>CM053770.1:565357788-565461358 GCA_028658325.1 Potorous gilbertii
CAGGACAAAAGAGAAGATGGGGTAAGGGAAGGGAGGGATGACAGAAGAGAGGGCAGATTGGTGATATGGGTAATTAGAATGTCCAGTGTATTGGGGAGGGGGGAGGGGACTAATGGGGAGAAAATTTTGGAACCCAAAATCTTGTGAAAATGAATGTAAAAAGTTAAATAAATTTATTTAAAAAAAAAAAAAAAAGAAATGACAGGCAGGATGATTTCAGAAAAACCTAGAAAGACTTAAATGAACTGATGCATAGTGAAGTAAACAGAACCAAAACATTGTACACAGTAACAACAACATTGTATGATGAAGAACTGTGAATGACTTAACTACTGTCGGCAATGCAATGATCCAAGACAATCCCAAAGGACTAATATGAGTATTATCTCTTCCACAGAAAGAACAAGGTTTTTTTTTTAATACAGACTAAAACATGCTATTCTAAAACATGTTATTTTTCACTTTAAAAAAAAAAAATAAAGACACTCAAAGTCATTTAGTTTTTATTTAAATCCTCCAAGTTCATCCATATCCTATTATCATTTAGACAGGCAGATGAAAAAGAAGCAACTGTCTTGGTTTAGCACAGAGCTAATGTTCATTTCCACTTCACCAAGTTAAACAAGTAAATAGTCTCTGGAATGGCATATTCTCACAGTATGTCACTAGTCCAAAGGACCCACTTTATGACTTCTATTTGGGTTGCTTTTTTTTAAAAAGGAGATTATTTATACCACAATGGCTACCCAAATGGCCTAGATCATCGGAGGAGAAGGACCTCTATAACTGAAGTGTTGAATTTCACCTCCCAAATCAATTCAGCAAGTACTTATCAAGGCACTGTGCTAGGTGCTAGGGATGATAGTCACTCATACTCCTAAAGAAGTCCTAATGCTGTGATGACTGGACTAACTACATTTCTGCATCCCTAATTCTCAGTTTGGACCTGATTCATGCATGATATACTGGACAGAATGCTGACTTCAGGGTCAGGAGAAGCTAAGCTTGAATTCTGTCTCAGACAATTACTGGTTTGTAATTACTGGTTAAGCTAATCGCTTAACCTCTTTCTACCTCAGTTGCTGCAGCTGCAAAATAGGGATGATAGAATCAAATGAAATAGTATTATAATTGATTATTCCTTGTTCCCCTGCCCCTTAGCAGTTGATCCAGCACCACCCTTCTCTCAGGGAGACCCCTCCCCTTCAGATGTTCTTGACTCCTACTATACCGAGAAAATAGAAGCCACTGACATTCACCATCTGGTCCCTTGTTTTTTCCTCCACCCCCTATCTCATACTCCTTCTACATCTTCAACCACTTTCTCCTACCTCAGTCTTATCTCTTGCCAAAGCCAAGCACCTGTACTCTTAAATCTATCCACTCCTTCCCTCTTTAGGAGCTTTGGATATCAGTCACTCTCCTCTTCATTTTCTCTGTCTCAGTCTCTTTTTCCTATTGCCTAAAACCTTCCTTTAAAAAAAATCCTTCACTTGACCCTGCAATCCCCTCAAGCTATTAACCTACCTCCTTCCTCCCTTCGGCAGCCGAACTCCTAGCAAGGATTATCTACCTCCACCCACTTCTCCACCTGGCTTCCTGCCCTAAAACACAACTGAAATGATGCTGAGTTACCAACCTTCCCAAACATGCACTGGGCCTTTCCTGGTTCACACTCTTTAGAGCCTCTTCCATAAAGACTGATGACCACCCTTTCATCCTAGACATTCTCTTCTCTCTTCTCTTCTGCGAGCTATTCAATCTGACTGCTGATGTTTTGCTTTATGATGACCCATCTCTTCTATCACCCTAACTGAAGTGTCTCCCAAAGCTCCTTCCTAGGCCTTCCTTTGTTGAAACTATATCTCTTTTTTCTTGGTGGTTTCAAGAGTACTTTCTCTATACATATAACTCTAATAACTCCCAAATCTACATCAAGAGCGCTCACCTCTCTCACCTTCAATCATATGTCAACAATTGCCTAGTGGGTGTTTCCTCCTGGATACCCCTTAAACTTAATGTATCCAAACAGAATGCATTATCTTTTTATCTTAAATGGCAATGATCCACTTTCACACATGCCAATTTCAACTGAGGGTATCATTGGTCTATTCTTCCCACTGCTGAAAACCCTAACACCAAAGTCATCTCCTTTACCCTGACCTCTCCCTAATTCCCCATATCTGAACAACAGTCAAGTCTTACTGACACTACCCACCTACACTCTCCCCCCCACCCCCAAAACCACAGATTAGTGGACAAAGGATCGAATCAAACAGTTCTCAAAGTTAAGTACTTGATATTCCCAGATCTCAATACCCCATCTCCCACATTAGTGCATTTGTACATGTCTTCTATGATGCCTAGGTTTACTCCCTCCTCATCTCCTCTTACAATACCATCATTTTGGAGAGCTATCTGGAATTAGGCCCAAAGAGTCATTAAATTGCCTATACCCTCTGATCCAGCAATACATCTACTAAGTCTATTTCCAAAGATTATTAGGGAAAAGGGAAAAGACCCTGCATGTTCTAAATGTTATTAGCAAATCTTTTTGTGGTAGCCAAGAATTAGAAATTGCAGGTATACCCATCAATTGGGAAATAAGTTAAAATATAAGCTTGTGATGTAAGAAATGATGAGCTCAAAAACATGGAAAGACGCATAAAATAATGAAGGAAATGAGCAAAACAAGAGAACACTGTATACTTTTTTTAATAATATTTTAAGAATGACTTTGAGCAAATAAGTCATTTTGTCTACTATGAATACCCAAATTAAGTATAAAGGACATTTGAAAAAAAAAAAAAAACAACATTATCTGCATCCAGAGAGAGAACGGATGAATAAAAGTATGGATAGGACCGTTTTACATATATGCTTCTTTATGTCTAATTTCAGTCCTCTCTAGGGTGGGGGATAGGGAGAGAGGAAAATAAAAGAAATTGACATGTTAGCTTTATTATATATTTAAAAGGAACAGCAAGTTGAACATAACAGATTGGCAGTTTTATGTGCAACCACCTTTTTTATTATACTGTGTTATGGAAATGCTTGCTTACTTTACTCTTTAAATTAAAAAAAAACAATCTTCCTTTAAGCCTTAACCTAATTGTAGCCTTCTCTTTTCCCATCAGTTGTTGCAGCTCTTTCCCTCCTCAATTTTCCCTGTACTGCGATTATATGTATATTCACTGTATTGCAGCAGTAGAATGTAAAAGACTTTTGTTTTTGTCCTTGTATTTCCAGTGCCTAGCACCATGGACGAAGTGCATGAATATGTGCTGAATAAGTTTGTTGAATTGAACTGTATTATAAGACACAACGTGGCAAGTGACTGTGTATAAGGGGCAAGGTAGAGTGAAGAGTTAAGAATAACTCCAAGGTTGCAAACAGTAAAGTTTAGAAGGATGGTGATGCCCTTGACAGAAATAGATAAATTGTGAAAACAGATGGCTTTATGGGTAAAAATAGTAAGTATAATATTTTGTATATGTTGAGTCTGAGATGCACAGGAGACAAAACCATCAGGTAGGTGGCAATGTAGGTCTGTAGATCAGATAAGAGGTGAGGGTTGGATCTGGGCACAATCTGACAGAAATGAAAGCTGGAACAGTGAGAAATGAGGTCACTAAGGAAAACCTAGATACAGCACTGGGTCCATACTAGAGGCCTGGGTATGCTCAAGCATAGGGCACAGAACAGGATGGTGATCCAGCAAAAGCTGTCAAAAAGGTAGGATTATCAGGAGAGAGCAGTGTCACAAAAGCTCAGGGAGATGAGAGATTATACAGAAAGAATGCATAGTCAACAGTGGCAAATGTAGAGGTCAAGATGCCATGAGGAATGAGAAAAGGCTATTAGATGTAGTTAGTGAGAGATCACTGGTAAACTTTAGAGACAAGTTTCAATACAGTGGCATAGTCAGAAGTCAGATGGCAAGGGACTGAGAAAGGAGATGAGGGAGCAGAGGCAAATAATACAGATGGCTTTGGGAGTGTGGTTGTGAAAAGGAGAGATTATAGAATACTAGCTGAAGCATATAACAAGGTCAACTGAAGATTTTTTTTAAGGATGGGGAAAAACTTGGCATGTTTGTAGACAGCAGAGAAGGAGCCACAAGATGAAGAGACTAAAGAACAGAAAGGGAAAATGATAAAAAAAAAAAAAAAAAAGAAGAAGAAGTCTTCACTAGCCTCTACTGACTGGTTCCTACAAGGCACTGGATGCTCCATCTCCATTAATGGATGAAGAACCACCCATTACTCCTCTAAGAAGTAACCCAGTAGCCTCCTTCACTCATGCCCTTTGGACCACTAGACCCTTCCCCAGTTTTTAGTTAGGAACATGGCCGCTCACCTTGCTTAAATGAGCCACAGTCTCCAACTGCAGCCCTTCCACTGAGAGGGTGGATCAATGGGCCTGCCATCATGCCTCCCGCCCTTCCCCCAGGCATTGTCATCTGACTTGCAGATAAAACCTGCAGTATGTGAAGTCTCCTTCTATGTGAGCTCCTTGAGAACAAGAACTATCTTTCTTTTCTGTTTGCATCCCTGGCATTTAGCAAAGTGCTGGGTACAAATTAAGTGCAGAATAAATGTCTTTCTATTCCATTGCGTGAGGGAAGAGGGAGAGAAGTTAGTTAGTAGTGACAGTGATGTAGTAATGAGATTATCAATGAAATATTTAAAAACACAAAGAGATGAGTTCAGAAGGGGACACAGATAAGTAGGAAATTTTAAAAATTTTTTTAAAAAAATTACAAGAAATCTTTTAGTTTCATGTATAATTCTCTTCTCTGGGCACTGAAATATTCATGTTTGTTAAATTCAAAGAAAACATTTAAAATAGTTTATTAGAAATTTAAATAATAAACTGTTTGTGCCTGTAATAAGTACACGATCTACAAAACAAAGAAACCCATTAATATGATACCTGGTACATTTTTGTTGTTTAGATGTAGCATTTCCCTCCACCAATACAAACTGATAATTTACCTATTTATTCCCTACAGTCTTAGAAAGAGTTTTCTGGGGCACTGAGATTTTAAGTGACTTATGGATGCCCACAGGACTAGTCTGTGTGCAGAGGCCTTCCTGATTGCAAAGTTAGCCCTCTAAGCCACTCCACAAGGCCAACCTGAACCTTAAGTCTCACATAATAAGGGCATTAATGGCTAGGTTAAAATGAATGAATCAAGTGACAGTTGTAGAAGGTACTCCCATGGCATGCAGGCAAAGGCAAGAAGGCTGACTGCTTTCCACTTGGACTTACTCACCACAAGTCAGAGGCCAGATTTTGAAGGCCTTCCAAATGTTTCTCCGTCCGGGGGATTGAGCAATGTACCGGTCTCCCAGTGGGGCCTTTCCTGCAAATTCTCTGACTCTCGAAGCTATGCCATGTAAGTAAGGATTTCACATCTGTAGACAACTGAGAGTATCTACGTGGATGCTGGTGTCACTGGTGTCTTAGGGCAAAGAAAGTCCTCTCTACCTATTAAAAGCATCTCGGCATAGGAGAAAGACTAATGATTTGGGAGTCAGGAGCCCCAGGCTCCAAAATCCTTCCTCAGCCATGTCCCTGTGTGTGTGACCAAAGACAAGTCATTTAACTTCTCAGAACCTGTTTCCAAATTTGTAAAATGGGATTAATAAATATTGAACCATGGATTTGTTCTGAGGAAATAACTCAGCAAACCCGAGTGCTCATTCTAGAAATGATCAGTTTTGGCTTCAGTTCCCTAACCCTAGCTCAGCACCTCTGACTGCTCAAACTTTAAGAGGAATAGGTGACATATATACGGTCCTTGGGAAACCTTAACACGCTGTATAAATGCTCGTTATTATGACTGGACTTCCTATAAGCATTAATATAAACTCCACCTCCCACCTCTGGGCATTTCCAGTGGCTGCCTCCCATACTTAGATGCTCTCCTTTTCATCTCTACCTCCTGGCTTCAAGTCCAGAAAGTGTTCCCTATCCCTCTTAATTCTAGTGCATTTTTTCTGCTATTTCCAATTTAAACTATATGTAGTTTGACTGAAGGGTGGCTATGTGGTGCAGTAGTTAGAGCACTAGACCTGAAGTCAAGAGGATCTGAGTTCAAATCCAGTCTCAGATATGTACTAGCTGTGTGACCCTGGGCAAATCACTAAAGCCTGTTTGCCTCAGTCTCTCATCTGTAAAATGACTTGGAGAAGGAAACAGCAAACCACTCTAATATTGTTGCCAAGAAAGCCCTAGACAGGATCAGAAAGATTCAGATATGACTAATCAACCAAACAACAACAACAGCTTGGTTGTATTGTTGTTTGCATGGTGTCTCCCCTATTAGATTTTAAAGCTCATTTGACTTTTCTATATCTCAGATGCTTAGCACAGGGCCTGGCACATAGAAGGCACTTAATAAATGTTTACTGCCTAAGTAATATAGAGGAGGCTCTTATTTTTAAAGAATAAGTAAACAAGATAGGAGAATACACCTTCCTCTTTTTTTTTTGAAGAAATGGGGGACTATCGGTATTGAGCCCCAGATACATTATCAGACCTAACTGGTCTGTTCTAGTCAGTTTGGCTGAACTAATTTTTTTCTCCTTTCTTTTGTGTTTTCCCATCCCATAAGGGATGGCTCACTAGATGTGGAAAGGGTCAAGAACTTAATGGGAAATAAAGGCATTAAAATATAGCAATAATTTTTTTAAGTTAGCTGTAAAACAAAAACAAAGAAAGGATTCCAGAAAAAAAAAAAACTTTTAAATTATCCTAAAAAAAGCAAGGAAAGGGTTCCTGAAAGAAAAAAAACTTTTTTATTCATCCACATATATGTATAAATCGATCTCTTAGGGTATACTGAAATTAAAAAAATTTTAATCCATACTTACCACCACCACACTCTTGGATGCATCCAGCACATGTATTACAGGAGCACTATACCTTGGTGCTATTTTAACTGCTGTGTGGGTTCTGAAAATAAGAAGAGGGAACCCACATCCATCAGAACTGACAGTTCAGACATCATCACTCATGTCCCACAATTAAGGATAACACAATTAAGGTTCTTTTATAGAGCTTTCTGGAGACTTTCAGCATGCTTAGAAATACTGAACTTCACACACAACAAATTGAGAATGACTGTCATTTTCCAGAGATTGAGAAAAACAATTAATAATTAATAAACATTTATTAAGCATCTACTATGAGGTTTATAAAGGTAGAGGGGCCTTATAAGAGGGCATTGGCAGCAAAATTAAATGGGGAATAAATCACTTCTGCTGCCTTTCATACTTGCAGAGAGGGATAAGGAAAAAGCTTTTGTGAAAAGAGAGAAATGTTTGGTCATGAAGGGGAAGCTAGTCTCACAGTAAGTAAAAATGTTGAAATTAGAGTTAGGAAGACCTGAGTTTGAATTCTGCCTCTGATACTTTCTTTATAACCCTAGACAAGTCTCTCTTTGTAACCCTAGGCAACCTCTCTCAGTCTCAATTTCCTCATCTGTAAAATGAGAATCACAGCCACCTGGACATTGCAGAATTGCTGTCAGGATCAAATGATGCACCTTAAAGAATGTGCTTCATAAACTTTAAAGTGCTATATAAACGTAGCTAGATAAAACCCTCTTCTGCTGAATATTACAAATTAACATTAGACAAATTAATAAATCCCTTCCCAAAGGTAAGGGATTATGGAAGTGGAACATCACACACCATGTCAATTATAGCTGATAAACTGGTTGGTTTTTACCAAATTGCTGTTTAAAATTTTTTATCTTTCATTATTAACTTGAACATTTGAAACAAAAATGAACATTTCAATATATGATGAAGAACAGAAAGAGAAACTGCTTTTTTTCCTCTCCTTTTAAATTCCTTGTTAAAAGGAATGGCTCATCACTCCATGTTCTCACTTAGACACAGGTTGCACAGTAGATAGAGTGCTGGACTTGGAGTCAGGAAGGCCTGAGTTCAAACTCAGCCTCAGACTCTTCTTAGCTGCGTGACTCTGAACAAGTCAGTCACTTACTGCTACCTGCCTCAGTATCCTCAACTACAAAATGGGGATGATAACAACATTTACCACCGAGCGCTGCTGTACAGATCCAATAAGATGATATCTGAACCTAGCAGGTAGTAGGCACTAGATAAATGCTAGCTAGCTAGAAGAAACAGTCATAGTTGTATGCTACTCAGTTCCTGACAGAGAGGTGAGGGACTCAGCAGATCAGGAAGTGTATTTTTAAGACACAGCCAATGGAGGAATTTTTTTTTTTTTTGCTATACTGAATATTTGTTACTAGGGTTTTATTTCTGTTTTGAATAGCAGGCAACAGGGAAAAGGAGACAAAATGTATTTTTGCTTAGTGAATAAATTTTTGAATATTTTACACAGAATCTCATATGCATGGAAGCACTCAAGGAAATGTTACTCTGATCCTATGGTGGCTTAAATTACCTGTGCCTCAGAAAAGCAGGAAAGTTATACTTAAATTTAATCCAATTAATGATTGTCGATCGCCCAATAGTGTGTCAGTCAATAGTAAGCGTTTGCACCCTGTCAAACTCCACAACAAGGCTAGCAAACTGGAAATGATGAATTCTATTAAAATGAAAAAGACAAGGCATTTTTTCTTCCTTCCAATTTTTTTTTTGGCGGGGGGGGGGGGGGGAAGGCAAGGCAATTGGGACTGGGTGTCTTGCCCAAGGTCACAGAACTGGTGTGTTTAGGGTATCTGAGGCTGGATTTGAACTAAGATCCTCTTGACTCCAGAGTCAGTGCTCTATTCACTGCACCACCTAGCTACCTCCTCCCAAATTTTAAAATTAATGAAGGTTGTAGTCAAAGGATTAAAATGTATTTGTGATGCCAAAGTCTTTGGTAACGTTAAGTTTCTTTGAAGTTTTTGTCTTTGCATTCTCAGGCACAGTTTTGGCCCACAACAGTCACTTAATAAATACTGACTGAACTGAGATGAATTTAGCATTTCCTGCTGGCTTCTCCAAACGGTGAATTGATGCTGATGTCTGACTTTTTATCCAAACTTTCTTTTCCTTAGATCATTCAGTCTAGGAGAAGAATTCTCTGAGCGCAAAATAAAACAACTCACCACACCCCCTCACCCCCAAAAAAACAACAAAACTATGGGATTCTCCACTTCCCTTCACAGACACCAAGATGGCTAAGCATAGTTCTTGGAAATCAGGAATGATACTTAAACCCTGGCCCTGCCTCTCACACACACTGTGAACCTGGTTTGCTAATTTTCTACATCTGCCAATTTGAGATAATAGCATCAAGCTAATGAGAGATACATTCAGTGATCTAAAAAAAAAAAACCAAACCACTTTGAAAAATGTCAAGTACTCTAAAGCATCATTCCACCCATGTTTAATCCTAAATTTCTCAATTTCACCATCCTCTATCCCACTGGATAACCTCACACATTAAATGCCATCATAAGGACCCCAATCCTTAATTCTCTCATTTCTTTTTCCTACTTCTATTAATGAGATCTATCCAGAATCTACCACAATGCAATAAGTTTCGTTGCCCTGGCAACCCCACAGATGTCCTAATTTAGAACGTCTCAGGGTTATAGTTTTCATTCAATTGAACTGCTTCAGGGCACTGGAAATCTGTCTGTAAGGGCAGCTGGTTATTTTCTTCAGATGTGTGCTTGTAGAGAAATCAAGATTTCCAAAGCCATTATTTGCTTAAATACACTGGATAAAAGCTAAGACCTGGGCCATGACCAAGGCCTTAAATAGTTTTGCAATGAGTGTAAATAAGAGGTGTCAGGGGGCATCATGTAAGGCACTTCATCCAGTGAATGCTTAAAAAGTACAAATAATTCTCCCTTCAACCCCAAAAGGACTGATGTGTAATACAGAATCAGCTTCCAAAGACCAAAGACTATACAGGCTTTCATTTTCAATAGCTCATCATGGATTTATAATTTAGGATCCAAAACTAGATTGGGAAAACATGGTTATTATCTGTATGTTAAAAGCACTGAGGAACAAGTAATCCTTTCTCTACAAAGGCTACTATACCATGGTTCCCCTGATGGGACTTGGGGGAGAAAGGAGGTTAGCCCTGGATGCACAGTAACAGTCTTTCATTCTCCTGACATTTTCTGGAAGGATCAGCAAAGTCAGGGCTTATGCACGACCAAAGAAGCAGGGTGTGAGGAGAAATGCTGAAAGGCAATAGAATCATTTCATCCCAGTGGCTTCAGATAGGACCACATCCTAGAAAGAGACTCTGCCATTGTGGAGTAAGTCATCAGTTGGTAGATGACTTATTCATGTGGTTGATACTTCCATAATTTTCAATAGGTGAAGACTGTAAATAGCCAATGTCACCCTAACCCTCATTACACCATAATATTTATTTCCTGTTCAGAGAGCTTTTAAAAAAATTCATTCATTGGAACTTAAGAAGGATGCTTTATTTGGTGCTGTTTCGAGAGGCATGAGTAGAAGCAATGATTTATTTTGTGCTGTTTATATGACCATACTGCTATAATGTGATGTGGAACAGGGCTTATATTGAACACACCTTAAGACACACTCCATTATCTGTTTATTTAACTATTTATAGTATTTCATTTTACAATTGTTATTTAAAAGGAATGATTCCACCTCTGATGGTAATTCAGGAACTGTCCAAAAAGCTAATCTTATGATAAACCTTATTAAGCCAATAAAGACTCATGCTACAAAGTCAATTGTTCATTGTCTGGTTAAGCAAAACCTTTCCTGACCATGGTCATATCCCTAGAAAGTGATTGCACTACTCATCCTCAATCTCCACTCTGGAGTCTCCTTGGGGGAAAAAAATGGCCTAGTGCTATAATGAGATATAACATTTCAAAACTGTTAAGTCATTCACGCATCACAGTTAACGAAGCAATCGTTTAGATCTAGTAAGCTTAGCATTCAGCATTCACTGATGCACTACTGGTGGACCTGTGAACCGGAAAGCCATTCTGGAAAGCAGTTTGGGACTACATCCTCAAATTCACTAAAGTGTGGATATCTTTTGACCCAATGATATCACAATTAGGCCTATACCCCACCAAGATCAAAAAACGGGGAGAAAGACCAATATGAACCATATAATTCATGTCATTTTTCCTGTGTTTCAGAGAAACCTTTTAGTTTTTATTTCTTATAGTTCAGTAATACCCCATCACATTCCAAATGCCACAATTTGTATAGTCATTTTCCAGTTACTGACTGTACAAACTGTGGCATTCGGAGTGTGATGAGGTATTACTGAACTGTAACAAATAAAACTAAAAGGAGAGTTTCAGAGAAACCCAGGAAAACATCCATGAAGTGATGCAGTTAGTAAGCAGAAACAGAACAAACCATAAAGAAAAGCTCTGAAACACTGAAGAACTCTATTCAATGCAATGACTAATCAGGACTTCAGGGAACAAAAAAAGAGGCACACTAACCTCATCCTGCAAAGACAGGTAATGGACCCAAGACACAGAATGAAATATAAACTGGGGGCTGGGAGAGGTATTGGATCACCCTATCTCACCCGGGATGGAAGTGTATGGGCATCTCATGGGCCAAATATTAACACTGACTGGCAGAGAAGCTTTAATCTGTTTTTCTGACCTGGGACAGTTTATCTTTCCTTAGGCAGCCTGGTGACCCAGACAGAGTTCACCATACCGGTACCGAACTAAATGCAGACACTCAACTGCCTTTAGTTTTACTGAAGTTAAGAACTCCTGAACTCAAGCCCCCCACCAGCCTCAGTCTTCCCAAAGAACAGGAATTACAGGTATTCATCACCATGCCAGTTGATAATATTTTGAACCTGGCAAATGTGTAGATTTATTTTACTTGACTATGTTTAGAAGGATTGTTATTCTTTTTTTCATTGAGGAGAGGGTGAATTTTGCAGTGAGCAAGACATTATCAATAACACTGCCCATAAAGGAAGATAAGAAAGAATAGAGGGTCGTTGAAACATTTTTAAATGCTCAAAAGAAAATTAAAGGAAACATAGATCAGTATCTTTTTTAAAAAAGCTGTGTATTAGCATAAATTCATATTTTTCCCATATAATCCTCTTTTTTGGTCTAAAGTAAATGTTCATTTTTTGGGGGTGTTTAAGTTCATCATTTTAAAACAATTTTTAAATAAAATAATGTATTCAGATTATAATGGCCTTAACATACAGTGGCATTTGTAACAGAAAAAGCAGCTTTTTAATCACTACATAACAGGGCTCATATTATCTTTTCATGTATGAAACATTAGACAAATGGTGAGATGAAAAAGAATATATTACTCTAGCTCTGTATGCCTTATTTGCTGTTACAAAGAACTATGTGTACCACAAGAAAATAAATAAAAAACCTACAGATAAACAGTTAGGCATCATTCACACAAAACCACCTCTACTGAACATCATTATAATTCTAGGACTTACTGTGAACATGATTCATTGTTGACAGCTCTTTCATGATACTGTCGTCTCTTTTGGCATCCATGACACTATTCTCCTGGCTCTCCTACTACTTCTGTGAGCAATCCCATTTCCTAACCCTAGCTCATCTACTACTTTGTTTAGTTCTCTATTTCCTCCCACCTCCTCAATGTGAGGATCCCTCCCCCTATCCAAGCCAGTCCTCTTTTCTTCTCCTTATATACATTCTTGTGCTGGTGATATCATCCATTCAACCTACACATCTATGCAGGTTATCCCCACATCTATGGTCCTGTCCTTTATCCTGTGTCTACACTGTTATTTCCAAATGCCAGAGACAGGGCATCTCTACTTGGGCATCCAACTGGTAACTCAAACAGTGCAAAACTAAACCCATCATCAACTTTTCTCATCCCTAACTTCACTCCTCCTTCTGGCCTTCCTGCCTCTCTGAATGAGACAAGCACTGTTCCTTGTAACCAATCCAGTGCCACCCTGTCCATTTCTACTCGAAGCATTCTCTAGCACATGGCCTTTTTTCCCCATTCCTATAATCACAGTCCTAGCTCAGGCTTCATAACCCGTTATATAGACTCCTGCAGTGGCCCTCTTAACTAGTTTCTCTGCTATAGTCTCAATCTGCTCTCTCCAATCGATCCAAAGTAAAGCACAAAATCCAATTCAATTCCTCCTCAAAAATATTTAAATCACTTCCTAATGCAAAAAGAAGACAATACAATTATTTAGCATGGTATTCAAACTCCTCAAAGATGGGGATAGATCCTGTATTTCTAGCATTAGCTCCTACTCCTTCCTTATATGTCTACCATACTTTGAAGTCAGTCCTCGTCAATGAATGGGCATTGCCTCACCCTAAGTAAGTACCTGCAAAGACCTTGGCCTAAAGGGGGTCAAGGTCTCCTAGTGCATCCTAGGTCATCTCCAGTCATCCTGATGAAGATCTGGTCACTGGATTCAGATGGTTCTGGAGGATAAGTGAGGCTGGTGACCTGCACAACTCTCCCTCACTCAAAACAAAGTCAAGTGTAAGTCATATCATCATTTCTTTGATAGCATGGTCTTCTTCAGCAATGATGAACACAACCATACTTTGCATTGACCCTATGCAGATATTCTGAGTATTCTGAATGCCTCTGAGCATTCCTGAAACAAACCTGCATTTTCCTTCCTTTACACTTTTATCCATGCCATTCCCACTGCCTAGAATACCTTTTGCCCCATCTCTGCTTATCAAAATCATACTGACTCTTCAAACTTCTACTCAAATGTATCCTTTCCCTTGACCCCTTTAGTTAAAAATGATCTCTCTCCTCTCCCTCTTTCCCCTTCAGCTTCTCCCTCCTGTATTCCTACCTTTCTATACCACTTTGTATACCATCCTTACATCCCTTCATACCTGCCTTCTTTCTGCATCATTGTAATTATTTATCCTATGAGTCCTATCTTCCCTACTAGATTATAACCTCCTTGAAGGCAGGGACCATGTCCTATTCCTTTCTATAAACATTCATACTATTTAGCACATTAGTATGGTATGCGCAACAAGAGCTGGAGTCAAAAGACCTATAGTCAAATCCTGGTTCTTCCACTTATTGCCTGTGTGACTTTGGGCAAGTCACTTAACTGCCCTGGGCAAGAATTTATCTGTCAAACAAGGGAGTTAGAGATGTGAGCTCTCCCACCCAGTGTGCACTCACCACCCCCCTACCTCCAGGTGTGGCACTACCTCCTCTCTCTCTTTAGGGTTTAAACCTGCCACTTCAAAGTTCGCCACGGATGATGATATTGCTGCTCCTGTAGTTGACAATGGCTCTGGAACGTGCAAAGCTGGTTTTGCCAGAGATGATGCCCCTCGGGCCATCTTCCTCTCCATTGTTGGGCATCCCAGACATCAGGGTGTGATGGTGGGTATGGGCTAGAAAGAAAGCTACGTGGGGGATGAGGCTCAGAGCAAGAGAGGTATTCTGACCCTGACGTACCCCATTGAACATGGTATTGTCACCAACTGGGATGACACGGAGAAGATCTGGCATCATACTTTCTACAATGAGCTCCATGTGGCCCCTGAAGAGCACCCTATGCTGCTCACATAAGCCCCCAGAACCCCAAAGCCAACAGAGAAAAGATGACTCAGATTATGTTTGAGACCTTCAACACCCCAGTAATGTACATTGCCACCCAGGCTGTGCTGTCCCTGTATGCCTCTGGTCGTACCACTGGTATTGTGATGGACTCCAGTGATGGTATGACCCACACTGTTCCCATCTATGAAGGTTATGTCCTTCCCCATGATCTGACAGACTATCTCATGAAGATCCTGACAGAGAGAGGGTACAGTTTCACTACCCCAGCTGAGAGGGAAATCATGCGTGACATCAAGGAGAAGCTGTGTTATGTCGCCCTAGACTTTGAGCAGGAGATGGCTACTGCTACATCAAGCTCCTCTCTGGAAAAGAGCTATGAGCTCCCTGATGGTCAGGTTATTACCAATGGCAATGAGAGGTTCCAGTGCCCAGAAGTTCTCTTCCAGTCATCTTTCTTAGGTATGGAATCCTGTGGAATCCATGAAACTACCTTCAACTCAATCATGAAGTGTGATGTTAACATGCGTAAGGATTTGTATGCCAATACCGTATTGTCTGGTGGTACCACCGTGTGCCCGGGCACTGCCGACAGGATGCAGAAGGAGATTACGACCCTAGTTCCCAGCACAATGAAAATAAAGATCACTGCCCCACCTGAGGGTAAATACTCTGTCTGGTTTGGAGGCTCCATCCTGGAGTCTCTTTCCACCTTCCAGCAGAGTGGATCAGGAAACAGGAGTATGATGAATCTGGACCCTCCATTGTCCGCAGCAAATGCTTCTAAATAGATTGTGTGTTTTTTTTATTTTTTTGCCAAAAGGGTATGACATGATAATTGTCCAAAAAAAAAAGATGAGATTGGCATGGCTTTGTTTTTTTTTTTGGCGCAATGGTGAAGGTGATGAGCAGTCTAAGTATGTTGAAGGCAAACATCCCCAAAGTTCTACAGTGCATCTTCAGGACTCTTGATTGTATGTTTGTGGTTTTTTTTTTTAATAGTCATTCCAAATATTGTATGATGCATTGTTACAGAGTAATTAGCTCCATAAAAGGAGCTAAGTAACAAATCCAGATGGGGAGGGGAGAGGGGGGAAGGTACTAGTATTGCTTTACATGTAAATTAATGTAATCCTTAAAAAAAACTTTTTGTATCTTCCACCTTAATACTTGTTCCTTTTTTTTTTTCATTGTCAGTCACATTGAATGGCCCCTAAATTCCCTCCCTGCCCCCAACATAGATGTGAATGAAGACTTCACAGTCTCCCTGCAAGTTTTATGAGACTGGTGCCAGTACTGGGGGGAGGAGAGGAGCTTTACCTGTACACTGACTTAAGACCAGTTCAAATAAAAGTGCACACATTAAAGAAAAAAAAAAACCAAAAAAACAAAGGGGTTAGAAAGCAGCAAAGGCTCTTAATCCTGGTTCCATGAATTTGGATAAGAGGAAAAAATATACCTTTGTTTTCACTAGCCTGTAACTTAAAATTAGCATGTCCTTCATTTATTAATTTTTTAAAAAAAACGTTATCTGGAGAAAGGATCACCAAACTCTGAAACTGGGCCATGACACAAGAAAAGTAAAACCCTCCCAGGACTAAATGAACATAGAATTTCCTTCTAACTCTAAATCTAAAACCTTAATTAGGTGCTCAACAGAGGTTGAACTGAATTTTAATTTTAACAGAGCCAAGGACTTGTAACACTCATCCCAGAGACTTATTAAGAACAAAGAGTCCCAGGAAAACAGAAAATGGTTTTTCTCCAAGAACAGAGAACTACAATTCAGAAATTCACTAGAGTTCTCAAAGTTCTAGTTTCAAGGAGAAAGGGCAGATCCTTATGTGTACAACTAAAAAATCTATATACACTATATGGAGACCCTGGTTTTACCTTGGGCTTTCATACAGGCACTTAAGAACACTTTAATGAACATTATTCTTCTGTTTATCTGACTTACTTGGAAGTGGTTGCTCCTCCGATCAACAAAGGAATCTTTATATCTAATCTCTCCATTTCCTTGGCAACAAAAATCATTTCATCCAAAGAGGGAGTGATGAGTCCTGACAGGCCAATTATATCTATTTTTAAAAGGGGAGGGAATGAGGGATGAAATAGAAGGAAGGGACCATCTTATAAACCATTTTCTAATCAAATCCACTAGACCCAACAAGAAATTCTTACAATAAAAGAAAAGGTCATCCGAGAAAGCTTTTCTAAAAGCCAAATTTTTACCACCTTTTGATCTCAGCCGCTAATTCAACCTGAGATTAAAAATTACAGCATACATTGTTTTGGGCAACCATCCAATATAGCCCTAGAGCTCATGATTATACGGATATGAAAGTACTTCATCAAAATTGTACAACGAAAGTATGCTATAACACACTTAAACTAGAAAGGTTCAGTTCTTCCCAGGACCTGCATTATAAACAGGTTCCACTGCATCTTAATCTGCTTTCCCAAACTCCACCTCCCAAATGCAATAAAACTCACTACCACCTGGGATAGTCCCACCAGATAATGAGTTTTTTAACCGTTTCTCTTGTAAATCCCTTATGGATCACACATCTGGAAGAACATTACTATTCACTGACAGATGAACAGCCATTTCGTAAATAGGCCTGAAAGTACTGCCAGTTGTTCCTTACCTGCTTTGTTGTCAACAGCAGCTTTCAGTATCTTATCACAGGGAGTCATGACTCCTAAATCAATAACCCTATGGCAGAAAAATGAGATTTGAGAAAATTAATGAGAAAATGCTGGGGACAAAAGGGAAGTTAACGTTTTTAATTGAACCCATTAAGCATTGCTGTGTTATAGATAGGCATGCCTTTGGAAGACCCCGGGATGCAAGAGAGTTTGAAGAGGGGCAGACGCCATTCAGAAGCTTTATGACTGAATAGCTTAAGGCCAAAAGATTCTCAATTCATAAAGGAATCATCATTCTGAGAAGCCACTCCTGGAAGTCAGTGTAAGGCATTGGGAATCTCCAATCTGATCTATTATTTGATTTACTACTGTTCTCTTTATTTCTAATTACAAATCTTGTGTCATTTTTGCAGCCCAATTTTACATTGTTTATTGAACAGATTAAGAAAACCAGAACATACATTTTAAATTCTCTAGTAAAATGGTTTTACATACTTTTAAAACTGAAGAAGTTAACATAAATTTTTCCCCCTGAAATACATTAAAAATAAAATCTTGGATAATTTCAAAGTAATGAAGGTGTATTCACCTCTTCAGTACCTGTGGAACATTCAGCTTCTAATAATCAAGTATAGGTGAGCACAAAAGCTGTGATCAGGTGCTACATAAGCATTTTTGGTCCTAGTAATAAACTTTGGTTATCTAAACCCTTGGTTCAACAATGAAGACTGAATCAAGAAGGGAGGTGACAGAAAACAGAAGAGAGGGGCAAAAGTCCTGGAGTCAGGAGGACCTAAGTTCAAATCTGACCTCAGACACTTACTAGTTGTGCAACCCTGAGCAAGTCACTTAACCCTGTCTGCTTCCAAAAAAAAAAAAAAGAAAGAAAGAAAACAGAGAAAAAAGAGCGGAAGAGGAAGATGGAAGGAGAGGGAAAAGAAGGAGTGGAAGAGATGAAGACAGGAGAGAAGAGAGAGAGGGAGGGAGAAGGGGAGAAAGGAATAAGAAAGGAAAGAGGGAGAGAGATGGAGTGAGAGAGAAAGAGAGGAGGGAGAGGCAGGAGACAGAGGAAAGGAGGAGAGTAGAGGGAGAGAGAAAGGAAGGGGAGGGAAGGGAGAGATTTTCTAGTCTTCAAAACCATTTTCTTAAATCCCTTCCCCCACTACTCTCCCCTTTCCCCTGTTCCCTCCTTGAGCATAGGGATTGTTCCATTGTTTATATTGATATATCACAGCCTAGCACCATGCCTGACATGGAGCAAGTGCTTGACTTCTCCTCACCTCTCTCTCTCACCTTTCCTAACATCTCTCTTCCTCCCCCACACAGCTTTCCTCAGATTCCTCAGATTCTCCTTCCTCTGAACTCAATCTCTCATTTGGCTCCATGAAGACAAAAGTAAATATAAGAAAGATCAAAATAAAATATGGAAAATTGTTAAAAAAATAATATTCAGTTCATGTTCATAGATTTAGAGCTGGAAGAAAACTTTAAGAGGCCATCTAATTGAACCCCTCATTCTACATATGAGGAAACAGGCCCTGAGAGGTTAAACATCTTGCCAAGCATTACAAAGTCAGTAAGCATCAGAGGTGAGGTTAAAAAAAAAATGTCATTTTAAAACTTATACTTTGGAAATCACTAGGAGGTGTCACGTTCCTTTCTAATTCAGAAAATACATCACTGAGCAAACCATCAAGAAACAGCCATAGATATTTCTTGAGTGCCCATGTATGTCTATATAAAGCACAGATGAAATATGTTTAAATATCACTACACGTGGATAAAGTAGGACACATTCCTAAGAGGATGGGTGGATGTGGGCTACTTTCCTCCAAATCTCTATTATGATATCCAATATCTGCTTGTGCTTGACTTTGATTCTACATTTTCAGAAGTTAATAGGCTGCTTTTTCCTACTTCTGAAATGTAGGTGTACTGCTACCAAGATGCAATGTGACTCAGTAATGTGGTCCAAATAATTAAGTAATAAACCATGAGCAAGGTGGATTAAGGTAGGAGACAGATCCTCTTGCCTTTTGAGATGGAAAATCTAAAGGTTCCACAGCAAAGTTTTCTCCATGACAAAGATGAAGATGAAAATCTCAGTATGCAAAAAATAGAGAAATTTTTCATGCAGAATGTGCTACTCAAAACTCTGGCTTAAATGAGTAACTCACTACAACTGTTAATATTCTATACTTTTAAGAGAGTGAGTAACTCACTACAACTGTTAATATTCTATACTTTTAAGAGAGAGAAGGATACTCTGCAAAGTGTCACTTTTTCAAATATCTTCATAAAGGAAAGAAAACCACTCCCAGTTTGATCTTCTCAAATATCTATTGACTCATCTTAGCAATGACCAAATACAATATGATAGCATCTCAAGCGTAAGTATTTGTTGGGTTTAATTACCATCGAACTCCTGTCCCAGTCTTATGGGAACTACTGACAAGAGAAGAATGCTAACAGAAATCAACAGCAATAGGGCATTGAGAAGTAGCGTTCTCAAAAGAGATTTGGACATAGAACATCTAACATGTAAAGTGAGAGGGATAGAGCCAATATAGCTAAGAGTGTATTATAACAAATGCCCTGGCCTTCCCAATGGTTTTGTTGTGTTTTACATTCACTATGATGAGTATAATATTAGAAATTATAGGTCCTATTTTTAGATGAACTGAGCTGTTGTTCAGTCTCATCATAGTGAAGGAACATGCTGAAAACAAATTATTGGAATATAAGGGGAAAGCTCAAGGTTGTTTTTATTTGCATTTCTTTTAGTGAAGGTAACTGGAAATATTCTTTCAGATGGTTGCTAAGAGTTTGCAATTCTTTTGAAAAATGTCTCTTCCCTTACAGGGATTGACTGTTGTTTTGCCTTTCTCTGAACTCCCAATGTGTAGTACAGTTCCTGGAACAAAGTAGGCAATTAATAAATGCTTATTGACTAACTGACCACTCCTCTACTGGAGAATGGCTTTTGGTCTCACATATTTCTGTCAGTCGTCTACATATCTTAGACAGTAAACTTTCATTAGAGATGCCTGATACAAAAGTTTTCTTCCCAAACACTTATATTCTTATCCCTGAAGTGTTTATTTTAGTTATGAAAAAGCATTTCAATTTCATGTAACCAAAATTATTTTATCAAAAAAAGAACTAAAACTTATAAAAAAACAACTGTGCTCTCTATAACTACGGTGTAAAGAAAGTAAAAGTACTTGATGGAGAGTTACCCCTGAAGAAATCCAAGAACGCAATTACTTATACCAGATCATTCATTTTAAAGAATCCATTGTAATCAGATCAAGGCACTGTCATTACAAGCATCTATTAGACTGTAAAAAGCACTGTTATGGATGAATCCTCTTTACAATGACGACTGTTACAATGTGACTTCACCTTGTATATGTTAGTCCAAAAAAATCAGCCCAATCATTATAAACCTTTGAAAGCGTTTAGCTTATGTCACACCATAGAGTCACCGGACAAGACAATTACAGTCTTCCCATTTAAATTTTTACTGACAAATACAGGACTGAAATTCAGTGTAACCTTATGGGTCCTTAGCTGCCAAGTTTTATAAATCTGCTGGGGAAAAGGAATAGGACAGAGGAAATAAGCAACCGTGGAAGCCTTCACTCTGATCAGCACAGTAACCAACCACAATTCCAAAGAATTCATGATGGAACATGCTATGCATCTCCCCGTAGAGAGTGGATGGACTCAGGGCAGATCCAAGTATGTATTACATCGTATTCCTTCTCGCCTTCCCATCCTCTCTCTCTCAGCATGACTTCTACAGATACTTGTTTTGCATGAGTATGCATACGGATAATGGATTTTGCTTTTCTTGCCTTTGCAATGAGTGGGGGGATGGGAAAGGGAAGGAAGTGAATTTAGAAATGAAAATTAAAAAAAAATCCGATTCATATATTTTAAAAAGGCACCTATAATAATTGAAGCGAAAGGAACAGATGAGTACCTATTTATATTACTTATCATTTGATGAAGCTGATCAAATGTTTTAATTCCTGACCCCTATGCTTCCTCTTACACAATGACAAAAATCTTTAAACCACTTAAGCTCCTTGAGGGCAAGAATTGTCTTTTGTCTCTTTCTGTAGTCTCAATGCTGAGCAGTGCCTGGCACATAGTAAGTGCTTAATAAATGTTTCCGACTGAATGACTAATTAAACAGGAAAAGATTCTAAGACATGAACCCTTTAAACTCTTACCTGAAATTATTACAGCCCAGAACTACACCTACAATGTTCTTGCCTATGTCATGCACATCGCCTTTGACAGTCGCCAACACAATTGTGCCTTGATAAGGGTCCTGTGGGTGTAAATCAAGCAAGTAGGTATTTTATTGTGAAAGACTTGGAGCAGATCAGGCATTTTAGTCAAACATTGGAATGGAAATGTATTTAATACAATGGTAAAACAAAGAGACTTATTTATGAAGAAAACAGAGCCTAGAAAATCTGATACAAAGAAAGTCCAGGACCAGGTCATCTCCAAGCTAACAGTTAATGATGGAATTGATCAAGAGATCTCTCTCTAGTCCATTAACATAGCTGATTAGAGTATAAGGTCAAGGTCACGGGTTCAATCATGATGGAAACCAAATGAGTTCAGACAGAAATCTCTGTCCCACTCCTAGCAATTGTACCTGCAAACCCCAATCGAAACAGTATCTCACAGAGCAGTAGTTAGGTGGCACTCTGGATACAGTGCTAGAACTGGAGTTGCAAAGATGTGAGTTCAAAAGACGTGAGTTCAAAACAAGCCTCAGACACCTATCGTGTGACCATGGCAAGTCACGTAATGTCTGTCTGCTTCGGTTTTCTCATCTGTAAAATACGGATAACTATCTCATAGGGTTAAAGGAGATGATAACAGTAAAGTATTTTACAATATTTAAGAGCACTATGCAAATGCTAGTTAGCTAAGTGGTAGTAGTAGTGCTGGTGGTAGGAGTAGGAGTAGTAATGAGTGGTGATAGTGGTGGTAGTAGTAGTAGTGTTCAGTGCCCAGTCTGTACCTCAAATAGGTGCACTATTGGTGACAAAGAAGTAAGAATAAGAAAGTGTGGGAAGTGGCTCAATGAAACCTGTCAATACTAACAAAAAAACAATTTAAGACTTGAATGAACTGGTAACAAAGGAAAGGTAAACAGAATCAGGAGGATAATACAGAAAATTACTAAGATTGTATAAATAAAAGTAGCATTGAGATGAAGCCAAGTGCTGGGTATATAACAGTTAGAAATGGGGAAGTGCCCCCTTCCTTTCCTTCAAGAAGCAGAGGACTACATGTACAGGACATTGCATACAATTCAATTCCTGTGTTCCGCTGAAATGACTTTCTTTGTTACAAAGGAAGGCTCTTATCTATCATGGGCAGGGAATTCAGAAGTGATAGAGATGTAGAAACTTTCTAAATCATCATTAAAGCACGTTAAAAATGAAAAACAAATTTGGAACCTCTGAGTAAAAAGCAGAGGTTCATGATGGAAACAGCAGTGGTAAAAGAACAGGAGGACCTCAATTCTTGTCCTGATGACACTATTAAATATTATTTCCCTGTGTGCCTCCTGAATCTGTTTTTTTCATCTGTAAAATGAATATACTAGCAACTGCCCCATCTATCTCATAAGTCACTAAGATAAAATGAGACTGCATGTGGGACCAATGTGTGAATTTTTAAATGCTGCATAAAGGAACATCATGGTTGTGACAGTAATTATTGCCATCAAAAGAACAACCACTGTCAAGCATGATCAGGAGGGGCTGTCTACTTTGTACAAAACTACATGACAACAGGGTTCTTAGGGTTCCAAGTCCTAAAGACCAGAAAAAGCTGTACTTCATAGAGAGCTCACCAAGCTAACCAAGCTAGAGGACTTTGTGTGGATAGAACAAAGCAGAGTCAGACTAGGCTCACCATCAGGCTAAATGTCTGGTCAAACAAGAATAAATTATTTGCCCATTACCACTCTTCTCATCTTCCTGCCTGCCTCCAAAAAAAAAAAACCCAGCAAGTGTTTGTACAGGGGTCAATTGTCACTAACAAATACTGATAAGGAATATTATACTCTATCTTTCTGCCATGATGCCAGGCTATAATACTCTCTGCCTCTGCCTAGCCATGAGGCTTCTTTGCAGCTGCTTGGTGAGAGTTCACTATACCCAGGGGCCCCTAAAGCTCATGGTGATATACTCTGTCCATCTTCCAGGTCTCCTCTGACCTCACCACTTTTTACCACCTGCTCTGATAAAAGTCATTAGGTCAATACCACTATTCTCCATTCAACTCTCCTGTAACTTTCCAACCCAAAATATCTATCGCTGGCCACAACTCTTCTATAATCTCCCCCACTCAAATGTATGCTCCTTGAGAATCAGACTGTTTTTGTATTTGTACCCTCCACACTTACCACAGTCCCTGAAACAAAGTAAGCCCTTAATAAATGCTCTTTTCATTCACTCTCAATTGGTTTCATCTGGAAATTATGAGCTTTCATTGGAAGAATAACCCCAATCTAGGGATTTTATAACACCAAGTTAAAAAGAACACTCACTTAAGGATACTTCAACACTTGAAAATCAGAGGGAAGAAAACCAGCATTTATTAAGTACCTACTAAGTGCCAAATACTATGCTAAGCACTCTGCAATAGTTACTTCCTTTGATCCTCACAACAACTCAGGGAGAGAGGTGCTACTTTTATCCCCACTGTCCAGGGGAGAAAAATGAGGCAGAGGAGGTTAGGGGACTGCCCAGGCTCACACGTAGAGTATCTCCTAACTCTCACTCCAGTTCCAGCGCTCCACCCAGCTGCCTTTGAAAGGATTCTCTACTGCTTCTTCTGCACCCATCCCCTCAGAGGATGAACTCAGCAAAGTTCAAAGGCAACACTGCCTGGCCCCAGCCCTTGCAAGAGACTCTCTCTTACAGGCCAGCCTTCCAAAGACACATCCAGGCATACAATGACTTGCCTCTTCTTCCACATTTCCAGTAAGAGCCCTTTTTTCCTCCCTTTCTTTTTCCATGAAAGGAATAAGATAGCCAACTGCTTTCTTCATGACACGGGCTGACTTGATTACCTGGAAAGACAAAAATAATCATATAATTATTAATCCATTTGTTTTGTGGAAATTTCTGGGCATACAACAGTTAGTATTTATGAAGAACTTTACAAACATTATCTCATTTTATCCTCGACATAATCCTGGAAAGGAGGTACTATTAGTATTATTATTCCTATTTGAAGGATGAGGAAACTCAGGCTGAGAAAGTCTAAATGCTCTGTCAAAGGTAACACAGCTAATAAGTACTTGAGGCAGTATTTGAACTCAGGTCCTCCTGACTCCAAGCCCAGTGCTCTATCCATTTTATCAATCACCTGACGGAACAAGGAACTTTCACCACATGGAAAGGCCAAAGGACAGTTAGTAAAGTAGATATAGAACTAGTTAATACACAGGAGGACACAGAACTGAAAGCCAAAACAGTGGTTTTGACCTCCACACCTGGACTCTTTCTCTCTTCATCTATCCAAATCCTGCCCATCCTCCAAGGGATCAGCTCAAGCACCATTTTGGTCCAACTTTCCCAGCCAATCCTAGCCCATAATGACATACCTGCTGGATTCTGTTCTTCCTCTGTTCTCATGTGTAGATTCCTAGATTCCCTTGACTTCCTTCAATCAATTCAAATGTCTCCTCCTACAGGAAACCTTCCTTGACTTCAGTTACTATGACTTACTCCCACTTGAACTCAAACAGAAATGGGAAGGGGGGTGGAAGAGCCCTAAACCATACATAAGGATCCTTGCAAACTACACACTGACTCAGT
This sequence comes from Potorous gilbertii, assembly GCA_028658325.1. Classification (NCBI taxonomy): domain Eukaryota; kingdom Metazoa; phylum Chordata; class Mammalia; order Diprotodontia; family Potoroidae; genus Potorous; species Potorous gilbertii. The sequence goes on from CM053770.1 coordinate 565,382,855, forward strand.
TTTAAATTTTATATTATCTATCTTGTTGTAGCTTTATTTATTTTGTTCAATATTTCCCAAATATATTTCAGTGTGGTTCAGGCCACCTTGGGGGTGTTATGGGTTATGTACTGGACACCTCTGCCCTAGGTCACTCCCAATTAGAAGTTGCAGAGAAAATGCCACATTGATGGAGGGCAATTCCACACCCAGAAATTCTATATTCTTACAAAATCATAGGTAAAGGCCTATTCTCTGTCCTATATGTTGTATTTGCTTACTTTTGCACTTTGTATATCCCCTTGATTCCCTTTGTCTTTGTATCTTTAGTCAGTCAGGAAGCACCCATAGGCACTATGCTAAGCACTAGGGTTACAAAGAAGGAAAAAAGGCAGCTCCTGCTCTCAAGGAGCTTACAGTATAATGGGAGAGACAACATAGCTTACATAAATAAGCTATAGACAGAATAAGCTGGAAATAATCAATACAAGAATTAAGATGGATTAGGAAAAGCTTTTTCTAGAAGGTGACGTTTTAGTTGAGACTTGAAGGAATCCAGAGAAGCCATTTAATAATATAAAAATATTATATTATTATAGTATTATTAACATTTGTTGAAATGAATTAAATATCATTTACTGGGCAACAGATCATGCCCTGCTTTGTTACCTCTTTTCCACTAATATTTTAATTTTTTTGTGTATCTGTTCCCGTTCTCCTCAACTAAATCTGGGCAAAAGCTTGTCTTACAGTTCTTAGCATGCCCCCTAGCACTTAGCACAGGGCCTGCAGGCACCCAATAAATAGTGGTGATTCTATCTCCACCTCTGCAGTTGCTATAAATTAAGCCCTAGAGTTATTGCTACCTATAAAAAATAAATACAAATAAATTAATGCATTCTTGTCCTAATGGAGCCTATTTGTTTTAAATAGATAGTCCTGGGATATCAGTATCAGTAGACTAAATCAGACATCTATACTTCCGAGCAACCATTAAAAGAAGATATGACTCTTTGTTTTCTTTCTTTTTGGGGGTGAGGAGGGGGAAAGGATTTGGTTACAAAGAAAAGAGTACTTTTCAGGTGACCTCTGACCTCCAATCTTACAAAAGGTACTCCAGGCTCTCCTCCTTACTAAGATGGATGGGGGCGAAGGAAAAGAAGGGAAAAATCTTTAATTCCTTGAGCTCCCAATTTAACGTAAACCCTGAGAAATAGCAAATGCTGCTTTTATACAGCCTCATACCGGAAAGTCACTCCCTCCTTATCTCTACCTGTTAGATTCTCCTTTCCTTCAAAGCTCAGATCAAAAACCACTGCCCACATGAGGCTTCCCTTGATCCACCACACCTTTAGTACACAAAACAAATTTGTTCTTCTAGTGTCTTCCCCACATGCCACTACAAAAATTTGCCTTATATTTATTTTGCAAGTATTCTCAATCTATAAAAACATGGGTATTTAGATATGTGTGCACGCATGCGCGCGCATGTGCGCGCGCACACACACACACACACACACACACACACACACACACACACATCTCTCCTGAAATAACTGTTACGCTCCCTGGGGAAGAGAGATGGTTTCATTCTGGTCTATCTTCAATGTGCATCACAGCACCACATATAGAAGCACACATAACAGAGGCTTGATTAATTGAATGAAGTTGTTCCAGAGTAAGACAAGGAAATGGCACCAATGTAAGGATTTCTGACACCACTTGCCCCCACCTACACATCCATTCTATTGCCAACCTGAGGGAGAAACATCTTTCCAGCCCCAAAGAGGTCCCCCACTACTTTCATGCCATTCATCAGTGGCCCCTCAATTATGTTCAATGGTCGGGGATATTTGTCCTTGTTGATTCTTGCTTCCTCAGTATCTTCCACAACATATTTTTCAATGCCCTGAAAGAAGAAAAACAATGCAGAAACACTAGCTATTGGAAATAAAAATTCAAAAGAGTTTTCACAGTCATATTCAAAAACTCAATTCTATCACAGGCTTTCTGAAGACTTAACAGTAAATATCAAAATTCTAAGCAAAAACAAAGATCGAAGCCTGCTTTGTCTTCTAGTGGCTGCCTTAACGACTTTCCATTTCTGATATCTCTTGGTGAAGGAGTTTTCCCACCCAAGTACCAGGTGAGGGGTAACTGAGAGGGGTTAAGGGACTAAGCACAAGCAGTAAGGTGCCAAGCCGACTGCAGACCCAAAACTACCCAGATGAAAAGCAGACAAAACCCAAGATGCCAGGTGCAGGAAGAAGAGGAAAAGTAGTTCATAACAGATGAAAAAACAGGAGTAGGAGAGGAAGAGACAAGCTTTCTGATCGAGGCTTCACCACTTACTACATGTATGACCTTGGGCAAGTCTCCACACAATGGTTTACTTGCCTGTGGAAATGGAAGTTTCCTAAGATCAATCAAACAATAAACATTTATTAAGTGCCAGGTACGGTGCTAAGCCCTGGGGATATAAGAGAGAAAAAAGACAGTCACTGCCCTCAAGGAGTTTACAGACTAATCTGGGAGACAATATGGAAACAAATACATACAAAGCAAGTTATAAACAGGATAAAGAGGAGATGAATAACCTCTAGAGAGAAGGCATTGGAATTAAGAGGGGTTAGGGAAAGCTTCCTGAGGAAGGTGGGATTTTAGTTGGACTTAAAGTCCAGAGAAGTCAACAGATGAGAAAGGAGGTAATTCCAGGCACAAGGGACAGGTAGAAAAACTATCAGGACTTAAGAGATGGAGGGTCTTGTTCCTGAAATAGCCAGGAGGCTGGTATCACTAGATAAAAGGGTAAATGGCATGGAGTAATACGTAGGAAAATTGGAAAGAGGAGAGAGCTAGATTATGAATGGCTTTGAAAGCCAAACAAAGCAGTCTGTATTTAATCCTGGAGGCAACAGGGAGCCACTAGAGTTTATTGAATGGGGAGTGACAGGGTTGGATGGAGCTGAACTTTAGAAAAATCACTGGTGATTTGGTCTAAGATGGACAGGAGTGGGAAAAGATCTGAGGCAGGCAAACCCAACAGCAGGCTATTGCAATAATCCAAGAATGAAGTGATGAGGGCCTGTACTAAAGCAGTGGCAATGTCCGAGGATAAGCAAACTTATCCTCTGTTGCAGAGGTGACCTTAGGCCTTGGCAACAGATTGGACATGTAGAAGAGATGAGGGTGAAAGATAGGAAAAACAAAGGATAACTCTTAGGCTGCAAGCCTAAGGGATAAGAGGAGAGTGTTACTCTCTACAGTAATGGAGAACTATAGAGATGAGGAGGATTTTAAAGGAAAGATAACGAGCTCCATTTTGGACATGTTTAATTTAAAATGTCTACTAGATATCCAGCTTCACATCTCTGAAAGGCAGTTGAATATATAAATTGCAAGAGTTAAGACTAGAAGTCAGCAGAGAGATTAGGGCAGGATAGGCAGATGTGAGAATCATCAGCATAGAGGTGGTGATTAAATCTATGGGAGCTGATGAGATCACCAAGTGGAGTAGTATAGAAGAAGAGAAAAGGGCCTAGAACAGAACACTGCCTAGGGTTAGAAGGCATAATGAGGATCCAGCAAAAGGGACTAAGGAGTAGATCGATAGGTAAACACCCAGGAGAGAGTGGTGTCCTGAAAGTTAAGAATTTATCTAGTAGGAGAGGGAGATAAAAGGGTGGAAGGCTGCAGAGAAGTCAAGGACAATGCCGAGCAAGAAAAGGCCATTGGATTTGGTGACCAAGAGATTATTGATAACTTTGAAGAGAGCAGTTTCAGTGGAATAATAAGCTGGTCTGTAAAGGGTTAAGAGAAAAAATGGAGGCCTTTTCAAGGAGTTTAGTTTACTAAGGGCAGAAGAGCTATAGGGGCAGAAGGATCAAATGAGGGCTTTTTCAGAATGAAGAGGATAAGCGCATGTTAGTAGGCAATGTAAATACAGCTAGCCAACAGAGAGTGATAAAGGTAAGTAAAAAGAGTAGAGAAGACATAAGGGGTAATCTGTTGGAGGAGACAGGCTAGAATGGGAACACTTGAACAAGTAGAGGGTTAGCCTTGGTAAGGAATAAGGCCACTTCATCATGTGAGACTGGAAGGAAGGAGGAGATGGAAACAGAAGGCATCTGATGTGTGATAATAACAGATGAGGGAGGGGAAGAAAATGGAACTCATAACCTCAATTTTTTCTATAAATGTAAGGCAAGGATCTCAGCTGAAAAGGTGGGGCAAAGGGAAGCAATGAGAGGCTTGAGGAGGAATCAAAGTGCAAGAACCACTGCGGATGAGTTCTGGGGTCCCTTTCCACACTAAAATTCTGTGATCCTACAAATCAAACTTGTCCCTGGCAGAGGGAAGTGGAGGGCTGCAAAATACCAAACAGCAGTGACCTTTTAAAAATACTACTGCCAGAGGAATATTAAATCACAGCCAAGAGTAGCAAAAATTAGGCACCAGATATTGTCACAGAACCTTGCACAAATTAACTTCAATAATAATTTGTGAATTTCCCAATGATTCCTTGCATTAGCTCCTTTTTCTTGAAAACCAAGCGTCTCTTCCACCAATCATCATGTAAATGAGTAGCCCACAATTATACATGGGGTATTCTCAAAGTCTGAGAGTGGTTTACCCATTAAAGCTAAAAACTGCCCTCAGACTTTCGGTATATCCTATGTATGAGTCCTCTCTGTACCTGCTTCCAACTCAGTAATGTTCTGTTCTCCTAACATACCTTAACGAGGGCGTACTCCAGTCTTTCCTCAACAGGGTCATTCCGCCATTCATCTGTCTGGATGGCTTTCTTCCCTCCTTCACCAGAAGTCTGAAATGAAGACATAAAATAGGTAAAGTCATTGACTCAATGAGGTTGGAGACTGGAACCTTCAGTTTAGCAGTGCATCTTCTATAGACATATATAGTCTTCTTTGTTATTCTTTATTTTGTATTCTGAAAAGTTCATGTTTCCTGATATTTAAGTGCTAAAAAAAAAAGAATATTTTTAAAAAAAGAAAATTAATCTAGCAAAAGTGTCTCAACTGAGTAGATACTAGATGTAGGGAGGCCATCACAGGCATGAGGTGAAGAAAGAATGAACTGTGTGCTTGGCTAGGGGAAAGAAAGAACATGCTGAGAATGAAACAGAAGGGTTGGATAAACAATGACCCTAAGACTTACAGGATTTGACCTGTAAGGGAAAACAGGAAGGCAGGCATAAAGAGTATGTCAACATTTCAAGGCAGGGGACAGGTCTACCAACTTCACTTGACTATCACCCCTCAGCTGCAATTATTCGAATACCATGTGTAATGTTATCATCTCAAATTCTATAGTAATCTAGGAGTGGGTTTGGGTATTTTCTTTTTAATTAATAAAATTGTAACCTCTTTCTCATTATTTCATCAATTGGCTCAAACTATACTCCGGTTTATCAAATGTTATTTAATAAACAAAATTCCCCTTTCCTAAAAGTAAATACTCACATTTCTATTAAATCTCTTAATCTCTGATAATTCAATACTGAAATTACTGAATAAAACATTTATTAACAGTGAAATTAGTATTGAAATAGACATAATTACTTATATTTTAGCTGTGTGAAAGATCAGTTCACTCTCACAAGAAAGAGATCACTTCTGAGGAGTTCTGCATCATTCAAATTAGTAAAAGTTATTAAACAGTTAAGAGTATTAAAATCTCAAGGATCTTTTTATTTCTCCTCCAAACAGTTAAATTTACTCTCACAGGAAAAAAGCTGTATTAGCTCTTTTTCCTCATCTCTTCATAAATCTAGAATGCATTATAAATGCTTTGGAGAGTATTCACCCAAATTATCCTGATTTTAACTACTTTGTTTATATTTACATTTACCCACTTTATATTCACACTCTCTATGCTTTTATATATGTACTTGCTGTCTCCCCTTTCAGACTCTTAAACTCTTGTGAGTAGGGATTGTTTCATTCTTTGTACACCTATTCCCAATGCTGGCATACACCAGCCACTTAATTAATAAAATGCTTGTTGATTGATGGATTCTGAACCCTAAGGCCAGCATTTTATCCACTACATGATTCTGCCTCTCCATTGCTAGATATTAGAACATTTGATTACCATAGATTTTCCTCCTTATCAGTCTGGGTCCTGACATTGTCTTAGGACCACTTTAAATCTTTTGCAATACAGTTTAAAGCTAATTAAAGAAAGAATCTACAGGACCTTGGAGGATGGAGCATAGCAATCTTCTCAGTGTTTACAACAATGAACCAGGCAGGAGACCTGAGCAGTAGGGCTGGTATTTAGATAAGTTCATTTTGAAAGGAGATAATCATTCTCTCAAGGGAGCAGGGAAAAAACCCTGATGACTTTCATTTGCTTTATACTACATTCCCACTTTTCATGCTCCATTTGCACTTAGTGCCTCCTAAAGAAATGCTACTTAGTCAGTGGTTCCCAGGGATTGTTAAAATATGTCTATTTCCGTTATTAAGTCCCATAACACTGATAGAAGTTACCCTGAATGAAGAGAAGCTACTTGACAGTGATCTTGATGGCATAGAACAAGCCGCCATAGTTCCATGAGAAAGAACAAGCCATTTTTCTTTTGATGGATGGCAGCTCTTGGAATGTCTATTAGGGTCACCTCAACTTTGCCTGCACCTCAGGAGATTAAAACTCTCAACAGCTCATCAAGATACAGGGGAAAGAAAACTGGTAAACAGCAGCCTAAAACTGAAATGAGGAAAAGAGGTTGGGGAAGAACAGTATCACAAACTCTGAATAACTCAGAGTGAGAACAGTACTTTGTAATAGCTCAGTGGATGATTATTTTTTCTGCAGTAGGGGAGAAAGGAAGGGGACATGGCAAAAGAATAGAAAGTTACATGTTAACTTTAAAAAGAGTAACAAGTTGTATATAACAGATTCATGTGCAATCATTTTTTAATTATACTATGCTACAGAAATATTTGTTTTATCCCATTTATTAAAAAGAATTTTTTTAAAGTCAAGGAGACCCCTGCCTTAAATATGTATTAGCAATGTGAACCTGGGCAAATCATTTACCTTCTCTGATCCTCAGTTTCCTCATCAGTAAACAAGACTAACTGTTAGCTCCTGTCTCACAGGGATTGTTATAAGGTTCTAATGAGACAATATCTGCAAGTGCTTAATAAATACTCACTGAGTGATTGATAAAGAATTATAAAAAATGTCTGTTATTAATAAAAATGATGACAAGGATAAGGTGCTCCACATTTATCTTTCTGAAATGAAAGTGCTATCTCTAATATAACAAGGTGGAGTAAGAAAGGCAATATGCAATAATCAATTAAGAATACAATGTCAAGCCAAGGAGCCTGAACCATCTTTCAACCTCTGATAACAGGCCGACACTGCCTGTTTGCTCTGCGAGTTATCAAAGAAAGGTCTGATAGAGAAAGATGTTTAATATCTCAGCATTAATGAAGGCCTTCATATGGTCTCTGCTAGGAAAGCAAGAAGAAAGCCTGGGATCCCTGTGAAGACAGGTAGTCAATAGAGTACGTTGGAAGGAGGGGGAAAAAATGTTTCTGCCAAGTTGGTTTTCTCGTCTGGCAAAGTGACAGAAACTAAGAAATGGCTACCAAGATGAGGGCGTTCTGATCTGCAGCCACCAAAGAAAGAACTCAGAGGAAAGTCAATGGCCTACATGATCTGAACTCCAACGAGCTTCTTTCTATGCCGCACTCCCTAAGCAGAACTCTGGAAATCCAATTTCTCTCAGTTAGTAGGGATGAAAGAGCAAGAACTCTGTTCCTTCTCTGCAGTCCCCTTGATTTCCTTTGCTGGGAACCTATTTCCATCTGTCAAAGGGGAAAGTTCCTATGTGTGGTGAGGGGCTGACAAGTGACTGCTGCTTAGAAAACAGTACAGCATTTATTCAAGCATCTTGTTCTTCTTTACCAGAATCCTCATCCTTTTTTGTCTCGGTTTAACAGCCTGTAAACTTCTGTGAAGTCCTCCTATTTCTCTAGCAAGGGACTAAAATGTCCTTTTATATATACACACACTGTCTCTGTGTCTGTGGCTCTCTCTGACATTAATTGCCCAGCTCAGTAGAAAGGGCACTGAGGTCAAATAAAATCAGAGGACCTACTTTCAAACTGCAACCTGGCTACTTATGTGACCTTGGGGCAAACCAATTATCCTTAGCCCTGTGCTAAGTGCTTTACAATTTTTATTTTATCTGATCACTGGAAAAACCCTACAAAGTAGTACTATGATTATCCCCATTTTACAGGTAAGGAAGCTGGGGCAAACAGAGGCCAAGTGATTTGCCCAGGGTCAAACAGCAAATAACTGTCTTAAGGCCTGATTTGAACTCAGACCTCCCTGAATCCAGGCCAAGTGCGCCATCTATCATGCCACCCAATTACCTTTGTTGCTCTCCAGAACACTCTCCTCTCTTCTTCCACCTAAAATTACCTGGGCATAGCGTAACAGCTTCTCTGTTGCCTCTGGGTCCTTATTCCAAATCAGATCCTCACAAAGCTGGAGGAGGTCTTTGTGAATGTCATCATACACTGGAAGGTTTCCTGCATTCACTATTCCCATGTCCATACCACACTGAGGAGAATGAAAAAAAGGGTCAAAGTTCCTAGGAATAGCCAAAGTTCATGCTGCTACTCAAGAGGACCACCTGGCCTCTCCACATACCTTTATTGCATGGTAAAGAAAAACACTATGCATGGCTTCTCGAATGGCCTCCATTCCTCTGAAGGAGAAGGACAAGTTGGAAAGGCCTCCACTTATTTTGGCTCCTGGTAACGTTTCCTGCCAACAATATGAAACTAGATAAGGTTTGCCAACTTGACAAGTACAGCATCCATTTCTCTTAATAAGGATGGAGACGTAAAAAGAAAATTAGACATAAGGACTGAACTAAGATTTCATAGGTGACTCCCAGGTGAGGAAACTCATCCTTCCAACACTTGGAAGGACTTTCTCTGCAGTTTAAGTTTTAGAATGATCTAGACTGAGGGGTTAACACAGCAGGATCACACAGCAGAAGTCAGAGGTGGGATTTGAACCTAGCTCTTCCTGGCTCTGAAACCAGCTTTCTATTCATTATGCCACACTGCCTCTCAGAAAAGGAAAATTACCATTCATGACTTAGAGCTTCTCAGGACAACAAAGACACCAATGACAACCACAACAAAAATATTCAATGTTTCAAAATAACTTTTCCTTATTAAATTGTAGACTCCTCCATGGCATGGAACTCATCCATCACAGTACCCAGGCACCATGACAAACATGATACATAAATAAAAAAGTTTCTAACTTTTTAAAAAAAAGCTGCTAAAAGACTAAAGGCAAATTAGAAAGTCATTACAAACTCATACTAACACATAATAAAACAGGTGAGAAAGAGAAGGTTCAGAAATTTTAAAGTGATGATTCATCAACAGAGGCAGTAAACCAGTGAAGTAGGAGTTGAACCCATCTTCCTGCCAGAGCCAATTCAGGCCCCCACAAATGTCACTGCACATTATCTACTACTTTGCCTTTTTTTTCAAAGGGTCTCATTTCATCAGCCCTAAAGGAGTCACTATTGCATAATCAAAAAAAATTAGATCTGCTCTACTTAGGTGACAATTAGTAATGCTGCAGCAGAAGGGATTATAGAATCCAAGAAGAATAATTTGCATTTTACTTTTATTTTAAAAAAAAAAAAGGAAATCTCATTTCCAAATCCCTAAGTAGAATGTTTACTTGAATGACAGGTATTACTTTCCTCTGTGCCATCTTATTAATGCTATTCTGGCCTAAAAGTTAAGATATGAAGGAAGAAAATTTTCTTTCAGATGTGAACCCCTGTTTACTGGAAAATGCTACAAAAGGAAAGGCAAGTCTTCCCTGTATTTATCAGAAACCCAGTTTCTTCACTATAACCCAGTTCATTCTTTATCCTCATTCAATCTGATATAGCCATAAGAGAGGCAGTAGAAAAGGAATTTGTCTTGATAAAAAAAAAAGATGATTTCTAGTTTCAGTAAAGTAGCAGGACAGAAAATAAATGCACAAAAACCATCTGCACTTCTATATATTGCTAAGAAAAATCAGGAGAAAGTGAGAAAAAGTGAAATCCTACTCAAAATAACTACACAAGGTATGAAATATCTTAGTTAACCTACAAAAGCAAACTCAATAATACAACATAAAAACTCTCTGCACAAGCTTGAACAACTGGACACAGTTGGGTCACATCAATGTAATAAAAAAGATATGTTATCTAAATTAATTTTTAGATTTCTATTAACCAAGCTACCACAGAACTAGATAAAATAAAATTCATTTTTAGAGAAATAAAAACATCTATAGTTTTCAGAGAAATGATGAAAAAAGCAAGAATGAAATGGATCTAGCTTTATCAGTCCTCAAACTACATTATAAAGTAGTCACCATTGAGGACTAATTAAAAGAACGGAAAAGAAGATGAGTGGAACAAACAAGCAGTCACTAAAGTCAATAAGCAAAATGCAAAAGGAAATGAATTCAAAAGCCCAGCATTTGAATAAAAATTCAGAACACAAACTAAGGTAGAAAGGATTCCCTGCCTGACAAGAATGGCCTCCTAGTCTAGTGCACTTATCCAGACCAGGTCTGGAGGTACTAGGACAATGACTGCTTCAAAACAATAGTATGAGCGACCTGTTCTGAGTTTCTGAGTTAAAAGGGCCTTTATTCCATAGGTTATACTTTTCGTTCATGATAACATTACTTTTACATTCAGCATTAACTCCTCTTTGCAATCATCTCTAAAGCAAATGTGGAGATGAAATGAGGATGAGAAACTCAACCACATGGACCTTATCTGAACACACTCAATTCTACTTCATAAAAGAGAAAAAACTTTCCCAAATCCAGTCAGCTCATTAGACTTCCTTACCGTTTTCTGCTGATTGAGGTGTGTGTATGTATAGTGGTTCCCAGAACTGATGATGCTTCTGCCAGGTCTCTCTTAATACCATGTGACTGAAGGAGGGCTTCTGCTGCACCTCATTTTGGGAACACTGCTTCCTTTAATTAGTGTCAGTTTAATTATCCTAATGTGATGGCATATTTGAAGGGCATTACAGCTTCATAAAAAATACTTATGTGAGAATTCCAGCAGAGTGAAGGAAAACCCCTGCTAATCCCAAGGAGATGCATATGTTTGTAGATTCTAGTAGGAAGCCAAACACTTGGTGATGGGTTAATAACTTTCCTCAGCATTTTATCACAAAATCACCAAATGAATGAGTTGGAAGGGACCTCAGAAGTCATTTCATCCAACCAATACATGAACAAGAATCTCTTCTACAACATACCTGGCAAATTTTTATCCACTTTTTCTATGACAACAACTAGTGATAGGAAACTCACAACCTCTGCAAGAATTACAGTTAGGGATATTTCTAATCATTAACTAGTTTTTCCTTACATGAACCTAAAACTGACCTCCTGACAACTTCCACTCATTGCTCTTAGCTCTGCCCCATTCTGGGACCATGTTGAATAAGACCCTTGCACATAGCAGATACTTAAAAATGTTTATTGATTAAGGCTCCTTCCACATGATGGCCCTTGAGATACCTCTACAGAGCAGTCACATTCCTGCTAAATAGCTACTTCTGTCTCTGCATAAAAGACAAACATCAAATATGGACCCAAAGAAAAGCTGACCAACCCAAGGGAGAGAGCAGTAAAAACAGAACAGTGAAAAAAAAGATGAACTGAAAGTCACAGGCCCTAAGTTTGATCTTGCCCCTGACTCTTATTATATGTCTCACCTGGGATGACTCACTCAAGAACTGGGACTCAATTTGTTCATATGGAAAGTGGGGTATTCAATTAGATGACCTCTAAGATCCCCTTCAGTTCTAGATTTATGAGCCTTTGACTCCATTCCATAACAACATAAGGAAACTCTGCTCTGAGGAGCAATGTTTTCTAAAGGAGTAGGGGACCAGCTAAGAATAGTAAGGAATAGAAAAGCCAGAAAAGTCTAGATATCAGCACTCCACAGGGCAGCTTCACTATTTAATTTGGAGTGCTGTCAACCAGTGGCATCAAACTCAAATAGAAAGAGATCCCTACAGATTTTGTATTAACATTAAAAAACCACAAATTTACATTATTTATATAGTATTATTTTTTATTTGTTAAAATGTTTTCCAATTATATTCTGATCTGGTCCAATGCAGGTGCCTCAAGAGTTTGCTAATTTCTGCTAAAAAACTTTCAGAATACATGAAGACTCAGATATACGTTCCCACTCCTTACCCACCTCAGTCTTTCTCTTTAATGGATATCTTTTATTCCTAAATATAACTTCTTCTACTTAGAAAGACATTCCTTGTAACAGAGAATAAAAACGAGAAACCTTCACAGCTTACCTTGATGACTTTAGTTGCATTGATGAAGTTAATAGCATATAGGTTGTGCTCTTCCATTCCTGTCCCAATGGTCAGAATATTGGGGTCAAAGATGATGTCATGTGGGTTAAATCCCACTTTTTTAATAAGAAGATGGTAGGCTCGGGTACATATTTCAATTTTGTTGTTGGTTTCTGTAGCCTGGATCAGGGAAATAAATAGAAAGGAAAGGAAAGGAAGAAAGAAAAAGTACAAAATTTAATTGATAATGGATTGTGAAGTACTGCTATCAACCAAACAGACTTTCTAATTAAGTGAAAGCACGCCGAGATGTCAATAAGCATGTGAGCACTGATAGCTGAGTTTCTAAGAATCCTGCCAAGCAGGACAGAAAACCAAACAAATTATTAAGGAGAAAGGATGGGTTTAAAGACCACTTTGGCCTCATTTCTAAAATATAGAGAGAAGTGAGTCAAATTCATAAGAATTCAAGTCATCCTCCAATTGACAAATGGTCAAAGGATATGTAGAGGCAGTTTTCAGAGGAAAAAATTAAAATTACCTATAGTCATCTGAAAAAATCTAAATCTAAATCACTATCGATTAGAGAGATGCAAATCGCAACAACTCTTAGGTACCACATCACACCTGTCAGATTGGCTAACATGACAAAACAGGAAAATCATAAATGCTGGAGAAGATGTGGGAAAAGTGGAACCCTAATGCATTGCTGGTGGAGTTGTGAACTGATCCAACCATTCTGGGAGAGCAATTTGGAACTATGCCCAAAGGGCTATAAAACTGCATACCCTTGACCCAGAAATACCACTTCCAGGGCTGTATTCCAAACAGATCACAAAAATGGGGAAAAAAGATCCATATGTATAAAAATATTTATAGCAGCTCTTTTTTTGGGGTGGCAAAGAATTGAAAATTGAAGGGATGCCCATCAAGTGGGGAATGGCTGAACAAGCTATTGCACATGAATGTAATAGAATACTACTGTGCTGTAAGAAATGATGAGAGGGCAAACTTCTGAAAAAACCTGGAAAGACTTCTATGAACTGATGGTGAGTGAGAGAAGCAGAAGCAGGAGAACACTGTACATAATTACAGCCATGTTTTGCAAGGGCTAATTTTGACAGACTTGGCTCTTCTCAGAAACGCAAGGTTCTAAGACAACTGCAAGACTCATGACAGAGAAAGCCACCCACATCATAAAAAGAACTACAGAGTCTGAACGCAGATCAAAGCAGACTGTTGGCTCTATCTTTTTTGTTGTTTCTTTTTCGTAGTTCATTCCATTGGTTCTAATTCTTCTTTGCAACATGGCTAATGTGGAAAGTATGTTAAACGTGAATGTATATGCAGAACCTATATCAGATTGCATGCCATCTTGGGGAGGGGGAGAAAATTTGGAACTCAAAAGCTTGTGGAACTAAATATTGCAAACTAAAAACATAAACTAAAAAAATTTTTTTTGAAAGACCACTTTACATCACTGTCCTCATAATAGTTCTTCTGTTTAAAAAACAACCAACGCCCCTCCCCAATCTCTCTCTCTCTCTCTCTCTCTCACATTCACACACACAGAAATGAGGGCAATGAGCTTTCATATAGTTGCTTTTCTCCCACAAACATGCCAGAACTCAAATATAAAAAATGCGTACTGTCCTTCAGACAAGTCACTTTGAAAGTTCAACCTTCTTCAATCATATAGTTATTGTGTTTGTTGTCAGAGCTTACCTGCCACGGAAGTTATTCTGAACTTAAAACACCAAAAAACAGGCAGTTCTATGTACACAAAACAAAAATGCAAGAAATTGCCAATCTATATTGTGTAGTCTGCTTTTCCTTTTCAGATTTAATAAATTTAACATGTAACTTTAAAAGCTGTGCTGCTTGTCTGTGATTCTTTCTGGCCTTCTGTTCTCTTTCTCTGCATTTAAAAAAAATGCTTCAATGATCCTTTCTTTTCTTTTCTCTTTTTTTCTATCCTATTGCCAGTCCATCATAATCCCTCCCACTCCACCCCAAATTTGGAAGAAAAAAAAGACAAATTCCTTGCAATAAATATTTATAGTCAAGCAAAAGAAAATGCCCCATATGCCATGTCTGGAAACGTGTGCCTTAGTATCCCGAAGGCATTATACCTTTCTGTTAAGAGGTTGATAACATGGTTCATCATTAGACCTCTGGAATTCTTGGATCACAGTTCTAAAGTCTCTCAGAGTTCTTACTCTCTATGATGCTGTTATTTTATAGATTGCTCTCTTGGATCTCTGTTACTTCATTCTGCATCAATTCATAGGAGTCTTCTCAAGTTTTTCTGAACTCATCTCTTATAGTACAATACTATTCTACTAAATTCACAACAAAATTTGTTCAGCCATGCCCTCCTTACTTTTCAGTACTTTGCTATAACACAAAAAGTTGCTATCAATATTATTAATTTGAGTCCTTTTCTTCTTTCTTTGATCTCTTTGGAGTATAAAAATGCCATTTCTTTATAATATCCCATTGTTTTAAAAACCCAAATACTATTTTCCTGACCTGCCTCATTTACCAAATTTACATTTTTGAAGACATTATTTGATGAAACACCTTGTTCACAAGATTTATATCTATTTCAAAAAGCAAAATTACCCTTAAAGGAGGAAGATTAGCCATCACAAAAGAATGTGCTACTGCCTCAAAGAGCAGAAGTTTATCCCTGCCTCATTCGAAGAGCAAGAGCACTGATGGGAGCTTGTTTACTTACAGTCTCCTGAAGTGACTTACATTGAGGAGGACAATATTCATTTGGCTGCATAAGTTTTCATATGTTTGTTCAAAAAAGGTACTCTCTAGTCAGAGCTGATTTAACTGATAATATAGCAAATGAGAGAGAAGGAAGGAGTGAGGGGGACAACACACAACAAAGAGGGTCCTGAGTAGGAATGAGTGCTAACTTCAAAGTCATTGGAAAGAGACAAGGATGAAGAATTCATCATCATGCTCACAGTCAGTCAATCAAAATTTATTAAGTGCTTTCCACCTGCAAGACACTGTATTAAGTGCTGGGGGATACAAAGAAAGGCAAAAGGCAGTCTCACCCTCAAGGAGCTCATAATCTAATGGAGGAGATGATATGCAAACAAGTATGAACAAACAAGTTATATATAAGATAAATACAAATAATAGAAGCAAAGCACAAGAATTAAGAGGGATTGGGAAAGATTTCCTAAAGAAGGTGGGATTTTAGCTGTGGCCTGAAGGAAACCAGGGAAGCCAGGAGAGAGTGACAAACGGAAGAGCATTCCAGGCATGAGCCAGGGAAAATGTCCAGAGGTGAGAAATGGAAAGTCTTATATGAGGAACAGTAAGGAGACCAGTGTGACTAGATGGAAGAGTATGGGGGGGTAAGAGGAGGTGTAAAAAGACTGGAAGGGGGAAAGGAGGAAAGGGTAGCTTATAAAGGGCTTTGGATGTTAAAGACTGGATTTTATATTTAACCCTGGAGGAGGCAGGGAACCACCGTAGTTACTGTGGTGTATGTCTGTGACATCAATCTGAGCTTCAGAAAAATTATTGTGGTAGCTAAGTGAAGGATAAACTGAGTGGGAAGATACTTGTGGCAGGTAGAAAAATCAGTCTAGGACAATAGTCCAGACATGAGAAAAATGGGCTTGCACGAGGGAAATGGCAATGTCAGGAGAGAAGGAAGCATACCCAAGAGATGCTAGGAAGGTTGAAACAACAGTCATTGGCAACAGGCTGGATACACGAGGTGAGAGATAGTGAGGAGCAGAGGTTATCTGAATTTGGAGAACTGGGAAGATGGTGATGCTGACAATAATATGTTTGACAATATATGTTCAGAAGGAGAGAGAGCTTAGAGGGAAAAGAAAATAAGTTCAATTTTGGACCTGTTCTAAGTTTAAGAAATCAACAGGATATCTATTTCAGGATGTCCAAAAGGCAGTTGGAGAGAAGAACTGGAGGTCAGTAGAGAGGTTAGAACTGGGTTAAGAGATTTGAGAATCAGCAGCATAGAAATTGTAACTATATCTATGGGAGCTGATGAGCTCACCAAATGAAATAGTACAGACCAAAGTAGAGCCCTGGAGGGGGACAACTATGATCAGCAGGTGTGAGCTGAATGAAAACCCAGCAAAATCAAACTGAAAACTAGTGGTCAGACAGGTAGGAGCATAACAGGTACTAAGGTAGTGGAGGAAGATGTTTGCCACCTATCAGCAGAGAGGTGAGATACTACAGGAATAGAATGAGCCCCATCCTGCCAGATGTGGCCAGGCTGTTGGGATGTTTTGCTTAATGTACTTCTTGGTTACATGACAGGGTTCTACTGGTGGATAGGAGGCACAGGGTGTTAATAAAGCACATTAGGTGACAAGATGACTGTTTTAAAGGAATATTAATAAGTAAAAACAGGTTTTTGCTGGAGGTAGCTTTTGTTTTGTTTTCAAGTTAACCAATTAGCTTGGAGAACTTCCAGGTAAGATTTTGAAACACACCAGTAGAATCCAATTCACCAAAGTCTTTTTTTTTTTAAAGAAATGTTCAAAAGTACACTGAAAGACTCCTTGAGTTAAATACAAATGTTTCTTTTCCTTCACTAGTTCACTCTCAATAACTAATTCACATTGGTCTGCTTTTCTGAAGATTTCTGCTTCTCCAATTTCCAGTTAAGCCTATAAGAAATGCTGAAAGTCCTTAGGAATTAATTCATTCCCCAGGTGAGTCCCATAAGGAGCCAAAATGAAGAGAGGGTACTTAAGACAGAGAAGAAGTAAATGTCACTTATGACTCAGACAGGTTCATGGGTCATTGAGGAGGTCAAAACTTGGGCCTCTTCAACAAAACTCTGGCCAAATTCAACAATCACTATTAGGACCTTTATCATCAAAAGACACAGCCCTCCCTTTCATTAACTAAGAATGTGAATACTAAGTATTTTGGAGTGACTGGCCATAGGAATGGGCTAGACAGTTTTCCATTGCAAATGGAATTTAAAAATATATATATATATATATACACACACAGATATATGCAGACACACACATAAATATATATATATATATATATATATATATATATATATATATATATATATATATATATATGAGGAGTAAAGAACTGGAAAAAAAAGTGGTCTCCTACTAATTGAAGAATGGCTGAACAAATGATATGAATTGCAAATTACATTACTGTATCATAAAAAATGATCCAAAATATAGATACAGGTGAACAGGGAAATATTAGTCCTTCTATGTCAAATTTAATGTAGATTTTTAAAAACAAACTGTACATTATATTATAGACATCATTGCTTTCTCCTTTGCATATGGAAGCTTTACAATTGTTGACTATTGTCAAATTCATATTAAAATAATGAGTTTTGAAGATATCAATAACTTTTAATTGCTGAGGTGGGAGACTAGAGATATGGAATATCTGACTGGAGGCAGGGGTGGGGTGGGGGACCATTAGGCACTGTGATGAGCCAGTGATGTTTTTTGAAAGGGTACATCAATCAGAAACAGATTTTTGCTGGGGAAGGGGATTGGTAATGGTTGTTTTTTTATTTAACCAACCAATTAGCTTGGAAAATCTCCAGGTAAGCTCTCCAGGATGGTGGATAGAGTATTTTAAAAGTTTTGGAATATCCTGAATTAAATAGTTTTGCTGAAAACTTTTTTCACCTCTTTTATTCTCAGAGAAAAAGAGGAAGGAATGCATTAGAAATAAAGGTGGTGAGACCACTAAATAGCAATAAAAAACAATTTTTAAAAGCATTTTAAAGAAAATGAGGTCTCTGAGAATATGTCTGACATTATGTTTAAAGTTTCAAATGGTGAAGAGATGCATAAAAACCTAGAAAACAGGAGGAATTGCAGGAAAGAAGTCACTTACTTGACCTGTTTCATCAAATGCCATGACCACCACAGCAGCTCCATATTTCTTGACCTTTCTAGCCTTTTCCAGGAAATCATCCTCACCTTCCTTCAGACTAATGCTGTTGACGATACACTTCCCTTGGCAGCATTTTAACCCAGCCTCTATCACAGCAAAGTTGGAAGAATCAATGCACAATGGTACCTGTAATTAGAACAGGGAAGGACAGAGAAGGAATCCAAATAATTAATTAATTTCTCCTCTGCGCTTCAAATCTTCTTTGTGTTTATTTTGGGTTTATCTGTTGACAGTCTCTTTTTTAAAAAATGCATACAGTTCATATAATTTCTTTTCTATTTTGTTAAAGATATTTTTAGAGATATCATGTTTCCCCTAAGAAGTGCTTTACCTGTGTCCCAGGAATTTGGGGAACAGTGTTTTGTCATTATCATTTTCTTTCACATAATTAATGGTTTCTTTGACCCATTCATTATTTAGGACTTCATTAAATCTACATTTGGGTCTGTGTATTTTGTTTGTGCTCCTTACACAGATTACTATATTTATTACATTATAAGCTGTAAATAATATGTTTACTATTTCTACTTCTTTATTTATTTGCAATTTTGCTGTGCCCTAATACAAGGTCAATTTTTATTAAAGTTCCATGTGGTGCTGGGAAGTACGTACATTATTGAGCAGTCCAATTCAGAAAATGCCTTAAGTCTTTTATCTCTAGTTTCTCCAATAATGTGTTCAAACTCTTTATTTCCCTTTTGTTAATCATTTTACTAGACTTGCCCAAAACTGAAAGGATATTAAAGTTTTCTACTATTGTAATGCTGTCTTTTTTAAATTCAATTAATTTTTCCTTCATGAAGTTAAATACCATGGCATTTAGAATATACAAGTTTGATATTGATTTCTTGTATATGACCCCTTACAGCATAATGTAGTTTCCTTTTTAAAAATCATTTTTATGTTGTAAATGTCTTTTTGCTATCTAGTAGCACAACAGCAACTGCTTTTTTATAGTTGCCTGATGCATAGTAAACTTTCTTCTAAACCCTCATCTTAATTTTCTTTTTTTTTCTTTTTTAGGTGTGTTTCATTTTATTGGATTGTTTAATCCATTCCCATTTAAAGTTATGAGATTTAGGTTTATATTTTCCTTTATCTCTAACAGTTTTTTTAAGTTATTGTTTTTGTTCCTCTCCCTTTGGACAGTTATTTTTGCTTAATCTACATGAAGGCAATCCAATTCCCTCAGGATCTCTTCCCCTCAGTCTCAAGTCTCATCCCCTCCCATTTATCAGCCCCTATTCCAGTTATGAGTTTCACTTACTAATTCACGTTCTCTTCCTTTTAACCAGTTACCTCACTGTTCCCCTCTTCTTTCTCGGTTAAGTAAAATCCTCCCCCTTCAACTTCTTTTATGTGTTATCTTTATCCTCATTTTCTGTACTTTTTTTCATAAAAGTATTATTCTCTTCATTAATTTTCCATGTTTATTCCAGACTTTTATTTGTGATTCATGGTTCTAATACCTCTTTAAGTCTTCTTTATTCTCTACATTCCACATGGAATTTAAAATTTCTAATGCACCTATTTTTAAGTTTCCTCTTACAAATAGTTTCTGTTATCACTATCTTGCATATCTTGCTCCCCCCTTTTTTCTGCTGTACCTCATTCTTATTAATTTCAGAAGAGGGAAAAAATAGCTCCTATTGCCCTATAGTGGAAAGCATAGGCTCAGAAATTCCCTTCCTTTGCAATGTCAGAAGATCCACAGACATGGTACACTGCAAATGTTTTCAGACTTTTTGATTTACTGATTAGTTTTGCCCACCCCCCAAACTCTTCCTTTTTTAAAAATATTATTTGTTACATAGAATGACTCTCTGGGAAAGAGGAAAAAAAAGGGGGAGGAAGAGAATATGAGAAGCAATTCTGATTATGTAAAAAATGCAAGATAGCAACAAAAATTTAAAAAGATTTGGGGGATAGGAATTGGTCACCAATGGGACATAAACAACAGCCAATTTTTCAACATTCCAAACACACATTTTTTTATTTCACCTAGGCAACAGCATAGTAAAATCAAAACAGCAGCACAGAGGCAAGAAACTGAAATATCCGGAGCAGTCTTCCTGCCATGAGAGCATTTAGCTGATCCCCAAGCATGGAAAAGGGCTAAGCTAATATCTGAGAAAGGAACCAAAAGTGTCATTTTTCCCTGGCTTTGGTATCCACTTACCCACTTCAAGTGCCAAATGCCAATGTAACCATCTTAATATAGGATTCAGGCACCTCAAAGTCAGACACTGTTCTGTCTTCAGGATTGATGTCTAGCTTCATGCCCTTCTAGCTAAAGTATTCAAATTTGAGCTCCCACATTCCTGACTTGAAATAACCCCAGCTTTGGCATCCAAAGAAAGAAGTGAATGTAGCTTACAGCATCTGGGTAAAAGGCTAACTCAGGTCTGAATGGAAGTACACAAATGAAAATATTATATTCCCCTTTGATTCTGACCTAACATTTTCTTTCTTCAACTCATGCCCTAGTGTCAGAAAAAAAAGTGAAATAAGTAACAAGTCAAGAAAAAAAAACCCAAAAGAAAACTATAAAACCTCAAATCTTCAAAGAGGAAAGAAATTTTAAGATTAAGAAAACCACTAGAAAGAAGAGCAGTCAGGATTATGCAACAAACATCACTGCTCAAGCAAGGGGATCCAGGTTCCTTGGTTTTAATTAATTCTCTAATACCTGGCCTGCCCTATGTTCAGTTATCTCTATGCTTATCTATTACCCTCCACCAGAGGGTAGCAAAGGAAAGCAAACAAAAAGTAAGTTAGTTACATCAGTGATTTACATTGTTCATTCTCACTCTGGATTTTTTAAAAGAAAAAAAGGTTTGGGCAAGAAAGAGTTGAAATTGATGGCAAAAATGAAATTTTTTAACTTCATGAGTTTTTTTGGTTTGTTTTGATTTTTGAAACTCAATCACCCAGGATGGAAGTACAGGAGATTGTGACCCAAACCAACGCTGATCAGCAGAGAAGCTTTGATTAACCCTGTTTCTGACCAAGGGAGAATCACTCAGGCAGCACAGTGGGTCCTATTCCCAGAAGCTCGCCACACTGGTGCAGGACACGCCATCAGCGTTAGGCCACTGCAGCAGAGCTCTCAAATTCAATCGGTTCACCAGCCTCAGTCTCCCCAAGAGCAGCAATGATAGGCATGCATCATCACACCAAGCCATGAATTTCTATGCAAGTATGCCAAGTATGCAAGAAGAGCTTGGCAGGAAGGTCATGTCCTTAAAATGGCAGAACTGCTGCTCTTAATATTGCAGGAACTTTGCTCACAGAACTCTCTTAGAGGAGAAAGATCATAACACAAAAGCTAATATTTACATAAGACTTTGAGATTGGCAAAGCACTTCACAAGTATTTTCTCATGTGATACTCACAACCACCCCGGGAGGTAGCTGCTATTATTGTCTCCATCTTATAGGTGAGGAAACAGAGGTCGACAGAGGTTAAGAGACTTGGCCAAGGTCACACAGCTAGAAAGTGTCTGAGGTCAGATCTGGACTCTAGTTTTTTTTGATGCAAGGTCCAGCACTTTCCATTGAGTCATCTAATTGCCTACAGAATGTGCATAAAGTGTTTCACAAACTTTCAAGTATTACACAAAGTCAACTGCTGCTATTATAAATAGGTATGTTACTTTCATCCCTACATTGCAGAAGGTGGGGAACTGTATTTGACAAAACCTAATTTAAAAATGTGCTTTGCCATCTGTAAGGTAATGTCTTAAAATAACAACTGGTTGGTGTGGGAAAGAACCTCTTGACCCCTCCCCCTAACAGTTTACCAACCTTTAACAAAAACAGAAAACTATGGGATAGGATGTGAGGAAATTAAGTCAGACAATATTGTTTTAATCTTTAATTATGTTTCAATCTGACTAACTTCAGTGACCTACCCTCTTCCTTGAAGGATCAACTAAGTCCTTTTATATTTATGATGGAAGAAACAAAAGATTAAGTAGCAACAGTACTGAAGAGCTAAGGATTTCATACGGTACCTCTTACAGATCTAAGAGATGCAGAATGAACAGACTCCTCATGTTCATTTGCATAAATTTGGAGAGAAATTAAGAATGGTAATCAGCATTCTGAATACCTGTTGGGACCAGAAAACCACTCTTCAGGAGTGGGATGATGGACAGAGCCCTGGGCTTAGAGTCAGAATCCTACTTCAGACACTTGTTAGCTGTGTGACCCTGGGCAAGACATATGACCACTGAGATTCAATTTTCTCCTCTGTAAAACAGGGATAAACTCAATCAACTGAGAAGGTTTTTATGGAAAATGAAAAGAGAAAATGTGTGTAAAATATTTTCTGAATCTTAAGATGCTACCCGACATACTGATTGCTGTTGCGATCATCATTTTCATCAACATCACTAGAATCATCCTCATCATCATCATCATCAGTCATTCATTCAGGAGGTTAGAGGCTAGAAACTGCAAAGACATTTGATCCAGGGCAATGTACTTAAACAATTCTAGAGAAAGACAAATTCATAACCTGTGTGACTGAGGGTGCCCAAACACGCTGAAACTACTATAATGATAGTAACGTAACACTGTAATTAAATTAAGCACCACCTTGGCAATATCAGGTTCAGAAGCAATGAAGTTACAAAATCTGGTCATAACACTGGGCCCATCCAACATCCCATCGTCCATGTTAATGTCCAGAACCTGAGCTCCCATCTCCACTTGAGCTTTGCCCACACTCAAAGCTTCCTGGAGGAGAAACAAAGGAGACACATTACGATCCCTGACCCAAAAGCAGCAGGAGAGATCCCATTTACTTATCTCATACCATGATCATTTGGGTTAAAAAGTAAAAAAACACAATCCATTAATGATATCTTAAAGTCCCAAGGGGAACTCTAAATCAGTATCTTACATTTAAATACATCTTCCATGTTCCCAGTTATCTTCCAGTCTCCCAAACTAGAAATAAAAACCATTCAATGAGACAATGACACTTCTAGTCCTCTCGTGCCTTTTCCTCTTATCTGATCTGTCACCAAATCCCATTGATTTTTCCTTAAGACACCACCAATTTGAAGTTTTCCTTTCTAACCAGAAGACTTCCATGTTTGTCCAAGATGTTCCTATACCACGCACTACCCTCTAAGACAACCTAAATTCAAGGTCTTCCCATCAATCTATACAGCCATCAGATTAATTTTCCTAAAATAGCACTTTCATCACCCCATCTCCCTTCCTTACACTCAAGAATCTGCAATGTCCCCTTACTGTCTGTCTGGCACTGTTCCATTGAGTTTTTAGGCCCACAAAAATGGGATGTCATTCTAACAGCACCATCTGAATTACCAGTACTCTCACAAAATGCCACTTCTATCCCAGTCAGGTTTGTCTTGTCACCATTCTTCACATATATCAAGTTCATTCCTCTTTTTGTGCTTTGCTCAGTGTTCCCTTTGCCTAAAAAGCAAGTTCCCCTTTGATTACCAAAATCTTTCTTGTATTTCATGGCCAAATTCACCTTCTTCATTAAGTCTTTTGCATTAAGTGCCTCAGCTTTTATCAGTCTTCCCCTTCTCTGAACTTCTACTGCACTAAAAGAAAACCCAACACCTCTATTTACATCTTAAAAATTTTTCAATTTTTTTTCTTAAGCTCATTTCATCTCTACAGTTGGGCCATAAGCTCCTTGAGGCTAAGGACTAGGCTGCATGCCTTTTGAAAGTGATTGTCACACAGGAGGCACTCAATACATATGTGCTGACTGATGGATACAACAGTCATGTGTGTGTGTCTCTTTATTAGTCTTCATGATATGAAAAAAAGGAAATGGTGCAAGTACCAGATATTCATGTTCTCATAGCATGGAAATTACAGCTGAGTTTTTTCTAACCCTAAGAAGACCAAATGGAAACTTACAGCAGTCACTGAGACAGAGAAGGAATAAGGACTTTTAATTTGTATCACAAAAATAACTCTGATTATTACAAAGAGAATAGCTTCAAAAAATTACAACCCAATGACAATTTTCTTTTAATATCCGCTGTGTCCCACATAGACATACACAAATAAAAAATAGCAGCAGTGAGTACCAACTGGAATCTCTAGCGTTCGTGAGATCATAGATAAGAAAAAAAGTTAGAGAAGCAGATCATGAGGTTTGCAGAGACACCTGATAAAATAGTGATGGAAGTCTTCAATTATCCAGGCTTCTGCTAGAGCTCTCCCTCTGCCAAGAGCAGAGCAACTAATAACCTCTGCACTTAATAATAATCTATCTTTCGATAAAATAAAGAAGTAAACAAGTACTTATATCTTTGGCTCTGACTCTCACTAACAGGGAGAAATGATCTGCTCAAATAGAAACTGGGAACCTTAGAAGGAAAGGATCACTCTATCCTGGAGTTTGTGATAGAGGAGGAGAAGGCCCAACAGTCTCACACACACTCTTCATTTTGGAAAAACACTTCAAAGAGTTCAGAGGAAGGATAGGAGAATCCCATGGACAAAATCCTCAGTAGCTGACAGGGACAGGAAATTCTCAAGAATAAAATCTGGATAGCCCAAAGTGAAATAATTTAGTTGAAGTTTAAAAAAATAAAACAAAAAAAACCCTTTTATTTAGACAGATCAGAGGCTACAGAAACAACTTACTAAGTAACAAATTTTTTAAAAGATACATACAAAAGATGGGGAAAGGAGCAGGTAACAGGTAGAATATGAGGCTGAACAATTCTATAAAAAGTAACACCAGGTCCGCTAGAACTCAGAATGACCTGGGGCTGGTAAGAAAAATAACAGGGGTTTTATGGATATATTAGGGAAAAGCAGAAGACCAAAGAAGGGAAAGTACTCCTCTATATAAGTCTCCTTAAGGCCCTTTATGTAAGAAGCAATTAAGAATGAAAAGGGCAGAAAAAAATCTGTTTTTGTGTAAAGGAAGAGATTTCTATGAATTGTCAAAAGATGTAATGATATTGCTGCTATTATAGATGAACACATTCAGATGTCTGGTATGAGCAGAAAAGGAATTTTTGCTTTACTATAAACTGTTAAAACATGTATGTAAAGAAACATGACTTTTAGACAGGATATTGAAAGGTCTGGAAAGAAAATTATAGTTGGTATAACTGTGAGGACCTGGAACTTGCCTTTGGGGTGTGGTGATGCATAAATGTGAGTAGAAAGAAACAGTGTAAAGGATATCAAAAAGATGGAGGAGTCCACTGAGAACTTCAGAGCTTTCTCTCCACCATTCATTGACTTCCCCTGATTAAAGCTCCAAGGACAACTAGTGCCCTTTAGCACCACCTGGAGGTGAAAACAGGTAAAGCTTTTCTCCAAAAATGCCCCCTACTCTCTGGGGCTGCCTTTGGCAAACCTTTTTATACATGCTAGCTAGCTAGTAAAAATACTTCTTATTCAGCCATGTTCAACTCTTTTGGGGTTTTTTTTGGGGGGAAAAACAGTGGAGTGGTTTGCTATTTCCTTCTCCAGCTCATTTTACAGATGAGGAAATCGAGGTAAACTGGATGAATGACTTGCCTAGGGTCACACACCTAGTAAGTATATGAGGCTGGATTTGAACTCATGAAAATAAGTCTTCCTGATACCAAGCCAAGAGTTCTATCTACTGTGCCACCTAGACACCTATTACTTATGGTACCTATAATATTGACACTACATCTTATTCTTTGTTATTAAGAAAATGTTTATGTTTAAGACCCAACAGAGGCAATATTATGAGAGCTGATTATATACACACACTAAAACATAAATAAATACACCATGAGGATGTGTTACCTTGAGAGAGTCTGTTTGGGCAGTCAAAAACAGATTAGGTCATGGCTCAAAAGCTAGAGTGGGAGACAGAGGAAGTATATTTCTTTCAATCACAGTATTACCCCTCAGATCCTTGGTGGTGGTGGTCTGTCTCTAGGAACTTAGACCTGTTGAAGTGGGAGAACAGGGCTGGAGGGAGCAGTAATGAGTTTATACCCTACTGTCTTCAGAGCTTACTATACACCATTTCTATATTTCATAACGTTGGATGCGATGATGATATCTGATAACAGAAAGAAAGTTGACCTGTTCAATACTAATTTTTCTTCTGTGTTCTCTGTCAGAGATCTTTGCAATGGACATGACAAAACAAAAATAACTATACAGGAACCAATGACAAAGATAACTAAAGAGATCCTAAAAGAGTGATTAGCTGATGAATTATAGAAGAATTACATCTTTGCATAGTGGAAAAACTAGGAGCTATGACTGGTGACACTATCTGAAAAATTGTAGAGAAAATATCTTCCAAGAGAAAAAGCAGAAATGGCCCAAAGCAAGAAAATGGAGTCTGCAAACCACAGCTAGGTCCCAATTAGTGCAAATAACAGACCCCTGAAGTAGTCATATATATTCAAATTCACACATTCAATGTTATAACTATGTAAACCATGGTAACTGGTCCAGCCCAATGGAAATATGTAGCATAAAACAGAAGAATGCAACCACTTCAGGGAATTCTTTACTTGGACTAATCAAGTCCTAATAGATGAAGGCAGCTAGGTGGCCAGTGGATAGAACCTGAGCCTGGAGTCACAAAGACCTGAGTTCAAATCCTGTTTGCAAGCTGTGTGACCGTAGGCAAGTCACTTATCTCTGTCTGCCTCAGTTTCCTTATTTGTAAAATAGTTATAGTAGTAACACCTACTTCCTAAAGTCGAAGTGAGGTTCAAACGGGATAATAACTATAAAGTGCTTAGTATAGTACCTGGTACTGAAAATACTACACAAATTGTAACTGCTACTATTATAAACCACTAAGCTTGACTGATTCATGGAAAACATCTAGAATAGAGATGGTTACTGAACATCTAGAAAAGGTACTAGTGATTAAAATGAGCCAAAATGGCTTCATAAAGGACGGGCCATGACAGATGAACTTTATTTCCTTTTTTCACAAGATTACTAAATTAGTAAGTCAGGAAAACATTGTCATTATTTGTAGCCTGACTAGAGTCTAATGATTCATCTGATAAAAATGCCTCATACTATTCTCATAGAAAAGACAAAAGGGCATGGCCTAGGCAGTGACAATTAGATGACTTTGGAACTGGCTGAATGGGTGAACTCAAATAGTAGATGCGAATGGTTCAATGTAAACTTGGCTAACTTGACTGGTCTCCAAGAGAGTGGAGGGGATTTCTGCTTGGTACTGTGGTACGCAACATTTTTATTAACAAATTAGCTAAAAAAAAATAGCATACTTATCAAAACTGCAGATGACATAACTAGGAGGGATAAGCTAATGTCAAACTCCATAAAAAGATCTCAACAGGGAAGAGCTTTGGGCTGAAATCTATTAAGATGAAATTCAATAGGGATAAATATAAAATTTTACACGGGTTCAAAAAATCGTCTTCACAACCACAAGATGAGAGAAGCGATTTTAGACAGTCATACCTGAAAACTATCTAAGGATGTCAGTAGAATGAAAGTTCAATAAGAGTGCACAATTTTATGTTAGCCTAAAAAGCTAGTAAGATAATCAAGGTGAGAAAGCTGCCCAGAAGAAAAAGATCCTTCTGCACTCTGCACTCTGCACTGGTTACTGCGTATATGAAGAACTGTATTTATTTCTGGTTGCCACAGTTTAGGAAGAATACTGATAAGCCAGAGGACATCCTGAGGAAGAGAATCAGGAGAGTGAGATCTTAAGTCCATGTCTTATGAAGAGAGGTTGAAGGAACTGGGAATGTGCAGATTAGAAAAAAGGGAAAACAAGGTGATCTGAAAGGTTAGCTAACAAAGGGAAGAAAGATTACACTTGTGTTGTTTGGCTTCAGAAAACAAACGAGAAGGAATGAATGAACAGAAGTTATAAACAGCAAATTTACACTTGATGACAGGAAAAACTTCCTAAATTAGTTGCTTAAAAATGTAATGTGCTGCCTCAGAAAGTAATTGGTCCACCTTCACTGGAGGATTTCCAAGAAGACTGGATGATGACTTATCAAGCAGGCTACAGTGGGGACTACTTTGGGGTACATATTGGACTAGAGGACGTCCCTTCCAACTCTAAAATTCTATGATTCTGTGAATTATATCTGCCCCCAAATGAGAAGGTTACCTTGGAAGGAATGAGCAGCCTATCCCTAATAATGTTTAAGTGAGTTAGATGAGTATCCATCATGGATACAATAAGACAATATTCACCATTTTGGGTAGGAAGATGCACTCTAAAATTTTTACGAGTGATAATAACAAGTGCTATTCAAGTTCAGAAAAGGGAAGGACTCAAGGAAGATACAGAGCATGACCTTTGAGAGTTGAGTAGAATTGGGATATGGGAAAAGGTGTACTGGGCAAGGGATGCACATTTTTTATTTCCAGGTCTAACTTTTCTCTTGTCTTCCAGTATAACTCTAACTAACTGCCCACTGCAGTGGACATCTTGAGGTGGATGTCCCATTACATCTTGTACTAAAGATATCCAAATTAAATTAATTATCTTTCCTCTCAAAGTCCTCTTCTCTACCAAACTTACCTATTATTGCCAAGAGTACCACCATCTTCCCAAGTCACTCAGCCTTACAACCTAGATATCATCCTTGACTCCTATCCAAGTAACATCTCTCAAATATTTCCTTCTTTCCTCTGACACAGTCACCTCTCTGGTCTCATCATCTCATTGCAATAATCTACTGGTTAATTGTGCCACAAGTCTCTCCCCATTAGAGGTCATCTTCCACTCAGCTGTCAAAGCGGTTTTCCTAAAGCATAGGTTTAACTGTTACTCAATAAACTCAAGTTGTTCCCTATTAACTACAAAATCAAATATAAAACCTTCTGGTTGTTATTTTAAAACCTTTGTAACCTTCTGTCTCCTCCCTGACCTTTCCAGTCTTCTTATACCTTAACGCTCCATATACTCTGTGACCGAAGGACACTGGCTTCCTTGCTGTTCCTAGAACAAGATGATCTATGTGCTGACTCTAAGCAGTTTTTCTGGCTGTCTCTCATGCCTGGAATGCTCTCCTCCTTCCTCATCTCTTCCTTCTGCAAGTCTTGGCTAAAATCTCACCTTCTTCAAGAAGACTTTCCCAATCTCCCTCAATTGTAGTGCCCTCCCTCTGTAGATTATTCCCATTTTATCCTATCTTGCTTGTTTGCAAGTTGTCATCCACATTTAAGTGTGACTGCCTTGAAAGCAGAGACTTTCTTTTGCCTTTCTTTGTATCCCCAGAACTTGGGACAGTAGTAGGTGATTAGTAAATGCTTAAGGATGAAACAAGAAACACACTAAGTAGAAAGGAGGCAGAAATGGACAAGGCAGTGAGTTGACTGAGGGGTCTGGCATAAGAGGAGATTAGTGCATTAGGGACTAACAGGAGATAGGGTTGGAAAGGTAGTCTAAAGTCAGAAATCAAGGCCAAGTTCTTGTGGATAATGGGGAACCATTTCAAATCTTAAAGCAAGGAAGAGTGACATTACAGACAACTGACACTTTAGGAAGATTACTATAGGTATACCATGCAGGATGAATTGGAGTTGAGGAGACTAAAAGCAGGGAGATCAATTAGGAGGAACTACAGTAATAAAGGCCTGAAGTAATGAAAGGTGAACCAGTAGAGGAGCAGAGAGAATGGAAAAGTAAAGTAAAGAGAACAGTAAGAGTAACACACTCGTAGTATCAATTCTCTTCAGTTTAGATTTTTAAGCTTCATTTTGACCTGATTTTAACCTTAATAGTATTCTCAACAAAAATGAAAACATGGAGCAAGGTCCAAATAATGATTATCCTTCATCTTTCATCTCTTCCACACTCCTAAAAAGGGTCAGAAGAAACCCCAAAAGGAGGACATCTCTCCTCCCCTGCCCCTGCCTGCCGCTTCCCAAAGCAAGGAAATAAACAGAAGACGGACCTACCTGATACTGCCTCATGCAGAGCTTTTGGTGAACAGCAACTGCAACTTCAATTTCTGGAGGCTTAACCTATAACTGCCCCCACCCACCACTCTCCACTTTCAAGTTCAAAAGTAAGCCCAGTTCTTCTTCTTACATTTACTCAACAACATGACTAATATCAAACACAGAAGCTGATTAAGTTACATGCTGTCTAGCAAAATAGCATATGCCCCAATGATCTTATTAAGATGCTCACTTCATAAGCTCCTGCCATGATGAGTTTAGCAAACTTCTTTGATCCCGCAACATTACAGCGTTCACCAATGTTAACAAAGTTGGTGTACGGTCCGATCCTGAAGGGCTCTAGTCCTAAAAGGGAGAAGCATTTTGAAATATTCATGAAAACACATGAAGTAGGTGATATGAGATTAAAAACAAATACATTCACAAGAGAAATACCCTGGCATTCCTCATCCCACCATACTACAGTTTGCGATCTGTCTTTGCACAAATGGTTCCTGAAATGCCTGGAATGCTTTCCCTCTACTCTTCTGCCTTTTGGCAATCCTTAACTATACGCTAAGACTCAGAAACTTCCTACACAAAGCCTTGTTAGTGCTTCCTCCTTCCCTGAAATTATTTGTTTACTGCACATATATTCTGTATGTGCTTATCTGAGTGCATCTTAATTCGAGTAGTAGAACACAGGTTTCTTGAGGGCCGGGATGTGTTCATTTTTGTCGTTGTATCTCAGAACCTAGCACAGTGCCTGGCACACAGGAGGTGCTAATTAAGTGCTTGCTGAATTAAACTAAACTGCAAAGCAACTATGAGGGAAAGGAGATGATAGGGTCATCTTCCCCTGGTTACTATAAACATATCTAAAGACTCAGAGTAAAAAGCATAGCCTAAAGATGAATACTTGAGTCTTTTTCCCAAACTCTTTCTTAACTGTGACATATGGAAGACCTACAACCAATTGATGAAAATTATGGAGGATGAAGAAAGATGATGGCAGAACAATTAATTCATAATTCTTCCCAATTATT
This sequence comes from Potorous gilbertii, assembly GCA_028658325.1. NCBI lineage: Eukaryota > Metazoa > Chordata > Mammalia > Diprotodontia > Potoroidae > Potorous > Potorous gilbertii. Next base: position 565,414,160 of record CM053770.1, read on the forward strand.
AAAAATTGGCAACCAAATGGACAAAGAGATTTTACATCTCATTCTGCTGAGGACATTTTACTAAGATAAAACTTAGGGTTATGACTAAGAGATCTCAGGGATATCCTACAGGGAAAGAATACGTGACGACCTACTTGTCCTTGGCAGCACTATTAAGTAGGAAATCATGTGGACGAGCATCCAGAGATGACCTTTACTCCAATCCAGCTCCTTAATCGTTAAATGGGGATAATAATGCCTTTCCAACCTAACTCACAGAGCAACCGGGTGATAAAACAGGTAAATATTTTATAAAAAATTAAATACATCCTAAAAATAAAGTGCTGTTATGGTGATTACTGTTAGACTATCTCTACTTCGACCGCTCACAGTGAATTATTTAGTTCTAACAGTGCCTCAGTAGTAGAAGCCTATGAGCAGAAGAGTTCAAATCTGGAATAGCCCTTAAAGATAACCTCATCTCACACCTCTCATTTTGTAAAGGAGGAAATGGAGGTACAGGGTTAGGAGATTTGTCTGTGGTCACATAGCTAGTAAACTGCCAAGCCGGTATTGAATTCAGATCCTTCAGACAGAATTGCAGCTCTTTCTACTTTAGGAGACGAAATGGAACTTTTTTTTTTCTTTCAGACACTTCGTTGGATGGGAGTTGGAGAAAGCAAGTACAAGGTTGGGAGTATGAGGGCCAGGTGTTTTTTTACTTCACCTCCCAAGTTCACGTGAGGAAAATGACTGACAAAAACAAGATCATTTCTTCCTGTTTCCAACTCTCTACCCTACCCTCCTCTTGGTCTTACTCCCCCATGGATTCTATCCCATCTCCAGCATCTCCTGGTTGTGCCTGACCCTTTGACTGACCTCAAAATTTGCAGGAAAGGCAAGTGAGGATGCCAAAACTTAAACTGTAAAGAATTTCTAAGTGATCTCCCTAAAAGGACTTCATATACAGTACTTCTAATCTATTATGAATGTGACGGAAACTGGATACAAAAAGTCTGTCTTGCTCATGATTTACAAAACAGCAAGATGGAAGAGGCTGAGATTTCATTTTTTAATCTGCTTCAGAGTCATTCTGAGAGCAATTAGAAATAACACATGAAGCTGAAATTGGAGGCAAAGGACGCCCTCATTTTTATATATAAAGTCTTAGAATAATGATGTATAGAGAATGTCATGGCACATTATGTGGGGCAGGCTAGGCAGTTCCATGGATAGAGTGCCAGGTCAATCCTGCCTCAGAAAATTCCTAGATATGTGACCTTGGGAAAGTCACTTAACCTATTTGCCTCAGTTTCCTCACCTGTAAAATAGGGATAATAACTGCACCTACCTCCCAGTGCTGTGAAGACCAAATGAGATCACTGTAAAGCACTGAGCACAGTACCTGGCACATATTAAACGCTATGTGTCAGCTATTACTATTAACAATGTATGGAGAACATCATGACATGTGCTGACAGCTAGGGAGGTGGCACAGCACTAAGCCAGGAGTCAAGAAGACCTGAGTTCAAATTCAGCCTCAGACACTTACCAGCTATCACTTAACCTCTGCTTGCTTCAGTTTTTTCCACTGTAAAATGGGGGTAACAGCGCTTCCCTCTGCCCTCCTCTCCCCAGTTGACATGAGGATCAAACAAGATAATTTTAAGGCACTTAGCACACTGCTTGGAGCATGGTAAGCACTATTTAAATTTTAACTTTTAGTAGTCATATTACCACAGGGGAAGGAAGGCTAGCCTTGGTGGCAGGGGTATCTGGTTTTAAGTTTCACCTCTGATCTATACTGGCTAGGTGAGTCTGAGCAATTATCTAACACTAGGAAAAGAGAATGTGTTCCTTTATCTCTTTGTTGGCTGAGGAAGTTCTTCATCCAAGACCTCCTTATACTACTTAAATCATACAGGTTTAATTTTTTTTTAATTACCTAAATTAAATAAAATGAATGTTTACTTTTTTGTTCAGTCGTGTCCAATTCTTTGTGACCCCCTTTGGGTTTTTTGGACAAAGATATTGGAGTGGTTTGCCATTTCTTTTTCCAGCTCATTTTACATACAAGGAACTGAGGCAAAGAGGGTTAAGTGATTTGTACAAGGTCACCCAGTAAGTAACTGCAGCCAGATTTGAACCCACTAATACGAGTCTTCCTAACTTCAGGCCTGGAATTCTATCCACTGCATCACCGAGCCGCCCTAAATAAAGTCAATGATATAAATACACAGTTCACTCCCTATGCCATGACCAGCAGACAGGAGAATTTAATTTGTGGCCTCACAAAGAGACCACAAGACCAGTATTTCATTTTGAGGTCTTTCAAATTAAATACCAGTCATTTGAGCATGCTCCCCTGCCCCTCAGCCTTTTGGGAGCAAAAAGGAGCAAAGGACTGGTCTGAGGAAGCATGATTCCTCCGCCTCATAGCAGCTGGTGGCCAATTCTTCATTTTCCAACCGTGGTTCTGCTTTGGCTTTTGTTATAGAAGTCTTCAAGAAAATGACCATCTGAAGTCTCATCTCCATGCAGACTGACTCAGTTTTTGGTACTCAACAGCTCTCATGCCAAGTACCTCCTGATGCCAACCTTCCCTCTCCCCATCCCACCCCTGGCTTCCTTTAGTGCAGTGTATTTATCTGTCAGACTGGAAGCTCCTTGAGGGCAGGAGTTGTCTTTCCCTTTTGGATCTCCAGCCTTTAGCACAGTGCCTGGCACAGAGTAGGCACTTAATAAATGTTCACTGAACTGAATTGAAGATAACAGCACACTGGATAGAGCACTGACACTGGAGTCAGGAAGCCTTGAATTCAGCTGTCCTCTGTATATGCTGGCCAAGTCCCTTAACCGCTGTCCACCTCAGTTTCCTCAACTGTAAATGGGAATACTAATAGGACCTATTTCCAAGGGTTGTTGTGAGGGATCAAATGAGGTAATATTTGTAAAGTGCTTAGTATGTTGCCTGGCACAATGCAGGCATTTGGTAGACACATCCTTCCTCCCATTTCAAGCTGACTTCTCCTTTTCTGTCAGTCCTGCCTACTCAACACAAACTGCATATAAGCTCTACAACCACACAGATTTTATTTCATGTGAATTAAGGTACCACAAAAAGCTTTTTAATTTTTAAACTGTTAAGGTTATGTAAAAAACTAAATGATTTCACTTTAGAGAGATTTTAAAATTGTTTTAATTGTTTAAATTAATTGTCAGTGACAAGTACAGGTCTACCATAGTTATCCTGTCCATACGATGTCTTACTTCTATTTAATATGTATAGCATTCTTCTCAAGTAGGTCTTCTGAAAAGCAAAATATTTGGCGGACCCAGGACTAGATTTCAAAGTTTTTCTTTTTCATGCGGTTCATATGATCTTGTCATGCCTTATTTTAGTTCCTTTTCTTTCCCCCCTCAAACTCATCCTTCAAAAGTCCTTATGTTAGAAGTTGGTAAAAAAACAAAAAAATCCTAGGAAGATACATCTGCTCATAATTAAAAGTTAGTCATTGGTAACTACCTCTTCTTCTCTCTTGAACATTCTTACATGGGGAGATACAGAGCCATCTCTTTACCTGTCTCCAATTCCACACACACACTGTAGTGGTTTGTCTGCCTCAGCCCCGAACTGCTCTGAAACTGCCTCAAGAGGCAGCAGCCAGTCTAGCACGGTAGGGGGAAAGCACTGGTCCTAGAATCACACTACCTGAGTTTAAATCCCCTCTTCTATTATAATGTTTGTTTGTTTTTTTATTTCATCTGACAAAGTAAGAGAAGAAATCAAAATATCTCACAAATTAATGAGATTTTAAATGATGATCTACCATTTATTAATCATGGAAGTTTCCTTGAGCATTGGTTTACTCATTGATCAACATGAATTAACTAAGCTCTCCCTATGCATTTCCATGGCATAAGCAGATGCAGGCTGGCCTTGGGGTCAGGAAGACCTGAGTTAAAAGACTAGTCTGAATTCAAGTGTCACACCCTGGCTGTGTGACTCTGGGCAAGTCTCTGGTAAGAATTCTCAGTGCTCTGGGCCACTCTCCAAGATGACAAGTTTCAGAGAAGATGCCAACCTGCTTCAGGTTGTCAGGGGGAGTTTCCTTCTCTGGGAGTTCCCCTGATCAATAAAATTCCAGATCCAGTCCCTATCCTTATACTTATGTGCCATATCCTATTAGGTATTGGGGAGATAAAGACAACCAATGAAACAGTCCTTGCCTACAAAGAATTTACCTTTTGCCAAATATATCCAAATATGAAATACTAGCGTCATTAAATAATACCTGTGTTATTAAAACATCACACAGCTGCTGTGATAAAAGCACTTGGTGAACTTCAATGGGGTAGACATATGATCACAGGACCACAGAAGGGACTTGAGAGATCAGCTAATCCAACACCCCCACGTTAAAGATAAGGAAACTAACATCTAAAAAGGTTAAGGTCACGTAATCAGAGAATAGTAGAGATGGGCTCAAATCCAGACTCTCTGACCCTAAACCCAGTGCTCTTTCTAGACGAGCCATATTGCCTCCACAAGCAATTCTTATTACTTCTTTCCCCAAAGGATGAGGAACTGATGAACTTAAGAGCCTTGAAGAATTATGAAAGTAAATAACTCAAGTCTGGACCACAAGTTGGAGGTAGGCCATGAGCACCTGACCCTAGTCAGTCTGAAGTCTTGGACTTGGTCTGAAAGCTAAATTTGTACTGTGGCAATCCACAGTGAAACCTAGTTAATATCTGGCCAGATTTTCCAGTTCAGCATTCAAGGTATGTACCTTAGGTGGTCTTTATGTCCCACCCAAAGATAAAAGAATACCAAGTAGAAACTGTTGTTATAAAAGGATATCTTTTTCTTTGGATCTATGAACAATTTCCATTCAACACAGGCATGAAATGAACACATACGCTGGAATCAATCACTGATCTATGAAATCATAAAGGTCACTTACCTGACAGCATCATATACCCTTCAAAAACAGCTGCAGGGGGAACTCTAGGTTTACAATTTTTCACAGCTTCTGCAATTTCCCTGAGATGAAAAACAAAAACAAAAGCACTAGACTTGTCAACTTAAGAGAAACTTAAATTAATTTTTAGCTATAAAATTTAATCTACTTAACACAACTGTGCAATTGATTACGCGCCTAATTCTAAATTTTCAACAATGATCTTGCCTTTTAATTTGTTCAGTAAAACAGAAAATCATTCATAAATCTTTTGTAGATTTAAACAGAGAAGTTACAAATAACTTTTCTTCACATGGCCACAGTGTGCTGGGGACTCACTATAAATTATACATTTCCAATTTAAAATTCATAACAAATCATGCAGTTGATAACAGACTATTTGAGACTGTGCACATACTTTAATCCAGTTATCCTACTACTGCACATACAACTCTCAAGAAGGTCAAATACAGACATCACTGTCGGGTTGCATGTATACCAAAACATTCATAATGGCATTTTTTTGTGGCAATAAAACTGGAAATAAAGTGGGTGTTCAATGGACAAACAAATTACACTACATGAATGTAATGGAGTATCACTGAGCTGCAAGAAATTATGAATTATTAAATTAAATTAAGAATATTAAGAATTCTGAAAAGTATGAGGAGACCTACATGAACTCATGCAGGGAAGTAGGCAGAATTAGAGGAATACAGTTTGTCAATCAACAAGAACTTATTAAGCCTTTACTATGTACCAGGCACTGTGCTAAGTGCTGGAAATACAAAAAAAAGCAAAATCAGTCCCTGCACTGATCAAGCAATTCTAGAGACAATTAGAGGACACATCTATGACAACATATAAACAACTAGGTAGATACATCTATGACAACATATAAATAACTAGGTAGATACAGGATACATACAAAGTGGATGAAAGGCAATTCCAGAAAGGAAGAAGGCAGATAACTATAATGACATCAATAAAAGCCAATAGTGAAAGACAGCCATATCCAATCATATCCCATTGGGTAGTGTGTGTGTGTGCGTGTGTGTGTGTAGTCAAATCTATGCCACCTAAAGAGAAAAAACTGAAGTGTTTGAAAAATGCAATTCATTAAAAATTTTACCCAAACTCCAGAAGCAAAGAGAAATAAGTTGAGTACCAAGCATAAACATTTATCATATGAGGAAACAGATTACTCAAGACCACAAACCTAGCCAATGGAAACACTAGGACAAACAAGAATGTTCAATTCAGTTTATTTGCCTGTTATATTGTAAAGAACATTGGACTTGGGAATCAGAAGCCCTGGGTTCATGACATAGCTCTAGTCCTTTACCAGACATAGCAAGTCACTTAATCTCTGTGAGCCCCAATTTCTTTATGAATAAAATAATAATACTTTCACTATCAATTTCATTGGGCTATTGTGAGGAAAACACTTAGGAACCTATAAAACACTATGTAAATATGAGCTATTATAACTACCCTCTCCCACACACAAAAAAAGGAATTTATATTGTTTCTGAAAAACCTGGTTGTCCTTCAGAGGACAGGCCTCTCTCTTCTTTCTAAGAAAGTATTCTTCATTAAATTGTAGTTCTTCTCCTATAAAAAAATGACATTTTCCTCTCTGAGAAAGAATCATGGATCACCTTACCTGATATGAGCTGGCGTGGTACCACAACAACCACCTACAACATTGACCAAACCATCCAATGCAAAGTTCTGCAGACAGAGGTAGAAAATTGTGGATAGTTACTCTGAATTCCATAATTCCCCCGTCAATCTAACAGGCTCAAAAATAGATCTCCACCTGCTGAATTTCTAGGCAGAATCCTCTAAAGAAGGCTCAAAGAAAAACCACTTAAGCATTTAACTATGGAAGTAAATGCTAACACAGATGCTTCCCATCTGATTTTGAAAGTGGAGGAGAGCCAGGGTTATGTGAAATCTGCTGCAGTACCTAAAAAAAATTGCAGAGAGAAATTACCCTGCTAGTCTATCCCAATAATTTTTTAAGCCTACAGTGAGCAGGCTTAGACAGAAAAAAAAGAACTTCTTAGGTAAAAACCATTTATTACAACAACAGATCAAAAAATACTTTATCTGAATATCCCTGTCTGGGCTCCCTTCCCCATAGGAAGTTCTTTAACAGGCAAAGACCACAGTACAGGGAAAGAAGACATGTTCTCTTCCTTGCCTGTCTAATAGGAGTCTCCTTTAAGAAGTGAGCTTAGTACCCTGACAATACTTCTTAATCCAAGTTTTGTACTTGTGTTTTCATAAATGCCTCTCCCCAAGCGGAAATGAACAATTTTTCAGCATGGCATTATGGAGAGAAATCTGGAGTCCAGGAGACCTGCATTCAAATTCCACAACTCTGCCATATTCTGGCTACATGGCTCTAAGCAAATCACCTAACTCTAAAGCCACATTTGCTCCCACTAAAGTACTTTAATGTTAACATCCAGACTTCAGTCTGAGAGCAGGCCTTGGAGTCAGAAAGATTAGTCAATCAATATTTATTAAGCATCAGTTACTACATCCTAGACACAAAGCTAAGGCTGGGGATACAAATGGAAAAGACTGCCCTCAAGGAGCTCAGCCACAGACCTGTGTGACCAGGGGCACATTTCTTAACCTCTCAGAGCCCCACGCAAGGCTCAAAGATTACGATTTGTATTGGTTTCCTTTTTTGTATCTTCAGCACTAAGCAGAGAGTTTTACATGTAGTAGATGCTTAATAAATACTGGTTCAAAGGGAAAAAGAAAATAATTTCACTGAGAGAGGACCTGGTATGGTCCTAAAACTTGGGAAAATTTCTTTCTGTTTCTAGATCTGCCACTACCTAGCTCTCGACATGCCAGTGAACTTCTCTGGGTCTCAGTTTCTCCATCTGTCAATGAGGAAGTTTGACTAGATACCCTCTAAGATCCCTTCCAGCTCTAACAGTATATGACCCCTAAGAATCGAAAATTGAAGAAAAAGTCCAGACCTTTATGTGCATGGCAGTCATTTCAGGTGTTTCATCATACTCGCCAAAGGTATTGGGAAGACCTAGAGAAACATTTTTAAATTGAACATTATGATATACTTGAAAAGACTAAAATATTCATATCCTTTGACTCAAGACCCCACTGCTAAGGTATATACCCTAAGAAGGTACACAATCAAAAAAAAAGGCTCCATCTGTACCAAAATATTTATAGCCACTGTTTGTAGTAGACAAACACTGGCAATTAATCAGATGCCCACTGACGGCAGAATAACAGTTAAGCAAAGTATGTGGTACATGACTGACAATGAATGTTACTGTGCAATAAGAAACAATAATACCATGAATACAGAGAAAATGCATTAGATATGATCACAATAATCATATTAACTGATACAAAGTGAAATAAGCTAAACCAGCAAAATAATGTACACAAAGACCATCACAATGGAAATGGAAATTTAAAAATAACTAAAATGGAATGCTATAAAAATGGTGGTCAAGAAATATGAGAATGCACCTCTTTACTTTCTTTGAAGAGCTGGGGAAGTATATGTATGGAATGTTACATATATTGTTCTGTTTTTCTCTTTTTCAATCCTTGTTATAGGAGATGATTTTCTGAAAGGTGGTGGGAGTAGGATATATGGGGAAATGTAGGTGATATAGAAGTGAAAGGTATCAATAAATTTTTTAACCTACACATAAGCAACATATTGCCACTCTAAAAGCTCTAAATGAGAAAATAAAAAAGTCTCCCTGACTACAACAGTAATTATTTTGGGGGAAGCCACATAAACATGAAAGTATGCCATTAATATTAAAAAAAAATATATAAAGACATGTCACACAAAAAAAGAAAGAAAAGCATTTTATTTCCTGTTTTCATCCCAGGAAATGAAAAGTTCAAGGAAAATCCAGAAAAAAAAAAAACAAACTTCAAACAGAGAAAAAGGTATTGGTCTCTTCTCCCCCTTTCTGGAAATTATTCTTTCAAAATGACAGCTGTATTGTTCCACAGCTGCTTGGGGGGGAAATCACTGTTTCTCTTCTGAACTAATGAGCATCTGCTATATTGCAAATAAATAAAAACTCATTAGTTTTATTTCAATTAAATCTCCCCAAGCATGAATTTGGCCTCATACTATCTACTTCTAGGTGTCATTTATTATTTTCTTCTGCAAACTCTGAGTTCTCTTACCCCTAGTAAAAAATAAAACTAAAAAAAAATCTGTAGATTTTAAAAAAAAAAAGGATCTAAGGACCAGGTGGATCTAAAAAATTTCTTTTTTTTTTTAAATAGCTCATCAAAGCAGGATTTCCTACAAAACAAGAGAGTTGGATTGTGTGAGTTTCCAACTCTAATATCCATCCTCTGAGTCTACAAAATAAGCTTGTACCCAAAATGATTATCTATTAGCCAGTTCTTAACTATTTAGGAGCTGGCTAAAGGGTATGTAAATACAAGGCACACAATTACAACTTATGGTTGGTCTCAAAAACAAACCTGAAACATGAGAAATAAATATAGTTTTGTTTCTTTTATAAAAGAAAGGAAAAAGGAGAGACTATTGTTCCATTAGCACACAGAAGGGTAGGCAAGGGTGATTTCTCTATTGCTGAGTTTTGTTTCTGGAAGCTACACCCATTTGGGCAGTTTTATGGTGATTTTCCATGTTTCTTCACCATAGTCAATAGCTTGAGCTTCTTAAAGGGCATAACTGGACTAGACCATGCAAACGACATTTCTAACTTCAAAGCCAGACTAGTCCTTTGCTTTTCTGTCTCTCATAAAACCACATGTTTGTACAGGTATCGATTAAAACACATACCTGCATTGGGATAACAGAGGACATACGCTGTTGTACACTTGCCAATTGCTTCAATGAAAGGTCTCATTTCCAGGGCACCTAAAGCACAGTTTAATCCAAGGCTGGTGGAAAACAAAATAAGAGATTACAGGCCTGTATTTCACATCAGAATATGATGTATGCCTTAAATGTAGGTTTATCAGGTGCCTCCCCTATCCAAAAACCTTTAATGGTCCTGTACCACCCAAGAAATATAGTCTTACCTAGAATTCAAGGTCCGCCATCACCTGCCTCCAATCTACCTTTCTAGTCTAAAATAACACTCTCAAAATTTATTATTTACGTAAATAAAGAGATATACCATATACTACGAAGATAAGTATATTTTGATGTTATGATAAAGAGCATTGGTGTCAAACTCAACTAAAAACAAGGCCCAATAAACCCCCCAAAAGATCTTTATGGGAAACCGCCTTAGAAAAAACTACATTAACATAATCTACATTTCATCATATTTTTAAAATTGTTTTATTGGTAAATATTTCCCAAATTCATTTTTATCTGGTTTGGCCACATAATAGTCCCATGTCTGGTTAAGAGAATTATAAAAGAAAACTGCAAAGGGATCAAGAGGAATCCAGTAAAATGTAAATTCCTTGAGAGCAAAATCTGTTTTCTCTTTCTCTATGTATTACCAATGACCCTAAAGGCACTTTATAAATGCTTATGGATTCCTGGAGGACTGGCATTTACGTTGGGCTTAAATGACTGAACAAGTATTCATCAGCATATAAAGACATTCCAGAAAAAGGCATTAGCTGAAGCTAAGACAGTAGAATGATAGCACAGGAAGTGTTGTTTGGCTAGAACAAGGAATGTGTGGAGGGACGTAAGACAAGAAAGACAGTTCAAGAGTGTACAGAGTGTACAGGAAATAAACCCAGAAAGGTAAAGGGTGCCATATTGAAGAGGGTCTTCAACGTCAAACAGAGGACTCTAATTTGAACATTATTAGGATGGCAAATGGAGAAACATTAAAGAATTTTGAGCAGAGAAGTGATATCAGACTCCTAATTTCCATTCACAGACTCCATCTCCTCATTCCATTTGGGCTACTCTCTGTTCCCTAATCCTGCCCTGCCCTTCTTCCTCTCCTGGCTTCTATGCCTTTTTCATGCACCCTCCCCCATGTCTGGAATGGATTCTTCCCACATCTCTGTATGGTATGTTTTACGAGTCCTGTACTTCCTTCTAGGATCAGGGATTTTCTCTTCTCTCTCCTAGTCTCTCATCCCGCTCTGGAACTCTCCAAAGTACTCACCATATTTTAGCTAATGTTATAATTATTTATGTGCGTAGTTTATCTCCCTGCTGAACTGCAAAGTCCTTAGAGACAGACACTGAGCTTCTCATTTTAGCTTTTTCCTTCAAAGTTAAATATCCATCATCAATAATAACAATGAAGAAATACCGAAGTACAAGAAGCTAGCACCTTAATTCAAGGGATTTTTTTTTTTTACTAAAAAAAGCACTGTGGCTCGGTAAGTTGTCTTGAACTTGGAGTCAGGAAAGATTTGGGTTTGAATCTCAGCTCAGATGTTTACTCTCTGTGTGTGAACAATTCCCTTCATCTCTCTCTAGGCCTCTGTTTCTTTCCCTATAAGACAGACAGCACTTTGCTAAATTGCTTCTTTTCGCTATTAATCTTTCTCTCAAAGATCAACTTGATGGGGAGTGGAGGAAGGGGCAGGTATACTCATTCAGAAATGAGTGCGACATAACCAGGGAAGCCACGTTTTGTTTCCCTCCTGTCTAGCTTCTTAGGACTTGGGCTGTCTTCTATCATTAGAATGTAAGCTCTCCCAGGGGAGAGACTGTCTTATAATTGTATCCTCAGCAATTTGCTGTGCCATTACCTGGGACACAGTAAATGCTTAATAAGTCCATCAATAAAGATAATTTTTTTTAATGGATAGAGGCATGGTAACTGTGAGTAGACTGCAACGCATTACAAGGCAAGAATTGCCTATGAAGCAACATAAATGATGTCATCAGAGACATATGTGACTACAAAAAGGGGACCAGACAAAGTGTAAACTAGGAATAACTGACACACAACTCAGTGCTGCATGGGTACCCACCAGATGGCACAGAACCACTATAAGGCCCCAAGGAATCACAGGGTAGGGTGAATTTGTAGTTTGTTGTTTGCTGTCCTTTGTGCTTTCTTCTCAAAGAGGACTGTGATATCAGGAAGGTAAAGTCATACCTTCCAAGTGAATTGGATTTAAAGGAGGGAAGGCTACGCAAAGCTGAGGAAATAGGAAACAACATGGTCAAAAGTCCCACAGAATGAATGGGTTGTGATCTGTACCCTTGGTGAAAGGATCCACAGCAAAGAAGATACATCCATGTTTTGAAATAAATCTATCAGAGAGAAGCCTTTTGGGAGTGTAGGGGAGAGGGGAGACAGAATCAGAAAAGTTCAGCACAAATTTCCATGGCCCGTAGTAAATCACACCCCTTAGCCAGTCACCTGCTAGAGGATCTCATAAAAAAAAAATCTGTAACAGACTCAAGAGATACCTAAAGTGAAACAAAAATAACAGGTGGCATTTATATAAAAAGGCATGTTAATCTCATTTGAACCTCACCAGAAAATTTATAAGTAGATACTGAAGTCAAGAAAGAGTATCAGTAAGTGATCCTTTACTTACTCACACAAGTAAGTGTCTGAGACAGGACTTGAACTCAGGTCATCCTGACTCCAAACACATCCTTCTATCAACTGAATCCACTTAGTTATCTGGAAAATAGGGATGTGATCCCCTCTTGCTGACCAGTCAGTCAGTTAATCAATAAATATTTATGAAGGACCTGCTATGTTCTAGGCACTGTGCTAAGAAAAGAGGATACAAAGAAAAGGAAAAGATAGTCCTGGTCCACAAGGAGCTCACAATTTAATGGAGGAGACAACAAACAAGTATACAAAAACAAGCTATATATCAGATATTGAATTAAGAGAAGGAAGGCACTAAAATTTTAAGAGGAGTTCATTGGAAAAGGCTTCTTCTCAGAGAAGGAATTTCAGTTGCAACTTTAAGGAAGCCATAAGAGGAAGAGCTTTCCAGGCACGGGCAACAGCCAGAGAAAATGGTAGGAGCAGAGAGATGGGGTGATGTCTTATTTATGGAAGAGTTAGGAGACCTGTGTCATTGGATCAAAGAGTACATGGTGGGGAGTAAAATGTAAGCATACTGGAAAGGCAGGAGGTGGCTAGGAGATGAAGAGTTTTGATCAAAAAGAGGATTTTTATATTTAATTTAACAGGAATTCACTGGAGTTTATTAAGAGGGGAGGGAGAGGGGTCATGGATGGACTTGTGCTTTAAGAAAATCATTTTGGTGGCTGAATGAAGGACAGATTAGAATAGGAAAAAAATCTGAGGGAAGCAGACCCATCAGCAGGATATTACAACAGTCCAGGTGTGAGATAGTAGGGGCCTGTCCCAGGTAGTAGTGTCAGGAGAAGAAACAGCGAGAAATGCTCTTTTCCCTCACCTAAGCAGTTTACATACATTTCAATTTGGTAAAAATCAAGTGTGCAAACTATCTGTCATCTGCAATGGATCTATGGGAAAGAGAGGGGGAGGGATACTGAAGAAACTATGATGATGTAAAAGACACGAATAAAAACTTAAAGCATATGCTAAACATGTAAGACATTTGATAGGTGCCAGGAATAAAAAAGATAAATAACAGCCTCTTCCCTCTGAACAAGAAAAATTGAGTAAAAAAAAAAGACTATTCTCTCACCATAGTGGTTCTGCATGCGTCACACTGATGACAAATGCCTCTCCCGTCTGTCCAGAAAGAGTTCGCCCGCTCTTATCCACAATAGTCCCTGATACCTACATTTTTAAAAACAGTAAAATTTAAAATTACAAATACAACTCGTCATGAACATACTCTCTGTATTTGTTTCAATGAAAGGATAAGATCTCTGTAACTCAAAGAGAATACTTCTCTGGCTAAGGACAACCTTAAAGTATGCCATAAAAGAAAGATTTTTGACACTACTTTTTCCCCTCTTTCTCCACCCCAGGTTGTGTCACAATACCTCACTATTTTAGGGACAAAAGATTCACAATTTGTCAGACTAGAGGAAAGAGGGCCCAAATCTTTCCATCCCCACACCTGCCCTCAATTCAAAGAGAAGAACAAAATATATCTTCTGAGAAAAAAAATAAGCTTTTTAACTTACAAAGATAGGCCGGGGATCATAATCATCCTCGAAGAGGTTCTGGAGTGCAAACAAAGCTGCCTATAGGAAAACACAAGAGATTTTTGAGATTCATTGCAAGGTCAAGTCAATCTAGTCAGTAGCAGCGAACGTAGTCTTTGATTCTAAAAGCCTCAGTTCTTTTTTTATACTTCCATGTGTAATGGACTGCAAGTCTTCTGAGGACAGGGTTGAAAGACATCTGTAACACTTGAAAATCTTGATCAACTGTGAATGACTCAGCCATCCTCAGCAATACAATGATCCAAGACAACTGTGAAGGACTTACAATAAAAAATGCTATCCATTCCCAGAGAAACAACTGATGGACTCTGAATACAGATCAAAGCATACTTTTTCACTTTATTTTTCTTGGTGTTGTTTTGTTTATGTTTCATTTTACAACATGACTAATATGGAAATATGTTTTGCACAACTACACATGTATAATTAATATCAAGTTGCTTGTCTTCTCACTGAGGGGAGTGGGGAAGGAGAGAAAGAATACAAAACTCAAAATTTAAAAACTGAATGTTAAAAAGTGTTTTTAATGTAATTGAGGGAAAATAAAATACTAAATTAAAAACATACATAAAGTTAACTTGCAGATGATCCACATATGAGAAATGGACCAACCATAAGAAGCTAATGCATATTTGGAGAACAGTGTTCTACCCATTTTCTACTAAAACCAGGTAAAATTGAGAAAAACCTGGGAAATCAGGATGTCATCCTCTCTTGCTGTCCATAAGAAACATAAACCTTTCTTCCCTGGGCTGCATGATGCTACCTTCAGAAAGCAGCTTGTTTACATACAGTTCAGTTCAATAAACATTTTTCATATGCATGCTGTATATATGGCACTGTCCTAAGTAAATGGGGAGAATTCAAAAGTGCTAGGGTTCAGTTACACTGAGTGCAAGAATTGTAATGTCACAACAGAATGTATACTCTCAGTTTCAGAGAGAAGGTAGAAGGGGAAAGAGCGACAATATTTTCACCAAAAATTCAGGGAACCAATATTTATCAAGCATCCCTTGATACCCAGCATGGCACTGGGCACATAGGGATTTGTAGAGTATCAATCAGTCTCTGTCCTCAGGGAGATATACAGAAAACCATAACTAATCTGACTACCAACGTAATTACTGACAATTATAGCTTTTACATATTACAAATTTACTTCAAACATCTCAAGCATGACCACTTTGGATATTAAAATAAAATAAACGCTGGCTGAAATTTCACCCCCAGAAAGATCGTTTTCTCTTGAAAATCTGAAAAATGCTCTTCCTTTACCCCCACCAATAGATATCTTACATACTACACATAAACATATCTAAAAAACTAATGACTCTGCTTTCTATATATTTCTATATAATAAATAAATAGGAGTAGAGATATGAAGCTGGAAGGGACCGTCCCAAAAGCAATCTAGTCCAACCCTGTCACTTTACAGATTAAGAAACTGAGGCATAAGGGACTTAAGTAACTTACCCTGAGTGACCAGAGTGGTAAAAATAAAGGATGGGATTTGAAGTCAGACATTCTGATTCCAGAGCATGCATTCCTTTCCATAGTACCACACAGCTTCCAGGGCACAAGACTCAAAAAATTATTGTGATCTCGGAAGGCATGAACAGAAGCACAGCATTTGGATTAAGGGAGGGAATACCTACTCCTGCCATATTCTGAAGCCACAGCCTGGCCATATCTGGAAAGATCCATTTCTGGGTATGTTTTTAGGTATTCAACCACAGAACACAAGCTGTCTCATGACTAGTGAACTCCCCTTCACTAGAAGAACTCAAGCAGTGTCTAGGGAACTACTTATCAAATACATTACAGAAAAGATTCCTGTATTGTGTAAGAGGTTGAATCTGATGATTTCAAAGGTCCCTTCCAACGATTAAATTTTATAAATTATATTTCCACAGAACTTAGGAAATATGTCTGCATGAAAAGGGACTATGATTGGCATACTTTATAATGTAATTCAATGTGAAGTTAGAATATGGAATAAAATGTTTCAGTGATCACATTTGCAGAACACATGGCTTTGAAGTGCATCTCATCACTTGTTCTTTATAATAACCCCAGTGAGGTAGGCAGGAAGAACATGACTTCCTCCTATATTCATAGGCAAGGAAACAGAAGGTCACATTTGTTTGTCCAAAGTTTCAAAACAAGTGACCAGGACTAGAACTCAAATGACTCCTAATCGAAGCCTCTTTCCACTATATTACTGCAAGTGAAAAAATTCAAATATTAATAGCAGCATTTTTTGTGGTAGTAAAAAAGAAAACTAGAAACAAAGGCCATGGTCACAATTGGGGAATGACTGAACATAATGTGAGATATGGACATAATAATGTCATTGCAGTTCAATTTGTATCTGACTGTACTGTCCACGGTGTTTTCTTGGCAAAGACGTAGAGCAATTTGCCATTTCCTTCTCTAGTGGATTAAAGCAGAGGTTAAGTAATGTGTCCAGTCACATAGCTAGGAAGTTTCAGAGGCTGAATTTGAACTCAGGCCTTCCTAATTCCAGGCCCAGCACTCTATCCACTGAGCCACTTTGCCTCCTATATAATGAATACCAAAGACTTAAAAAAAAATGGAAATAAGAAATTCAAAGAATCATGGAAAAACTTCCAATGAATAGATAATGCAACTTAAGAAAAAAAAAAAGAAAAATAAACATAATGACTACAATAATGAAAAAAGAAAACAACACTAAGGAGAAGCCAAATTCTCCTTAGCATGGATTTGGTCCAGAAAACTTGGGTTCAAGTCCTATCTTTATCACTATATGTATGACTTTGAGCAAAAGGGATTGGCCCAGAGAGCACCTACAAACCTAGGATCCCATGGCTGTCCTCCCCTTCAGAAGAGAGGTGGGGGACTAGACAAGCTGCACCGTATACTACATCCACAATCTACCCAGAGTGCACACAATACACAAGATCAAACTCAGTCTCTGGAGATCATAGTTTCATTTTTGTCTTCAAATCCACAATGACTGGCACATAGATACTTAAAAATGTTTATCATCTTTCTTAGTTTTTTAGGGGAATGGGAAGGTTGAAAGGGATGCTCTGACAAAGCAGAAAGTTGAGGTATGTGTACGGAAATATAATAACTGTAAAAAAGACATCAATAAAACTTTTTTAAAAAATAAATTAATTCCTAAGGTTTTCAATATTTCCTCAAAATCTTTATTCTAATTTGTCTTAATAACTCCATTATATTAAAATATCAAAAGGTGTTTAT
The DNA here is from genome assembly GCA_028658325.1 of Potorous gilbertii. NCBI lineage: Eukaryota > Metazoa > Chordata > Mammalia > Diprotodontia > Potoroidae > Potorous > Potorous gilbertii. The sequence goes on from CM053770.1 coordinate 565,431,473, forward strand.
GTCCAATAATTGGACATTTTAGTTGCTTCCAGTTATCTGAAGTTACAAACAACCCTTTTGTGAATATCTTTGTAGAATTAGTTTTTTTAATATAATATTTTCATGGTATATGCTCAACAACGGATGTAATTATGACTATTTTCTGATTGGATCCATGATTTCATCAGCTAAGGAAACTCCCCAGGAAAAAATTCCCCTGTGAACATAAATTGGCACCTTATTTGTATCTTAGAGTCTTGAGAGAGCTCTTTGGGAGACTGAGTTGACCAACTTGCCCAAGGGCACAAAGCTACCATGTGTCAGGGGCAGACATTGAACCCATCCTCCAAAACTCAAGGTTAGCTCTCTATCCATTACGCCACATGCCTTTCAAGCATGAATGCATAAGAGGAAAAATGGATAAGAATGAATGGACCAGAGAATATCGAAGGAGATGGAGAGGGAGAAAAAGAAAAATTGTTATGACACTTTATGGGTAAATTTCATTTATTTAAGTGTAAAAAGTTACAAAGCAAGTTTAATTGATGGTAATGAAGTTCAATATTGTTTATAATAAATCATTTTAAATAATTAGCTGGTTTTCTGAAAAGGTAAGAGCTATAAAGAAAACATAATATATTAATGTCAACTTTCAAAGTTGACCAAACAAGAAGTGATTATTCACATTACAAAAGGACTGAGTGCTATATAAAACCATTCCCCTCAAGTACTGTGATCCTCTAATACATCAGCTGTTAGGAGCTATCTCCTTGACCAAAAGAAATGAATATAAAGCAGCTAAAATGATAACCAAGTCAATGAGAAGATAGGAAGCTAATTACAAATAAAAGAAAAAAAAAAGGACTTTCCACAAAGAAATACTCATCTCAGAAAAAGTGAGATAAACTTGGATTGAACAAAAAAGCTACATTATTGTGATAGATCTGTGCTTTCCATGTGATGGGTTCACCCTCTACTAATTCAACCCCATGTTTTATCACATATATATTCTAAAATTTAAAGAGAAATTGTTTTAGAGAAATTTGTTTTCCAGTCTATATTACATATTTATGACAAAAACATTTTATAAAGGATGAAAATAAGAATGTTGCTTAACTCAGTAAGGGGTATGAGTGCCTTCTCACACTATAGTTAGAGAGTCTTTATCCTTCTTGCCACCAAATTGTCCTCCCTAAACTCACCTTAGCATTAGCAGTATCAAAAATAGTTTCTACCAATAAGATGTCAACTCCACCATCTAGAAGTCCTCTGGCCTGTTCTTCGTAAGCTTCAACTAGCTCATCAAAGGCTGAAAAACAGAAACCATACAAAGTACATCAGTCAACAAATATTTACTGAACACCCACCACGTGGAGCCCTGTACATCTCATCTACCTCAGCATGGGTATTTAAATTGCAGAGTTCAAGGGCATTACTACTCTTTGGAAGTCATAGATATGAAATGGTGCAGACTTGTGATCCACCTGTGCAAACAAAGCAAAGCAAATATAGGGCCCCCTGCATAATCATTTAGATGTACAGGAGAGAATGACTAGCATTTGAGACATGCTCTTTCTGGCTATAAAACAGATTTTCTGGTTCATGTAAGAGATGATTTTTAATAAATCAATTAAGACCTAAGTATATAGGTGAAGCTTAAGTACAACAGAAGTCTGCCAAATGGATTTATAGATAACATTGGTTGATGTGTCTCCTGAAACTTAACAGCTACATGCAATGTAAGTTCTATGTATCATAGAGAAACATAAAACTAGTAATACCATAAAAATGTTAAGTTTGGTCCCTTGTCATCATAATTATAAAGGAGGGAGACTCCCTATATAAAGAGGTATTGAGACCAAACTTAAAATGTTCAGTCACTACATACCTGAGTCTGATTTCTTAGAAGTTTCCTGTAAAATTGGAAAGAGGCTAATGTAGCAGAAACCACAATAAACTGGACTGAGGAGAACTGAGTTTGAGTCTTGGATCTGACCCTGACCATGTGACTTAAACAAACTATTTAACTTAGCTTCAGTTTCCTTTTACCTAACAGGATTATTGTAAGGAAAGAACTTTGAAAACATGAGCAAATTAATAATATTAACAAGTGGAGTTGTAGGGGATCAAGAGTTCAAACATTTCTTTTGTCTTATTTGCTGTAACCAAAGATTCTCCCTCTGCTCTTCAGTCTGACAAGATTAAGTATTTACTAAAACAAATCAATGATGAACGAATTCTATTGGTCAGATCCTAAGTGACACAATGGATCTCTATCCAGAGATCACCAGACCTAGCGCTGAGAAGACTCATCTTTCTGAGTTCAATCTGGCCTCAGACACTTACTAGCTATGTGATCCTGGGCAAGTACTTAACCCTGCTTGCCTCAGTTTCCACATCTTTAAAATGAGCTGGAGAAGGAAATGGCAAACCACTCCAGTATCTTTGCCAAGAAAACCCCAAATGTAGTCATGAAGAGTCAGACATAACTGAAACAACTAACCAACAACAGAGATTGGGGCTTCCAAGTTTTTTTTTCCTAAGCCAGTCCTGCTGCAATTACATTTTTTCCCAAGATGGCTTAGGAACAGGTAATCTCCTATATCACATCATTCTGGGAAGTACGAAGTACCTTCACCTCACCACTTCAATTTTTAGTGAAGGAGCTACCTAGTGATCCCAGTCAGTCTGGATATATTTTTTGTTTGTTTGTTACTTTGTCTGATTGGTTGGTTGGTTGTCTGGAGATGAGTCCTCTCTACCTTACTCAACTTGAAATATGGCCACCACACTCATTGGTCCAATTCCACAAGTGAGAGACACAGGGCTTTGATCTGCTCTATTTCTCACCTGAGCCATTTTGGCCCTTTCTCAGGCAGTCCAGTGTCCCCTTACTCACAGGCTCACCATATCAGTGCCACATGTAGAGTAAATACCCTATCAGCTAAGCCCTAATGAAGCTTAGAACACCTGAGTTCAAAAGATCCACCAGCCTCAATCTTTCCCATAACAGAGATTTACAGGCATCTGTGTATTTATAACAATTTTTGCTTATTGTTGATGTAATTTGCTTCTTAAGGGAAAGATCTTTCCCGTCCATTAATAGGCCCATGTGACTTGCTTAAGTTACATAGAAACCTGAGTCATATCATATGTAACAGGAAGGTGTGGAGCTAGAGCAGAGTTGAGAAGAAGTTAGTCAGAAAGCACTCAGAGCTGGGAAAGGCAGCAACTAGCCTAAGTAGGAGAACTTTGTGATTGTTTAAGGAGCTGGTTTGTGGGAAGGCTTGGGGCTGGGGTTGCCCTCTGCATTGCTACTGTGTACGTATTTCTTTGTTACTTTGATGGATTTGGTTTTCTGGTGTTTGAATAAATGTTTTGGTTCTGTCTTCCAAGTGGAAAGTGAGTTGTATTTCCTGATTCAGAACTACGCCAGCATACTCATGGCTGCCTTAGGTAGTGTGAATATCATGTTGATGCTAAAGTCTTCCACTATGTCCAAATGGAGATATTATAATAAACAGAGAAAGGAGTTAGGAAAATAAGTCCTGACCCTATCTCCTAACTCCCCTTCTCCAGTACTCAGCCCCAAACTGCAAAGAAAACTCAAGATCTAACCTATGAAACTAAATGTGAAGAGGTACATATATCTGCTACCTTGTTTAAAAAAAAAAAACTGCTATATTTCACTTTACTATCTGTCTCACTTTCCTTTAAAAACAGTAAGAATAAAATGTTCTTTTATATTCCCTACCTTTGCATGGCCCCTCAAACCACCAATTCCAGTCTCTTCAAATTCCCTACAACTTTTAAGAACTACCTTTGATCATCTGGAGAAATGATTCAAGCTGGACTTAAGATCCCCACAGGCTGACATCTCTATGCATAAATCACTGAACTGTCAAAAGAGAAAGACTAAGTAAGACCAGTAGTATGCTGGCTTATTGTTGTTGCGTTGGTCCTTTGTTCTCAAAGAGGACCATGACATCAAGATGATGACATGACTTGAAGTTAACTTTGATTTGAGGGAGGGAGGACTGTGTAAGGTCACCAGCCTCACTTTCTCCTCCGGAGTCATCTGGGTCCAGTGGCCTGATATTCATCAGGATGATTGAAGATGGCCCAGGATACAATGTAGGACCCTGGTCATTTCAGGCTAAGGTCTTATCAAACTCTTAGAATGAGATACACCCATTCAATGAACAGGTCTCTTTTAAATAGTTACTCAAGGGATGGTCCCTTTTAATAAAATTTTTTTTAAAAAATCAAAATGGGAAGGGAAGACCCTCAGGGTAAAAGAGAAAGTTACTTTTTAGTATTTACATTCACTCTGTGCTAGGTAGGCAGGGACTTCTCCAATCTATGAGCTCCAGAGTGAATTGGGCTCAAGACTTGGTCTCTGAGCAAGATATCTAGCCAGTAAATTCAAAGGAAAAAGGCAGCTTTTGGCCATGGCACCTCAGGCAAGGATGGAAGGGAGGGGGGAGGAGTATCTTGTACATGGAAATTTTATTTTCCCTCCTTCATAGATTCAAAATTTGCATTTTGAAAGTAGAACTCCAGAAAAGTTTTTGTACAAACAAAGCCAAGGTAACCAAGTAGGAGGGGCACAGAAAATTGGGAAAGAATTTGTACAACAAGTCTCTGTGGTAAAGACCTCATTTCTAAAATATATAGAGAACTGAGTCAAATTTACAAGAATACAAGTCATTCCCCAATTGATAAATGTGCAAAGGATATGAACCGGCAGTTTTCAATGGAAAAAAATTAAAGATATCTAAAGTCACAGGAAAAAAATGCTTTAAATCACTATTGATTAGAGAGATGCAAATCAAAGCAACTCTAAGGTACCATATCACTCCTATCAGATTGGCTAGCATGATAAAACAGAAAGACGATAAATGTTAGAGAGGTGGGAGAATTAGAACACTAATTCATTGTTGCTGGAGCTGTGAAATGATCCAACCATTCTGGAGAGCAATTTGGAACTATGCCCAAAGGGTTATAAAACTTTGACCCAGCAATATCACTTCTAGGGATGTATCCCAAAGAGATCATAAAAGTGGGAAAAGGACCCACAAGTACAAAAAATATTTATAGCAGCTTTTTTTTGTGGTGGTCAAGAACTAGAAATTGAAGGAATGCCCATCAATTGGGGAATAGCTGAACAAGTTGTAGCATATGAATGTAATGGAATATTATTATGCTATAAGAAATGATGAACAGGTGAACTTCAGAAAAACATGAAAAGACTTATATGAACTGATGCTGAGTGAAATGAGCAGAACCAGGAAAACATTATACACAGTAACAGCCACAGTGTACAAGGACTGTTCCTGAAAGACTTAGCCTTCACAGCAATACAAGGACCTAAAACATTTCCAAAGGACTCAATGCAAAATGCCATCTACATCCAGAGCAAGAACTGTAGAATTGGAACAGAGAATGAAGCAGACTGTTTTCTCCTGTGTTATGTTCTGTTTTGGTTGGATTTTTCTCATGGTTTCTCCCCTAACTCTTTAATGCAACATGACTAATGTGAAAATGCATTTCCTAAGAATGTATGTGTAGTTGCATGCTGTTTTGGGGAGGGAGGGGGGAAGGAAGGGAGAAAATTTAAACTATACGGAAGTGACTATTTAAAACTGAAAACAAATAAATTAATGAAAAAAGGGAAAAAAAGACATTAGAATCCCAAAGGAAAAACTCCTAAGCACCTCCTCTGTAAAGGTTTTTGATTCCTCCTCCCACCAGGGAACAATCCAAGGACATTCTCCAGGCACCTGTCAGATAATTGGCATGTATTCTGTAAATGTTAATTACTTCTCACTCTTTTGCTTTCATTCCTAAAACCAACTGTGGTCTCTCTTTTCCCCCAACTATCTTCACAGTAAAGGGTCCATGCGGTCTCAGATGGCCTCACTGTACCTAACAACATCTCCACATGTCCCTCTTTTTAGTTAACCTTGGGTAAATTTCATCATTATCATCCTTTAAACCAATTATTGTGCTCAAAGATCCAAAAGTGTAGCTCTGGAAGTACTGAATAACAGATTGAACACACTCTGCGCTACCAATCACAATTCTGGAACCTCTCAAAAAAAGGAGGAAACATATCTTAGAAACATCAGAGATGGAACCTTTCTCATATAACAAGGGAAGGGTGGAAAACCATCTTTGGAGATATCACAACACAAACTCCATCTGTACGTAGAATAGGACTCCCAAAGTACCCCACTCCTGCCACCAAGCTACAAAGAAAATTCTTTAACAAATCTATTTTGACATGTTATCTTCTTGCTCGTGGGTTTCCTTTTCCCTTCCCTCATGTGGACTTTAGGTTACTAAGTCACTCATTTCGAGAGGCATTTGCCAAAAAAGAACTTGAAATGAGTAGGATAAATTTAACAAGTCTCCTAGTCCTTAAATTTCTCAAACTCAGAGTCCTCGTTATAAATACTGCAATCAATGGCTCAAATTTAAGCCAATAACCATCAGACCTGGGATTATACTCAGACCCTCTGACCTTAGATGCAATTTCTTATTTACGCTTAAAAATTATACGATGGCCTCATAGGTCCTACATTAGCTAACAGTCTTGCTGTTCTTCAGTTATTTCAGTTGTGTATGACTCTTCGTGACCCTATTTGGAATTTTCTTTGCAAAGATAGTGCAGTGGTTTGTCATTTCCTTCTCCAACTCATTTTACAGATAAGGAAAGGAGACAAAAGGTTAAGTGACTTGCCCAAGGTCACACAGCTAGTAAGTGTCTGAGGCCAGATTTGAATTCAAGAAGAAGTCTTCCTGACTTTAGGCTCAACAATCTATCCAATACACCACCTAACTGCCCTAACACTTTTTAAGCCCAAAATAAAAGGCATTTCAACTCTCACTTCTCTGCAAATGTTAAAGACTATGGGTGTGGAACACTACATATAATGTCACAGTTTTTTGATATAGATTAATTTTACTGAACTGTTGCTTTTCTCTCTGTTTTAATCTTTATCATGAAGGATGACTCTCTGGGAGAGAGAGAGAGAAAGAGAAAGAGAGAAGAATAATACTTTGAGAAATAAAGGTGACTTAAAAGCAAAAGTCATCATCAAAAATGTACTTTTAAAAAGCATATTAATATGTGCTTTTATAATAAATGGTACCTAGATTGACAGAGCAAACAAAAGGCATAGTCCCTGCCTTCTAGAATCTTAAGCTTTAATGGGACAAACAATACAAATATTTAAACACATAAAAGACATAAGAACACAAGTAACTAACTCCAACCCCCCAAAGCAGGTTCACCCCTAGCCTTCCCCTATACATTAGTAATAACAGCTGGAAAGATGTCAATTTCTTCAGGGCAAAGGGAGAATGAAATTACAAAGACAAATTATGAGTCAAACAAACAGGTTAAGATCCAATTATCATCCTAAGACTGACCTTACAAGATGAGAAAATTAAAACTAATGGGGGTAGGGAGAAGGTGGCAAAAAACACACAAAAGAACTATATACTACTCTTTTGAAAATAGGCCTAAAGAAGTTCTTGGAATTAAGAAGGTAAATGCAGTTACATCCATCATTCGGGGCTAGTACAATCTGGACCGGAACAAGAAGAAAAAGGATACAAAAAGAGAAAGAAGATAAATCTCATTTTAGGGTACTTTGAAAGGTTCTGTAGCCGTCAAAGAGGGGCAACCATAACATAAGCACAATCCAAAAAGTAAGCTAAAGTCAAAGAAAATACTCACTAATGTTTCTGTAATCCGGTCTTTCCACAGAAGGGGACACAGAGAGGGTCTTATTGGTGGGACCAATAGACCCTGCTACAAACCTCTTAATCCCTTTGAAAACAGAAAAAAAAAAAAGTGAATTTTCAAGGTGTTCACTCACTCTGTGGAATCATAATTGCCTGGCTACAAGTTAATAAAACTTTACCCAAGTCAGAATAACCCTATGCCACCACCACTGTAGGGGTATGTTGTCTGGTCAGCATATAATCTTAAAGAATCCCTGCTGATAAACTAAATAGAATTTTCATTTTTTAAAATTTTTATTTATTTTATTTTTAATTTATGGGATAAAACAAGCATTTCCATAGTATAATAAAAATAGTACTTTCAGAAAAATCAATCAACATTTATTAAGCCCTTAGTATGTGCCAGATACTTGAAATACTTCCCAGTCATCTTCAATCAATCAATCAATACTTACTAAGCACCTACTATGTGCCAGACACTGTGCTAAGCACAGAGGATATAGAAGGAGGTAAAAGTAGTCCTAAGCACAGAGGATATAGAAGGAGGTAAAAGACAGTCCCAGTCCTCCAGGAGTTTACAAACTAATGGTGAGCACATCTAATAATAATCTCTGAATAAGTTATCTCTGAAATTTACAAAGCTATAAAATCAGGAACCAATGAATGAAAAAGGATTTAACAGATTCAGTTTCATTTGAATAATCCTTTCAATTGAAGGGATCCTTTGATTTTTCTGTGTGCAACATTTTCTCTGACAGCTTTTGGATATTTAGTTTAGAGCATAAGAATTTTATTTCATTTCCCCTAAAAAGAAGTCAAAAGTGTCACATAATTTATCACCTTTTATTCATCTAAACCATTCACTAACCTGGGATTCCAGACTCTGAGTCAAAATACAACTAGAAAAGCTGGATGAATATAACACAGATTTTGACATTTTGAAGAAAACACACACACACAAACCTGTGTTGCCTTTATCTTTTCTAAAGTTGAACTACACAATGCATACAAAGAGGAAAATAATCCTCTTATTTCCCTTTCCTGAAGCTGGATAAATACTCTGAAGACCTATGTATGTTGGGGAAACCTGCTATATGTTACCATGAACTTTAGCATTATCTTCCTGAAACAGTTCCCATAAACTTCCTCGGCTTTTGTTAACATGCTATGCATATTAAACACCTTACATTCTTTCTTTAAAAGCTCTCTTGGTAGCAATCTAACAAATCCGAGGGCTCCAGCTGGCACTGCCTATATTTTTCTCCATTCTTTTCCAGTCTATGCACCCCTACTTCAAGCTGGGACCTAAATTCGTTGGTAGCTGGCAGGGGTTTGCTGGGAGGCACTTCTTCCTAAGTACCAACACTGCAGTATCTGATTACACGAGTCTGTCTACATGCACTGCAGAGACTTCAAGGACATCCACTGACACAATATGAAGGATTGCCAAATCATAGCCTCTCTTCATTCGGCCAAGCAAATCATTTCAAGGGGAGGAAAACCAGGATGGGGAGGAGGGAGAGAAGGAGAGAGAACATCAGAAAACTGCCAAATAAAACATCCTAATGATAATCTAAATGGGAAGCTGTCATTTTGTCAGTCTGATAATGCCCTTCCAGAAAAGGGGAGGAAAAAAACACTCAGTCCTAAACATAAAAGGAAACCAAGGCCCCATTATAGAGTTAACATATCATAGGACTGCAGACCCCAGGTCAAAGTGTCACAGAAAGAGAAAAGGAACAGAAGATAACTAACTCACAGTCTGTTAAGGAGAAGGAAGATAAAGGGTCCTGGGAACAGGGAAGGGCAGGGTAATGAGAAAGAGTTCTTTACCTGTCTGGGAGGTTACATCATCCGCTGCCTTTTTAGCCACTTCAGCAGAACATCTGTTCAGTTGATAAGCCTTTAAAACAATGGCAAAGATTATTCTTCTCCGCATTTCTTCCCCACAGAAAAGAAAAAAAAGGCAAATGAAGGGATTATCACAGCAACATGCGGTATTAACTGCAACTCCCAAATAAGACAGCATTGTCCCCAATAAAGGGTCAAAGTACCTTCTATGGGAAGCCTTCCCCAACCCCTCCTAATTCCAGTGCCTTTCTTCTGTTAATTATTTCCTATTTATCTTGTATACAGTTTATTTTATAGATATTTGTTTGCATATTGTCTCCCCCATTAGACAATAAGCACCTTGAGGGCAGGGAATGTCTTTTGCCTCTTTTTGTTTTGCCAAACAGTGCCCAGCACATAACAGGTACATAATAAATGTTTGATTGATGAATAAACTGTTCTGGAAAGCACTGCATACCATTAGCAACTATACAAAAGAACAACCCAATTTACTAATGAGAGAAACGCAAATCAAAACAGCTCTTAAGTTCTACCCAGCAACCAATCAACTGGTAAAGATGACAAAAGATGAGACTGGCCCATGTTGGAAGAGTTACGGAAAGATAAGCACATTATAGATGGAACAATGAATTTGTCCAACCAGTCCAGAAAAGCAGTTTAGAATTACACCACAAGTGATTAAAATGTCCTTATGTTTTTATGGACAATTTGGTGCACAGTGTCTACAGAGCATTAGGCCTAGTATCAGAAAAACCTGAGTTCAAATCTAGTCTCAAATACTATTTGTGTGACCCTGGGCAAGTCACTTAACCTAGACTAACTACAAAAAAAAGATAAGTTCTAAACAGACACATGACTTAGATATAAAAAGTTACAAACAAAAGGTCATAAAAAAATCAGAGGAACATGGAAGGAAATACCTATGAATAAGGAAAGAATTTTTTTCTCCAGTTAACAGTTTTCCTTCTAATTTTAATTTCATTAGTTTTATTTATGCAAAACCTTTCCAATTTATGCTATCAAAAGTGCCCTTTAAATTTCTAAGAACCTCTCTATCCTTTGTTTGTTCATTAACTCTTCCCCTATCCATAAATGCAATAGGTATTATTTCCTTCCCTGAGCCTCTAATTTGGTGAGCTATAAATACAACCATTCTGGAAAGCAATTTGGAACATTCCCAAAGTTACTAATTTTAAAAAAAAAGGCATTTCAGGAAGAGACATGACATCTGTGTTCAATTATTTGAAGAAGCATCATGTAGAAGAGAAATTAGATACGATCTGATCTTCCACAAGGGGCAGAAATAGGTGGATGGAAGTTGCAGAAATGCATATTTAAACTTCATATAAGGAAAAATTTCTCCAACAAGCAGATTATCCAAAAGTGCAATGGGTTACATTGGAATTGAATGATTTCTTTTCTCATTAGAAGTCTTTAAGCAAAGGTTGAATCACCAGATGCTGAATATGATGTAATAAGGATAACTTTCGCAAGCACTGCCTTGGCTATGCTGCTGAGATCTCTTCCAACTCTGAAAGATTTTGTAATTCTGTGACTTAGCTGATAAAGAAACATTCTTTTAAAAAGAACTCACTAGTCTAAACTGCTGTAAGTTTTCTCTTTATTTATCACAGTCAAAGAATGGAGTATTCTGGTTAACAGAGACATTTAGGCTACCAGATGGAAATGTATAGACCTGGGCTGTAACCTGATGACCTGAATTCTAACCACAGCTCTGTCATTCACTAACTATGAGACTTAAGTCAAGTCTCTTAACTTCCTCTGGACTCAGTTTCTCCTGTCAGTTTGAGAAATAGACTACATAATGTCTAAACTTCCTTCTAGTTCTAAAGTTCTGTGACCCAGTCCATGGAATATTTGAGCTACCGAACATATTTTAAGTACAGTTTAAATTGCATGACCTCTAAAATCTAAAGCTAAGATTCTATAGGACTGATATTCTAATTCTTTGAAAATTACAAGACTACAAAATGGACTTAACAAAACTATGCTGAACATAATTTAAACATGTGATGATCCGCAAAGAGCTTTATAATTCAGGAATGTCTCACTGTCATCATCTTAAGCATTAATTATCACTGTACAACCAAAATGCTTCTTTTCCAGAGATTTTCAGTAGATAGAATGTCAGAAAAACCAGCTTTTAACATGCATTTCATTTTACCTCTATAAACAAGGCATGCAATGGTGGTCTTTTAAAATACCTCTATTCCAGGACAGGAATAAGGAATGCCAAAGCATTCCTTTCTCTGCCTTCAGTTGGTAACACAAATTTTCTAAAAGAGAAAAGCACTAAGGTATGCACCACACATTCTCACCAGAGCATTTTATAAAACTGAAAGAACTGCAATAAATGGCTTAAAAGAAATTAAATCAGCCTCCAGATACTAAAGATAGTTCACAAAAACCCAGCACATACAGTGCCTATCACATAATAAGCATCCTCTTCATCTTATTATCACTTGCCCATAAAGAAAGCCCACTAAAAATTAATGGCTACAGAGCAAAGTAATTAGAACCAAGAGAACAATATACCCCATGACCACAACATTACAGAGGAAAACGACTTGAAAATAAATCAGAACTTAGCAATTTACAACAACCTTTCCTGACTCTAAAGTGCTGATGAAGCATACCTTCTTCCTTTAAGCAGAGAGGTAAGAAACTTATGAATCTGGAATGATGGATACATTGTAAGCCATGAACACGTAGTTTGTTTTGCTTAAAGACACTTCTTTGCTATAAAGAAGGATTCTAACAAGAGGAGATGGAGCTATTGGTAAGTGAGACTACTATTTTTAAAAAATACATCACTTTTTGAAGTAACACAGAACTGGAAACAAAGCATTTGCCCAACAATTATATGAATGGAATGGAATATTATTGCGCTATGTAACAAAAGATGATGATAAAAAAATACAGAGAAGTATGAGAAGAATTCTATAAACTGATGCAAACTTAAGTAATCAAAACTAAGAAAACAATATACACAAGGACTATAATGATATAAATTGGAAAAACAAAAACAAAACTCATGACACTGGGCACTGTGGAATTATAATGGTCAAGTCTCAACATGAAGAAAGAGAAAATGTACCTACCTCTGCACTATTCAAAGGTAAAAGACTATGAATGTGGAATACTAAATATATTGTCAGACTCACTTGATGTGTTGGTTAATTTTGCTAAATTGTTTCTCCACCTTTCTTTTACAAGGGATGGTACTAAGGAGAGGCAAAACAAGATGGAAGAGCAACAAGAGAAAATATGGTCAAATTCCTCCTAACCTTCCCACTGCTTCCAAACACATCTAAAAGAAATGCACCCAGACCGAGTCCTGGTCATAAAATTCAAGGGAAAAAAATGACAGGGAATCATTTTTCCAGCCCAGTAGGCATAGGGAGACAGAGAGAGGTCTGCAGACACTAGGGACAGGGTCTAACTAGGAACAGCTGCAAGAAGCACTCAGCTCAGAAAACAAAAGATTCCAAATCCAGCAACAGGGAGAACTTTGGAGAAGGTTCAGGAATAAATATGAACTAGTATCTCTGTTACTCACTACTTAGTTCTCAATCATAACTCCAGGGCTGACTGAAAAGGCAATCTGGGTCTAGAGTGGCTTTCCAGAGTGAAGCACAGCCTTAGACCCTAGGATGCATAACAAGCAGTTCAGAAATAAGCAACAGCTATGTGATTCAGACCTCAGAAACAGGGAAGGGTCCTGACACAGTCTGATATCTACAGGGAAATAACCAGGGCAGGAAATCTCGAACTGAAAGTTTTGTCATCCTGCACCTGCAGAGCTCTCAAATGTGCTAACAGTAACAATCTAGCAAGTATTCACTAGAACTCCAAGTAAGACAAGTTCATAAATGTATTGCTCAGACACAAATCCACTGTCAAGTACCTGAAGAGCTCGGATCAGGAATGTAGAAATTAGACTACGCCATTGGTTCTAGGGCCTAGAATGAGACCACTTCAGAAGAACCTAAAGCTCAAGCTGTCCCTGAAATTCTAAAATAATGCAACAGTCAATACCCTACGAAAGTAGAAGCAAGAGTGGTCCACAAATTCCCTCCAGAAGTACACAGAGCCTAGCCCTACAACAAGTATAAAAAATCAGGAAGAATGAGAAAACAAACCAAAAAAAGGATTATCACAATAAAAACTATTATCATGTCAGGGACACTCAAGATAAAATCTCAAAAGAAGGCAATGACTGCAAAACATCTAAAAACAATGCCTCAGAGAATCTTGGGCAAGGGTTCAAGTAGAATTCCTAGAAGATAAAGCAAGAGTTTTTTTAAATTGTCAGTGAAAATGAGAAAGCTAGGGTAAAAAAAATTGAAAAAGAAATGAGAGCTATGGAGAAAGGAACTGGTAAGGAAATCAGCAGCTTGTCACGAAAGGTATAAAACATTACCCAAGCAACAAACTTCCTGAAAACTAGAATGGACCAAATAGAACCCATGAAACTCGAAGAAATATTAAAACAAAATCAAAAAAAAAATAGAAAAAGTAAGTTATCTTATAGCAAAAATAACTAACCTGGAGAAGAGACTGAAGGGACAGAACTTAACGAGAGCCTAGCCCAAAAAACCTAAATCTCACATTTCAAGAAATCTGCTAAAAAATCTGCTCAGAAAACTGCTCAGAATTCTTAGAACTAGTGGGCAAAGTATAAATAGAAAGAATCTACTTGTCATCTTTTGAAAGAAACCCCCAAATGAAAACTTACAGGAACATGCTAGTCTAAATCCAGAGCTTCCTAATCAAAGAAAAATAGTACAGCCAAAAAAGAAAGAATTCAAGTTGCAAGAAGTTACAGCCAGAATCACACACAACTTAGCAGTCACCATTATAAAGGAACAAAAAACTTGGAACATAATATTCCAAAAGGCAACGGCTATAGACTTGCAAACAAGAATAACAACCAAAAAAAACTGAGTAAAATAAATCAACTTGACAATAATTAAAAAATTAATGTTACAAAATAATTTAAGAGAGCATAATATCGACCAGAAACAAAGTAGCACAAAGAATAAAAGAAAGGGTGTAGGCCCCGAAAGTGAAGCTTACTCTCATCACATTTGGCTCGAGGAACGAATAAGTGCACACTCAATTTGGTATGAAAACCTATCTTACGCTACAGGAAAGTAGGGGAGAAGGGGATAAGCAAATGGAGGGGATGATGGAAGGGAGGGCAAATGGGAAGAGGGAACAATTAGAAGTAAACACTCTTGAGGAGGGACAAGGTCAAAAGAGAGAATAGAAGAAATGAGGGGCAGGATAGGATAGAAGGAAATATAGTTAGTCTTACACAACATGAATATTATGGAAGTCATTTGCAAAACTACACATATATAGCCTTTATTGAATTGCTTGCCTTCTCAATGAGGATGGGTGGGGAGGGAGGAAGGAAGAGAACCTGGAACTCAAAATTTTAGGAACAAAAGTTGAGAAATATTTCTGTGTACAACTGGGAAATAAGAAATACAGGTAATGGGGTATAGAAATTTATCTTGCCCTACAAGACATGAGAAAAGATGAAGATAAGGGAAGGGAGGGGTAGTAGTAGGGAGGGCACATTGGTGAAAGGGGCAATCAGAATGCAAGGCGTTTTGGGATGGGGGGAGGGGAGAGATGGGGAGAAAATTTGGAACTCAAAATTTTGTTGAAATGAATGTTGAAAAATAAAAATAAATAAACATTAAAGAATTTTTAAAAAAGAATAAAAGAAAGATCAGAGGAGGAGGAGACATAGTTTTTGGACACAGCCAATATAAGAATTTGTTTTGCTTGACTCTCCAAGTTTGTGATGGGGCTTTTGTTTTTTCTTTCTCAATGACGGGGAATGTGGAAAGGAGATAAGGTAGATTTCTGTTCATTAAAAAAAGAGAAATTTAATGAAAAAAATTTTTAAACAGTTTTCTGGGAAGCAGACAGGGAGATATTTTTGGAAATTAAAGGGATATAAAAGATACACTTGGAAATCAAAGTGATATCAAAAAGATAAGAATTTTTAAAAATTTAATGTAGCAATAAACCTTAAAAAAGAGAAAGAAAATGAATGAGTTGCCATGTACCAAAGCAGAAGAGATACAATTAGTACAGTGCCATAATTTGGTAAGATTCTCAGCTAGGAAGGTACATAAAATTCTTACCAAGTGTTCAAGGCCATAGTCAGCCTGGGCAATTCTGGTGCTGCTAAAAGTATTTGTTTCAATAATATCTGCTCCAGCCATCAAGTACTCCTGCAAAAAAGAAATGACAACAATGGCAATGTTAAGAAATATTTATCAATCTATCTCTAACCAGCGATTGAGCAAGTGCTGTGTGCAAGGACCCTGCGCTAGGAGGCACTGGGCACACAAAGAAGCACTGACATGGTCCTTTTCCTTCAAAAGCTGGTGAGACAAGAACCATGGAAGTAGAGCCCTTCAACTACAGTGAAAACATGCTGTTACAAGATGTAACAGTGTTTCTGGATTAGAAACACAGCAATACAGACACTAAAGGAAAAGCTGAAGAAAAGTGAGACCAATCAGGCAGCATCCCCCCAAAATGCCTGACCTATTTGAATCTGGGCACAGCTGCATTTGGGCATGGATCCTTTCACAGATCTGCCACAAAAACATGGAGAACAAACCCTCTCTACCCTTCAGTTATTACTTAGCCAAATATGACTGGAGAACTTAAAGGAACACCAGTTTTAATCCAAATGACACAGAAGAAAAGCAACTGCACATTGGAAATCTCCATCAGCACATTGCCACTGGTAATCAGCATTCTGCCACTGGCCATGCAGTCTTGCAATACAGAAAAGATAAGTGATAATTTTGTCTACCAGTGGGGTTATTTAAAGCATTCCCACAAAGTCATCAATGTCTCATCATCTTCCCAACAACAATAGTAGCTATGTAGTGCTTGAAGGTTTGTGAAGCTCCTTACAAATAGTATCTCACTTGATCCTCATAATGACCCACTGAGATAAGAGACACTATTACCATCCCCATCTTACAGATGAGGAAACTGAGATTATGTTAACTGCTCAGGGACAAAAAGGCAGCGTGAATCAGAGGTGATCCTTGAACCCAGGTCTTTGTGACTACAAATATACTATGACATACTGCCTCTGCCCCTATATTTTCTATCCAAAATACCCCATGGTTTACAAAGTACTTTCCTTATATCAACTCAATCCAAGGATAGTTAGTGGCCTTTTCTTACCTGCCTCTAGGACAGCCTGCCTTCCCAGCTTTCTGCCCATCAACTTCTCAATAACATTGAGCATAAAGTGGAGAGGCAAGATTTCACTCACTGACCACAGTCTACATACACACACACACACACACACACACACACACACACACAGATCCCACTTGGGTTTATTACTATCCCTCTGATAAGACTATATCTCCAGTAGAGCACTGAATGTGAAAGTTAGAAAAAAAAAAAACAAAAAACAGATGGGAAAATTGAGGCTCTGAAGAGTTAAGTGACATTTCCTCAGTGACACAGTTCATGGGAATCAGAGCTAGGAGGAGAGCTTTCAGGTCTCCTGATCCCAAGTCCCACACAGTGTATCCTCTACTAAGCCACCTGCTTCTCAATCTTGAACAATACAACTTTCTTCATATTTGTAATTCTTTACAGTTTTAATCCCCATCATCCTCTTCTGAAATCTTGGGAAACACCCTGTTTGTCTTGAAGGTATTCTGAAGACTGGTCATGATTGAGTCAATCAAGTCTGTCGGTCATTCAAAAGCAACGCTAGAGGGGAATAAAGCTCATCATTTATTTTACTTTATTTGGTCTTTAGGTCAGTTCAAGGAGTCACCAGTGTCTCATTCATCTCTACGAAAACACCTTCTGCAATTGGCTAATCCCACCCATTAATCTTCTTATCTGCCATTTCAAAGGTTGACATATTCCGACACTGCCTCAAACCCTCAATATTCCCAGAACCGTATGTTAAGAACTATATCTAAATCAGTCAAATTAATCAAAAAACATTTATTAAGCATTTATTATGTGCCAGACACTATGCTAAGTGCTGGAGGGGATAAAAGGGAAGGTAAAAGAGCTCCCACTCTAATGAAGGCAATGACATGTCAAGAGGAAATTTCGGAGGGGAAAGCACTGACCATTAAGGGCACTAGGGAAGGCCTCTAAAATTTTTTTAAATAAAATTTCAAGTGTTATTTTTAAAAAGCAGAATGCTGCTCGTATGGGGATGACAAAATTACTGATCTCTTTCAATTCTGTTCAATGGAGGAAGTTCCTTTCGCCTTTTGTCCTTGCAGTACATGCCCATTAGACCACAAAAGCCAAAAAGAGCCGTGGGCACAGACTGAAGAGGACAATTGCCTATAAACGCCTGGGGCTTTTTGCTTTCTAAAGGGGCAAAGGACATGCTCAGCACATGACACAGTAAGATATGTCACTAGGGTCCCTGAGGCTCAGAGCTTCATGGAAGTTAGCTTTTGTCCTAAACCCCAAGCAGCTGTCTCACCAATTGTGGGGCACCGGTCAGAATGGTCAAGAGATTCTAGGTACATACTCAGAATGTATTCATCCCATCACCACTTCTAAGGGACAAGGAAAAAACCCAAATCAACCAACCTCAAATTCAAGTCAATATCCATTAAGGATCTATTAAACTCAAGTCCCGGTGCTAGGAATACTGTGCCAGGCAGAGAATCTTACCAATGACAACTGTTCTGGGTCCCTTCATGTATGCATTTCAGAACAACAATGCACACCCACCACCTACTAGATAATTGAAGGTTTAGGCAGTTAGATGGCATGGTAGACAAAGTATTAGACTTGGAGTCCTCTTCTGTTCCAGAGATATTGGGGGTAGGGTGGAATTATACTAGTCATTTTCAGAGATCAAATCTTGCCTCAATTTAACTCAATTACTAGCTGTGTGATCCTGGGCAAATCACTTAACTTCTCAAATTCAGTTTTCTCATCTAGAAAACTGAGATTTTAGTATCTACCACACAGAGTTGTTGCAAAGATAAAAAGAAACATACGTAAAGCCCTTAGAAACCTACATAAATAGTAGCTGTTACGTTAACTACAGACTCTAGTCTATCCTCTAACTTTCAAGCCACAATTTTTGGAGAAGGTAATATTTATTATCCTCATTTGTTGTTTTTTAACTCATTCTCTCATCTTTACATGCTATACTTTGGGAGTGTACATATCTCTTACGATGGAAATGTAAGCCTGATTGTTTTTTATGATGAGTAAATAGCTAAAACTTCAGATTTAAAGAAAATAACTATCCAGGAATCCAAATCAGACAATCTTTTTATAAAAACTGCCGACTAATGAATCTGGCTCACAGTCACTACCAGGAGATACAACCCAAAGAAACTTTGCCCATGAAACATTATTTCAGTCCAATACATGGTTCACCTTCATGTAAATCTCCCCTACAACCTTGCTTGTGAGAGTTTAGCTAGCATGAGAAAACACAACTGAAGATCATGTCACTAATAACAAAAGAAGTTTGTATCTCATGCCTAATAAGAGATATGGAAAACTGGAGACTTTAAAGTAACATATAGATCTTGCCACCCCATGTAACTGGAATGCAGCCCCCTCCACCTTTCCTCCACCATCTTCACAAAGCCTTTCCTGATCTCCCCATCTACTGATGCTCTTCCTCCTAGTGCATAACCTCCTTCCTTTATTTAACTACTTTGTACGTATTTGTACTTATTCACTATTTATAATGTACATGTTTTCATATGTGCTTGTTGTATCTCCCACCGGAAGGTAAGCTCCTTGACAGCAGGCCTTATTCAGTCCTCTGTACATGTATCTCCAGTATTTAGCACACTGAGAATTCTAGGAGGGACATAAAACCTACTTGTTGACAAATTCTAGATTGAAGGGCCCCCAAATCAGTGGTATCACACTCAAACAGGAGGCCACTGATCCATACGAAAGGATCCCTGCAGGTCACATGGTGACAGTTTTAAAATGTAATGTCATCTACATTTTTTATTATGTCTTTATTTCTTTGATTAACTATTTCCTGGTTTGGGAGTGTGGACCATGTGTCATATGTCTGACACCTTGGCTCTCAAAGTTGAAAATGATTTATTTCTAGGAGGTGATGAATACATTTAATTGATATTAGTTACCTATAATACACATAATAAGAGGAAGGACAAAACAACAGATACAGAACTTAAGACTAGGCATCAGGAAAACCTGATTTCAAGCTCTGCCCCTGACAAATAATAGTTGTGTGACCAGGGGCAAGTCACATACTTTTCTGATGTTACCAGGCAACTCTTTAAGATTATTATAATTTAGTAAAAGAATAAGCATTTATAAGGAATATACTTTTATTAAGTACCTCCTATATGCTGAGTACTGTGCTAAGTGCTTTACAAATATTCTATCATTTGAACCTCATAACAGCCCCATGAGGTAGGTAATATTTGCATCCCTATTTTGCAGCTGGAGAAACTGAGGCAGGCAATGTTAAGCAGCTTGCCTGGGGTCACACAGCTAGTCTTTGAAAGGAAATTTCCTCATTGAGAGTTTTCAATATATACTCCTAATATCACTGATGCAGTAAAAAAAAATATGCATATTATTATAGATACTCACTTCTGTGTCTGACAACATAATACTGTTTCTACAGCATAAAGATGCTCACTTTATTTATTTCTGAAATAAAACCTTTTTGGATATGCTTAAATTCACCCTACTGGCTTTTCCCTAGTATTGTTTACGAAAGCAGCATAGTATATAAGGGGAGCGAAGAAGAGGAGCCACTAGTGATGTGCCCCTTCCCCTTGCCTTCCCCAGCCAGCCCCTCAGATGCTAGTCCAGTCCCCAGCATGGAAGAGATGAAGGACCACCAGGCCTTATGATCTGCTCTGCTTCTACATCCTGAGGTCTTCTGGCCTTACCATCTGCCCTGGCAATGCAAGGATCTAAGGACCCCTGGGACTTGCCATTACCCCACTCTTAGAACCCAAGAATTTTCATCAGTTCTATACGATATATACACAGATACAGACATAGATAAACTCCAGTGGCTTCCTATTATGGTCAGGATCAAATGCAGAATCCTCTGTTCAGCATTCAAAGTCCTTCATAAACTCATCTTCCTGGCCCCCAAGACTTTTGCAGCCTTTTTTATACCTTACTCCCTAACATGTACTCTTTGATCCAGTGCACTGGCCTCCTGGCTGTTCCATAAACAAGACACGCCATCTCCAAGCTCGGGGCATTCATTCTCTCCAGCTGCCTGAAACACTCTCCCTCCTCCACTCAAACTAATGACTTTCCAGGCTTCCTTTAAGTCTCAATTAAAATCCTACCTTCTCAGGAAGCTTTCTCCAACTCCTTTCAAATTCCAGTGCCTTCCCTCTGTTAATGATCTCCTTTTTATTTTTGCTTTGCATACAGTTGTTTCCATTATATTAGGAGCTCCTTGAGGGCAGGGACTGTCGGTCTCTTGCCTCTTTTTGTATCCCCAGACCTTAGCACAGCACCTGGCACACAGTAGGTGTTGAATAAATGCCAACTGATTGAAAAACATATGTGCACATATCTGTTTGTGTTTGTGTTGTGTGTTTGTGTGTGTATGTAAAGTGCATTGCAAACCTTAAAGTACTATATAAACAGTATTGTTATCATTGTTATTGTGAAGTGCTTATTGTCTAGGAGCCTATGATGTGCCAGGCACTATTCTAGATGACAAGGACACAGATACAATGGTGAGGCAGTCTTTGTCTTCAAAAAAGCTTACATTTTTACATTCATCTAGCCACAAATTCAGTGTCCTCATGCTTTTTCATTCATTTGTTTTAAAACAAGGTTTTACTGAATATTCTAAAATTTCAGTGAAAGAACTAATTATTTAGCCTCTGTTCTTCCTGAAAAGGAAAATGCATTTTCAAGGGACCATGGAGAAGGAGGAGGCATTAAATACATTAAAAAGTATCTGCTGAATTCCACTGGGCTCTACGTTCCCCCATTCTAAGTGAGGACTCATGAAGAGAAATATGTTACTACTTTCTTGGTTTTCCTACATCTTAAGGTCCTTCTACATTCTCTAAGTACAAATCCATCTTTACAACTTATTCCCTTAGTCCTTGCAGATATCACAAGGTTGCTAAATTATCTTCATGAAGACAGAGGCTAAAAATTATTCTGTATCCAAGGAACCTTCTTCCTTAGCTGAACAATAACATGGCTCTTCCCTAAAAGAAAAACTTTCTCACACTCTGAGAATAAATATTGTTCCTACTCTACCAGTCTCTCTGAATTAGACTCAAAGGTATAAGGACATATTCAATGACTGAAGAGTCCCTTCTAGCTCTTTGAGTCAAAAAAATGTCTTATACAACCTTTAAAACATGCCATTTTTAAAAATAATAATGAAATAAAAAACGTAAAATGCCTAGAATCAACCTTTTGGGATAAATATGATTTCTAAAAACTGGCTTTTATTTTCTAGGGGTTCTATGTAGGCAGGGATTCTGTCTTCTTATATCCCTTCATGGTTTAGGATATACAGCTCTAAGTAATAGAGATACCACAAAATACCTTGCAGCTACAGTGACCATGACCCATCAATTCCATCTCTACAAAATCTATCAAATCTATCCTCTGATTCTCTTCCCATGACAATCACCTGAGGGTAGGCCTTTATTTACTTCTTTATCATAGTTTTTCCCATTTCCACCCTCTATCCTTCATACTACTACCAGGGTAATCTTCCTTATGCACAGACCTGATCAGTCAGTCACCTCAAAACATTTTAATGGCTCCCTACTGCTTCCCAAATAAAGTTCAAATTCATCTACTAGGGACTAAAGAGCCTCCAGGACCCTCCGAACACACAACGCATACACAAAGACCTCCATGTCTCTGTTCAGACTATTCTCTCTGCTTGGAATGCCCTTCCTCTTCTTTTTCTCTATTAATTCCTAAACATCCTTAAAAGCCCAATTCAAATGACTCCTCCTACAGAAAGTCATCCCCTGACCCCATATAAATTTCATATATAACTTTTATAACTCCCTAATGCACATGCATAATATTGGACACACTGGCTACCCATGAAAGATTCTTAATGATCTATTAGACTTAGAAGTTCCCAAAAGGCAGGGACCATATCTTATCTCCACTTTTTTCCAGTGCCTATTACAATACTCTGAAGAAAATAAGTATTTAAAAGATATTTGCCAAATTATACTGTATAATACCTTATGGATCTTGCAAATGATATCAGGCCGAGTTATACTTAAGAGATCATTGTTGCCTTTCAAAGGCTTGGCATGGTTTTTCAAGTCCTGGCCCCTGAAATCCTCTTCATTCAAAGCATACTGTTGGATCATGGTCCCCATACCACCATCCAACACCATGATCCTCTCCTTCAAAATGTCTTCAATATCATTTTTCAGGATTTTTTTTCCTGCTTAAAAAAAAAAAGAAGAATTAAAATCAAACAATTTGTTTTCAAAAACAAAGGCAAGCTCTACCCTAAAAGTTGGAGAGATTAGTTTATGGTAGCAAACTATCAAAGTATTAAGTTCACAGATGCAATAACTCACAGCTATACTGCATCAAAAAAAATGAACAATGATATACTTTATGAAGATGCTTTGGTAAAATTACAACGTCTAACCACAATTAAACATTTTGAATAGTACAATAATCACTAACTAGGCTCTTACATAATGCTCCTGGAAGCTATTTTGTCCCCATTTCAAAGCAAATGGGCAGGATTTTCAAGGTAAAACAGCAAGTAGGAAGCTTCAAGGTCACTTCGCTTTCCAAGAATAGTACTGATGCACAGTGCCCCTACATTAGGCTTAGAACTATCCTCTGCTCCCCACTTCTACTGTGCAATCAAATCCAAAATAAAATAGAAGGCAGGCTTAACAAAAGCAATTATAATACACCGTCAATACAAAGCCTCATTAGTAGTAGTGATAATAATGCTACATTATATCCCAATACACTTTTAGCTAAAAAAAAAAAAAAAAAAGTAGCTGCTTTATCTACCTAGGCAACAGATCACAACGCACCAAAAACGCCAGACACTAGGTCTGTCTATGCAAAAGGAATGACAAAAAGGCAGGCAGGATGTCCTAGATTCCCAAGTCTTTATACTGTCATGCCCCGAACACTCAAGATGTAGCCATCAATACAAATTAACACCCCTTGACAAGACAGTTTCCAAGATAAACAGAGTACATGAAGACAGCATGAACAACAGCAATGACTGGCTACCAAATGACTCACGACCCTCCCATTACTGTGGGACTCCCTCAAGGCTCCCTCCTAGGGCCTGATGACCTTCATCAGCTCCCATGAATTCAATCATCACCTCTATAAAGACTGATTCCCACATCTTCACATGCAGCCCTAGCCCCTTTTCAGAGTGCCAATCCCATGTTGGCTTTTTCCTGGCTCAAAACCTTGAGAAGGCAGTCTTCAATCACTGCCCTCTCTTCCTTTCCTCTCACTCTTAACTCTGCTGTCTTGCTTTCAATATCATCAATCACATGAAAAAAATCAACCATCCAAAGTTACCAATGATCTAAAGAATTTTTCTCAACCCTAACCATTCCTGACCTTTCTACAGCCTTTCACACTCTTGGTACTCTCTTCTCTATAGGATATAATGACACTGCTCTCTCCTGCTTTTCCTCCTACCTTTCAGAGAACACTCCCCACTCTTCTCAGTCTCCTTGGTAGGATCTTAATGCAGGTCTGCTCACTATCAGTGGGTGTCCCCCAAGACTCTGTCATGGGTCCCTTTCCCTTCTTCTATACTGTTTTGCTTGGTAACCTCATCAGCTCCCATGGATCAAATATCTTTTCTACATGGATGATTCTCAGATCTATTTGTTCAATCCTAACCTTTCTCTTGAGCTCTAGTTTCACATTCCCACATTACCCACTCAAACCTAATGTCCCATAAAAATATTTAACTCAACAGATCTAAAACTGTTCTCATTATTTTCCCTGCCAAGTCTTCCCCTCTTTTTAACTTCCTTGTTACTGTCAAGAGTACCACCATATTCTCAGTCATCCAAGTTCCTGACTCGTCATTCTCTTTCAACTCTCCATACCCTATCTGTCATGAAGCCCAGCCATCTCTGTCTTACTAACGTATCTCACATATGTCTCCTTCTCTTTTCTGACACTGCCATCACCTGGGCGAATACCCTCATCTCCTCACTTCTGGTCTATTCTAAGAGTCTAAATGGTTGGTCTCCGTTCCTTAAGTCCCTCCACTCTTCCCTACTCAGCTGTCAAACTGATCTTCCTAAGCGTAGATGCCCTTCACCATCCTCTCCATTATACTACCATCCTCCCAGTTACCCAGGCAGGAAACCTAAGTGTCAGTCTCAACACCCCCTCACTTTTATTCCCCCATATTCAGTTAGATAGCAATTTCTATCAATTTTATCTTCCCCAGAATCTCTCAAATATTTCTCTTCTAACATTGCTGCCACCACCATGGCACAGGCCCGCATCACTTAATACCTGAACTACTGCAAAAGCCTGCTGGGTGGTTTCCCTGCCTCTGGTTCACCCTCCACTCAGCTGTCAAATTGATCTTACTAAAGCATAGATATGTCCATGTCAGCCCCCTTTCAATAAACTCAATTGGCTCCCTATTACCTCCAGGATCAAATATAAAAAATCCCTATTGGCTTTTAAAGTCTTTCAAAACCTGGTACCTTATTAACTTGCCAGTCTTCTTACACCTTACTTACACATACTCTGTGGCAATCCTGTGGCACTGCACTGTAAGGGCTATCCCTTACACCTGACACCTGCCAACTATCTCCCCTGCCTGGAACCCTCTCTCTTATCATCTCCAGCTCTTGGGTCCTTTAGCTTCTTTCAAAGCTCCACCTTAATCCCACCTTCTGCAAGAAGGCCTTTCCAGTCCTCCTTAGCACTAGTGCAGGGGTGGGGAACCTGAGGCCTTGGTCAATGTTTATCTTTATTGACTAACTGACTTTTAAAACTCAATATATTCAAAACTGAACTATTTTTTTCCCTAAAACCTCCTCCCATCTTCCAAAGTTCTCTATTTATGCTGAAAATACTACAACCCTTCTAGTGTCTCAAATCTGAAATCTTAATAGAACTAATGAGGTTTCAAAGGGGAAGTTGTTCAGGGGAAACCCACCCCTCCCCTCCCCGCCAAGGACTACAGTACAGGAAAGGGTCATCAGGAATGAATTCACAGACTCAAGCATTCTTTAAGCCACAGTGGCAAAGGTTTACTGTAATGTCAATATACTGGGCAGAGCTCCTTAAGGAACCTGCCATGCCTTCCCCCTTTTCTCCTTCGCAGCTTCTGCCCTGGGCCTCCACTTTGGGAAGAGGGCCTGACCTGGCTGGCCAACCTTCCTTCACCTCCTCGATCTATTTCTGGCCTTGGACACCATGTCCTTGCCACACCCCTACTCACTTGGTTACCTTCCTCACTCTTCTGCCCTTATTTATTTTGGTTTTATTTTTAAAGGTCCCTTTAGTTTGCTACCTTTCCCCATTAGAACACAAGCTTCTTGAGCTTTTATTTTTCTAGTGTTTGGATCCTCAGCATTTATCACAGAAGCAGGCACACAGTAAGCATGCAATACATGCCTGTAACCTTGCCTTTCTCTGAGAAGCAATAGAGAGTCACTGCTGCTCACATCAGTCCCCTCCACTAATTATCTGTTCCTGCCACATATGGCTACTTCTGCCCTGGGATTTCATCACCTTCTTTCATTACATTCCCCCTAAGTCACCTTGGGCAATTCTAATTAACCTTACCTGTAAAATGGGAGGGCTAGCCTAGATGGCCTTCAAGATCACCTCGGCCCCTAAAGAGATTTAGCTCTGAAAAAAAGCTCCAAAACACTAATTAGAAAAATTAAAATTAAAGCAACTCTGAGGTTCATCATCTAAAAGGAAAATGACGAAAGTTGGAAGGACTGTGGAAAACAGGCATACTTTTAGTGAAGTGGATTGGTACAGCTAGTCTAGAAAACAATTTCAAACTATGCTCCCTAAGCTGCTAAATTGTGCCTGTTCAGTTGACTGGGTACAGGCTCTAGAAACCCCCTGAGCTCTCCTTAAATCTTCTCACTTGATATGGCATTTACCCATGGCTTTAAAAGGCTTTCATTATTGCTAGGTCCAATTCTTCATTAATCTTAATCTAGTCCAGCCCTCCACTGTCTGTTATCTCTGGAAGGCTTTTGGCTACTTCTCACCCTGAATCCTATCTTGGTCCCCCTTCCTAACCAATCCCATCGAAATCCTCCCTGACCTCTAATCACCTCACCCTACTGGCCACTTCCATCTGGATCCTCCCTAGATCCCTTTTCCTATCACCCCAAGACTACTTAACCAACCCTACTTAGATCCCTCCTACAGTCTTTCTGCATATAAGATCCATCTCCATGTCCAAGAAGGTACTTAGATTCAATCTGGCCTGCTTGTCAATATGAGTATCACAAATGTTCAGATTCCTTAAGAATCTGGCCAATATGGAAGATTTTTAATAAACTTTGTTTTTCTTTGTTGAAAGAAGGCTTGGGTCAAATTCATAGGGGAAGGGCCAGTGTGTCACTATTTCAGGGTCCCAGCACCCCTAAACCTCAACAGATGGTTCCCTAACTGGAAAGTAACTTGGGCAGTGGCAGTGAGAGCACCAAATCCAAACCACTAAACCATGACTAATAGGTCCAGACCCTAGAGAGCACTTAAGTACAAAAATATTTGTAGCACCTTTTCTGTAGTGGCAAAGAAATGGAAAATAAGGGAATGTCCATCAAGTAGGGAATGGTTGAAAAAATTTTAATATATAAAATAATGGAATACTTTTGTGTCATAAGAAATGATGAAAGGCATAATTTTGGAGATACCTGAAAGGTGTCTATGAACTGATGTAGAGCTGAAGTGAGCAGAACCCAGAACAATTTAGAAAGGCTTAGGAACTCTGATCAAAGCAAAGGTCAACAAAGGACCAAGGATAAAGCATGTGGCTCACATGCTGACAAAAAGGAGATCAAGGTAGGGTATCAGAGACACACAGGTTTGAATACAGACAATTGGTCAATTTGTTTTGTTTTACTATGCATATCTGTTACAAGTATTTATTTCTTTTTTTTCTAATAGGGCAGTGATTAAAAAATAAATGCTTGTTAACTAAAAGATAAAATAAAAATGTTTAAAAATAGATTTAACCTATTTAAAAGCTCAAATCACACACTATCTTCTATGTGAACCTTTTTTTAAATCCCCCTAGTTTTGAGCTCTGTCCTTCCTGAAGTTATTTTGTGTTTAATGACCATTATGAGGGTCAGCATAGGCGATACAATGGTTGGAGGGCTGGGCCTTGCAGGAAGACCTGAGTTCAAATATGATCTCTGACACTAGCTGTGTGAATCTGAGCAAGTCACTTAACCCTATTTGCCTCCGTTTCCTCATCTATAAAATGAGATGAAGAAGGAAATGGCAAACCACTCCACAATCTTTGCCAAGAAAACCCCAAATGGGGTCACAGAGTCAAACAAAACTGAAACAATTCAACAAGACCACTCTATATTTTATATCCTTCCCAGCAGAGGAAGCTCTTTGAAGGCAGAGACTGTTTTTCATTTTTCTTCTCTATTTATCTAGAACACTGTCTTACAGTAAGAGCTTTATGTTTGTTGAAATGTGAATTTTATTTATTTCCATAATTATTGTTCCAGAGCTATTTCAGAATATATTTAAACTAACTCCTAGAGTTAGGAAACAGAACAACTGAAGATAAGGACTTAAAAATAACAAATCAGACTCCAGAAAACTGGCAACCAAGCATGACTCCCTCCCTTGGGCAGAGAGCTGACAGATCAGAGGTACACAATTGGCAACACATACGTAGCCACTGTACATTTGGTTTTCACTGACCACACACAATGGCAGGGAGACCTAGGCTAACAATTCAATCCATTTGTTTACATATAGGGAAACTGAAGTCCTGAGAATGGACCAGGTGACTTGTCCAAAGTCACAAGGGCAATGTAAGGAGCAGAACCCAAATCTGAACACAGGTCCTCCAAATTCAAATCCAAGTCTCTTTCCACTTCATTACAGTATCAGCTCCCTATCTGGCATGTGAGTTTATATTTAAGAGGATAATTACAATTCCTCACAAGTCATTACCTTCAGTTTTCTCCACTGGCTATGCATTTTAATACCCAGAAGAGTTTACTGCTATCTTAAAACTTGGAGAGATCTTCTCAGATAGTCACTCTTTCATAAATTAAAAAAAAAATTTTTTTTTAGAAAGGCAGTTCTTAAGGATCATTCCTGAACCAATGCCCACAACCTTCACAGGGTACATTTCCCATAAGGAGATACATCCCATCTTATTTCCATCCTTTATTGTCTGTCTCTAAGTCAAAACACTCTACCTCAGCAACCAAAATCAAACTGGTTACTATATACACATGTGGAAATATAAAAAAAACCTAAATTCAAAACTACTTACACCTAGGGGTTTCCTATTAACATTCAATCTGTTAATAAATTTATTATGCACCAGGATATAAAAGACAGTCCCTGCTCTTAAGGCACTCATAATCCAATAAAGGAGATATATAAAAAATAATGCATAAACAAGATATAAATAAGAAAAATTGGAAATAATTGAGAGAAGGAAAGCACTAGAATGAAGAGAGATCAAAAAGGGCTTCCTGTAGAAGGTAGGATTTTAAAAAGCCATAGACATCAGAAGTAAGAGATGAGAAGAGAGGGAGAGAGCATTCCAGGAAGGGGGAAACAGTGAGTAAAAACATCTTGTTCCAGAACAGCAAGGTGGTCAGTGTTACTATCACACAATACAGGGAGAGACATAAGAAGAACAGAAAGATGGGGATGGCCGGGGTGGGAGGGGGGGAGAGAAAGGTTATGAAGGGCTTTAAAAGCTGATGAGAAGATATTTACATATGATCCTAGAGGTAACAGTTAGCTGATGGAAGTTTATTAAGAGGATTACATAGCCAGGAAGGATCACTTTGACAGTTGAGTGAAGGACAATGGACTTGAGTGGGGAAAGATGTGGGAGTGAAGTCAACCCGCAACCTCTTGTAATAGTCCAGGCATAAGATGATGAGAGCCTGCACCATCATCTTATAGATTAATGAGGTATGATTTCCCTTTGTGGAAACTAGATGGCCTTTAAATTCAGAATTCCACTTATTTCCCTGTATTCACTTTAATAAACATTTA
>CM053770.1:565461858-565533354 GCA_028658325.1 Potorous gilbertii
CTCATTTCTCTTCCCAGTTTTTCCTCCACCTTTCTAACTTGATTTTCAAAATCCTTTTTGAGCTCTTCCATGGCCTGAGCCCATTGGATATCTATTTCAGATGTTTGGGATACAGAGGCCTTGACTCTTATGTCTTTACCTGATGGTAAGCAGTTTTCTTCCTCGTCAGAGAGGAAGGCTGGAATCATCTGTTCACCAAGAAAGTAACCTTCTATGGTCTTATTTTTCTTCCCTTTTCTGGGCATTTTCCCAGCCAGTTACTTGACTTCTGAGATTCCTCTCCACCCCACCTTGCCTCCAGATCCACCCAGCTAGTGCTTGGGGTCTGAGATTCAAATGCTGCTCCCCAGCCTCAGGGCTTTTGGCAGCGGTTGCTATTCAGTGTAAGATTAAATTCAGGTTCTCAGGTGGGGGCAGGGCCACCTCCCAGGCCCTCAGGGGGTTTATGCAGAGACCTTCTGTAATGGAGCTCCTGCCTGCTCTGGGAGCCTCTGGCTGCCCGCTGCCTCTGCCACTGCCTCCCAAGGGGGTCCGAGTCATGGAGACATCCCGCTCCCCTCTCAGCCCTTCCAGACGTGTCTCTCACTGACCTGTGTGTCTGTGGGTGGAGGAACCTTCGCAGCCACTGGAGATTCCATCCCTGAAGCCTGCTCGGATCTGCTCGTCTAGGTGCCACGCGGTCAGGGCAGGGCTGGGCTGGGCTCTGCTCCTGTCCAATGCACGACGGATCTTTGGGATTGAATTTTCAAGGCTCTCTGGAACGGAAAGCTCCTTCACTCTGTTTCTGCAAGACTTCGCCTTCTCCAGAATTTGTTGGGAGTTCTTTTTACAGGAGATCCATGGGTTGTGGGTTCGGAGCTAGCATATGTGAGTCCTTCTACTCCACCATCTTGGCTCCACCCCGCCCTGACTACTTCTTAAACAGGCCTATTCACTGAATGGGCATTATCTCACCCTAAGTGAGTACCTGCTAAGACTGTAGCCTAAAGGACCCAAGGTCTCCCTGTACATCCTGGGTCATCTCCAGTTATCCTGAGGAATATCAGGTCTCTGGATTCAGATGACGCTGGTGACCTTCACAGCCCTCCCTCACTCAAAACAAAGTCAAGTGCAAGTCATGGCATCATTTCTCTGATAGCATGGTCTTCTTCAGCAATGAAGGATGAACACAACAACAATTTACCAGATAACATAGTGGACAGAGAAATGAGCCTGGAATCAGGAAGAGATCTGCGTTCAAATTCATCCTCAGGCACTTACTAGCTTAGTGACCCTGGGTAAGTCACTTAACCTCTGGTTGCCTCAGCTCCCTCATCTATATATGAGAAAATAATAGAACCTACCTCCCAAGATCGTTGTGAGGATCAAAGGAGATAACAACACAGTGCCAGATACAACACTAGGCGCTATGTAAATGTTACCTATTAGGAAACTGAAGCCCAGCAGAGTTAAGTGAACTACCCAAAATCACACAAGGCCAGAATTCAAACCCGGGTCCTCTGGCTCCAATACAGCACAAGAACTTTATCAGTCTTGAACATACTATCTACACGGTTTACTGATTAGGCCTGGAACACACAATGCATAATAAGCCTTTGTATCAATCTGCTTCAGTAGGGAATGAGACTATGACTAAGGAACAACTTCTTCAGAAAGACACAGATATTATTTCAACTCCAAAGGTCTTTTAAAATCTTTTGCATCATCAGCAAAGATTCTCTAGTTTTCTAATCTGCAGTGTATATAGGACATCTGATTACTTGCTGACTTTGGAGGGCATTGCCAGTCTTCCTGGAAGGCCCATCTATTTTCTAGCTTACACCAATCTCTTGGTGACTCCCTTTTGGCCTTCCTGCTCTCACATGGGCAAATTTTCCATTAAAAAAACAAAGTGCTGTTTCCCCTTCCAACACTCTCTTTAATTTTCCTAGTCAACTAAAAATGGTCAGACCTTGAGAAGGTCAAGTTGATCCTCACCTGAAGCAGAATACTCTGGAAACCATGTTTCCCTACCTAGCTCTGGGGAACTCAGTTCATCCTCTCCCATCTGTCTTTCCCTCCCCTTCCTTCTCCTCTCCAAAGGAAGGTAAATTTAGATGGCCAGACATGCCCAGTTAACATGGGGCTTACTGGCCAGCTTTGCTTTGCTCTCCTGTCCTTTCCCCTCCTGACCTTAACCTTAAACCTACTGAACTCTAAGCCCACAGACTGTGTCCCTGCCCAAAGTCCTAAAACTTAAGGGCTGTTTCCTGGACCCCTCCTGGATAAAGCATGATTATCAATTGTACCTGTTTCCCTTCCCTTCCAGCTTTATTTAGTTTGTTTTTTTTTTTTAAGGGGTCACTACCTGACTACTTCTATACACTGTATGGGCCTTACCTCACCCTAAGTGAGTACCTGAACAGGACCAAGGCCAAAGAGGCCAAGGTCTCCCATTGCATCCTGAGCTATCTCCAGTCATCCTGAGGAATATCTGGTCCCTGGATCCAGATGGTTCAGGAGAAGAAAGTGAGGCTGGTGCCCTTGCACAGCATTCCCTCACTCAAAACAAAGTCAAGTGCAAGTTATGGCATCATTTCTCTGATGTCTTGGTCTTCTTCAAAAACAAAGGACAAACACAACAACTTCGAATATATCACAAAGTCCAGAGGCTTCACTTTTCTCATTTGCAAAGTGAGGATCAAAAGGGTAAACCAAATGACTGCTAAAGTCCCTTCCAAATCTAATCTGCATTAAGCCCCTACTATGTGCTTGGCTTTGTGCTAAGCACTTTACAAATATTATCTCATTTGATCCTAACAGCAACCCGGAAGGTAGGTGCTATCATGATTTCTATTTTACAGCTATGGAAACTGAGGTATGCTAGTAAAAGTGTTGGAGTCCAAATAGGTTTTCCTGACTCCAGGCCCTAAGCTGTTATCCAGTATGGCCCCCTACCACCTCCAAATTTAGACAGGTGAAGTAAAACGGAAGGAGGATTGAGGGTGAGGAGGAATACTGTCCTCAATGCCAGAAGTTTGGGATCCTGAGACTTTGAAAAATGCCTCCATTTCTGTACCTCCCAAGGAATTCTCAACCCCTTGTGGTCTGACCTCTAACTCTTGCATCCCCTCACCAGAATAAAACTGAGCGAAGGTCAACAACGACCTCTTTCCTGCTAAATCTGATGACCTTTTCTCAGTCCTCTTCCTTCTGCACATGTGGATGTCAGCAAGGTGGTGAAGCAGCTAGCGCTGAACTAAGAGCCTGGAAGCCCTAAATGAAGTCCTGATTTAATCATTTACTAGGGATTTGACCCTGGGCAAACTTGTCAAACTTCTACTGCTTCAGGTTTCCTACACCTTAGAAGGCAGATAATAACAGCCTCTACCTCACTGGTGGTTACAAGGGTAAAAAGAGATAACAAGTAAAGCACTCTACAAACCTTGAAAACCCTAGATAAAAGGCTAGCAATTTAGACAGCAGATTACACACCTCTTCCTCGTGGATACCCATCTCCTTCTTGCATTTTCTGTGACACTACCCTGTCCTGGTTCTCTTATGGACTATTAGACCCTTCTCAGTCTGCTCCGAAGGTTTATTAACCACCTAGAAAGGGGACAGGAACTGGAGATTAACCCAATCAGATGGATAAATCTTAAGAAGGTATGTTATTATGGAAGGAGATTGGAAAGAAGAGTAGTAGTCTCTGAACCTGGTTAGGCCCTTTTTTTATGGCAACATAGTAAAAAAATAAAGACATCTGAATCACAGCTCCCTGGCTCTCAAAATTCATCTCTCCAACTCCATTTATTTAAAAGAACAGACAGGATTTATATAGTACTCTAAGGTTTACAAAGTGTTTTACAGACATGTCATTTCATTTGATTCTCACAATAATCTTATGAGATAGGTGCTATATGAATCCCATTTTACAGATGTGGAAATTGAGACTTAAAAGGATTACATGACCCATCTCATACAGCTGGAAAGTATCTGAGGCAGGATTCTAACTCAGATTTTCTTGAACCCAAGTGCCCGAGTCTGAATTCTAGAAAAGCACACCACTATAATAATCTCTATTAACTTTCTTCACTCCACCTTTTTATTCAATTCAGTAAAAATGTATTAAGTTACTAAGAACTGTCTGTGCTAGGAATACAAGGATTGTTAAAAATCTCTCAAAAGTACACATTTTATTCAATAAAAGTAGCTGACATTTAAGTAACACTTTTTACACAAAAATCTTACAGAGAAATGGAAAAGGAGGAGCCCCTAGTATGTGATACAATCTCAGATATGCAAATAATACCACTCGGATGGCAGAAAGTAAAGAAGAATTAAGAAGCCTCTTAATGAGGGCAAAAGGGGAGAATACAAAAGCCAACTTGACATCAAAGAAACTAAGACATTGGAAAATGGTCCCCCATCACTCTCGGGCAAATAGAGGGAGAAAAAATGGAAGCAAAATCAGAGTTTATTTATTCTTGGGCTCAAATATCACTATGCTCGTGCTCCTTGGAAGGAAAGTTATAGCACATCTGGACACAGTGTACTAAAAAGAAGAAACATCCCCTCGTCAAAAAAGGTGCATATGATCAAAGCTATGGTTTTTCCAGGAGCAATGCAATGTATGGTTTTGAGAATTAATTGTAATATGAGGAAAGCTAAACACCGCAGAATCAATGCTTTCAAACTGTGATTCTGGAGAAGATTTCTGAGTCCTTTGTACAAGCAAGGAGATCAAATCAGTCAACATTTAAGAAATTAATTCCAGCTATTCACTGGAAGGTCAAATACTGAAAGTGAAGCTTAAATATTTTGACCATACAACAAGAAGATGGGACTCACTGGAAAAGACCCTGATGTTGGAAAAAACTAAAGGCAAAAGAAAAAGGGGAAGTCAGAGGAAGAGATGAATAGATAGTGTTATGGAAACAATAAGCATGAACTTGGATAAAGTTAAGAGATAGCTTGGTGTGCTACATTCATGGGGTCACAGATGTGACTGAACAACAACTATGAGCTAGGCACCACCAAGCACTTTACAAATATTATCACATTTGCTCCCTACAACAATTCTAAAAGTTAAGTGCTATTACTATCCTCATTTTACAAATAAGGAAACTGAGGCAAACAGAGGGTAGGTGACTAGCTAAGGGTTATACAGCTAGGAAGTATCTGAGGCCAAATTTGAACTTAGATCTTCCTAACTCCAAGTCCAGACCTCTATCCACTGTACCACCTATGCTGAATCTGAAGGGAGCAGTCACAGCCATCATTATGCCCACTTTACAGATGAAAGGGAAAGTGACTTGCCTATATGTGTCACACAGCTGACAAGAGGCTGGACTGGAACCAAGACCTTACTGACTTCAAGTCAGGCCCTCTGGCCATTATGCCATTTCCAACAACCAGAAAAGCTACTATCATTTTCTCCCATTCACTTTCTCTCTGTGGTGTCTTTTTTTTGTTGCTTTTTTCTTAAATGTTTTTTTTCTCATTTAGATGTAAAAAACAATTTTTAATGTTTGGTGTTGGATTTTTTAAAGTTCTGAGTTACAAATTGTATCTCTCCCTCCCTCTTAGGGCAAGCGATCTGATATTACATGAGGGAGGAAGGGAGGGAGGAAGGAAGGAAGGAAGGAAGGAAGGAAGGAAGGAAGGGACTAGCATACTTCAGTCTATATTCAGACATCAGTTCTTTTATAGGTGGATAGCATTTTTCCCCTTGAGTCCTTTGAATTACTTCTTTGAGCTCGACTGTCTGGATAGCTAAGTCATTCACAATTCTTCCTTTTCAGACAAACAGATTCTATTCCCTATTTTTTCAAATCTCTTTGGGATACTGACCTAGTAGGGGTATTGCTACAACAAAGGGTATACAGTTTTATGGCCCTTTTGGCATAGTTCCAAATTGCTCTCCAGAATGGTTCAATCAGTTCACAACTCCACCAACAATGCACTAGTGTCCCAGGTTTACTACATCCTCTCCAATATTCATCATTTTTCTTTTTTGTCATATTAGTCAATCTGATAGGTGTGAGGTGGTAGCTCAAATTTGTATTTCTCTAATCAATAGTGACTTAGAGCATTTTTTGTATGATTACAGACTGCTTTGATTTCTTTGTCTAAAAACTGTCCATATCTTTTCACCATTTATCAATTGGGGAATGGCCTATATTCTTATAAATTTTACTCAGTTCTCCATATATCTGAGAAATAACATCTTTATTAGAGATAATTGCTGCAAACTTTTTTTCCCAGTTTTCTACTTTTTCATTTTCAATGCATTGGTTTTACTGGAGCAAAATCTTTTTAATTTTATATAATCAAAATGACCCATTTTACATTTTGGAATGCTTTATCTTGTTTCCTTCTATATTTTTCCCCAATCCATAGATCTAATAAGCAAACTATTCTATCTCTCTAGATCTCCATAGTGCCTTATGGCAGGAAATGGATTCACAGAACCCTCATTACTCATCTCCAAGCATAAAGCCCATAGTTTGAACCACTTAAAATGTCATTACATAAATTCAGTACCTAGGGTTCATTCCCCACCCACACATTCCTACTCCAAATGCTAATCTCTCCAAATTATAGACTACAGGAAAATTGTGAGGAAGAAATTTCAACCCAGAGGAAATTAGGATTTGCTTGGCTCAACCTGATTAGAATAACAAAGACTTACGTTTAAAGTTGCTGAAAATGGGGTGTTCCAAATTTTATATACTCATTAATATGTTTTGGGCCTCCCTGAATAAGACTTTGAGGTTTGCAAAGCACTTTACAAATATTACTTCACTTTTATCCTGAAAACAATTCAACTCAAAAATGTATTAAGCACCTACTACGTGCCAGGCACAGAATTACAGAACCGTGGAAGACACTCTAGCATGCGCCCCACGTCACGGATGAAGTCTTCCCAACCAGCTATGCCAGGCTGAGCCTAGCGGCCCCCGCGGCTGGCAGCCCGTGCCTCCCCCCGGAGCGATCGCCCCCAGGCCTCCGCAGGAAGAGCCCAGACCCACGAATCTCGCTTTCCCCAAGCACAGGCTCTACTTCCCGACGCTCCGGAGTTTGTGGAAGAAGAGAAGGGAGACACAAACACGAAGCCACGGCAAAGGAGGCCGCGGACACAGCACCCCCCTCACAGAAGCAGTCATCGGAGGGGCGCTACCAGGCCAAGCGGCCCCCCCCCCGAGGCCGACTCCAGGGGGCGCCCTGCCCAAGCACAGCGGGCACCTGCTCGCCGGCCATTACCCGGGGGCTGCGGCTCTCCTAGGGTGGGAGGCATGAGGCGCGCTCCGCGGCTCCTCCGGGCGCAGACGCGGGGACGACTCCCCCCGGGCGGGGCAGCTGCTGGGTGAGCAAACCTCGGGCGGCTCTGGAAGGGAGGAAGCGGAAAGACGGGCTTAATCCCGCTTCTCCAGAGCCCGGGGCTGCCACCCGCCCCCTCCGCCTGAAGCTCGCCTGCTTCGGCCAAGTCTTCCCCGGCCCTGGGCTACCCGAGGTACTGACGTCGTCGGCCGGGGAGCAAGCGCGGCCAGCGGCCGGGGAGGGGGGCGGCCGGCGGCCCGGGAGGGGGGCGGCGCCTCGGCCTGCTCCTGCACTCACGTGCTGCAGGGACAAAGCGCTTTCGGGCAGCTCCGCGCGGTGCTCGAGGGCGCCGGCTGGAACGCTCAATGCACGGAGTAGGCGGGCCTCTTGGTGGTTTACGGTCGGAACCCGAAGTCGCCGGGAACTTCGGGTACTTTCCCTCCCCCCAACCCCGTCCTATTGGATTGGAACGGCGAGCACACCTCCCAAAGAGGAAGGGCCCGCCCCCTTTCCCCTG
This sequence comes from Potorous gilbertii, assembly GCA_028658325.1. Taxonomy (NCBI): domain Eukaryota; kingdom Metazoa; phylum Chordata; class Mammalia; order Diprotodontia; family Potoroidae; genus Potorous; species Potorous gilbertii. The sequence goes on from CM053770.1 coordinate 565,469,678, forward strand.
TGATTGGCCTTTTGCGCGGTGTCTCCGGGATAGCTTACTGTACACCGGCCGATAATAAGCCGGACGCCCATCGGATTTCTGGGAAATGTAGTTCATTCTGCAGAGACATCCCTTATCTGCCTGGGATCGGACAGCGGGTTTTTTCCCTTCCCTTTGCTGTCACATGCGAGCAAGGGTGTGCCAGAGCTAACTCGTATCTGGTCCCGGGAGCCGACTGTTAAGTGTAAGTATGTAGACCTCGGAAATCTGTTAACTATCTAGACTCAAAGTGATGGAGAAAATGTTAATAATACAGATTTAACCTAAATTTAACTTCAGTTGTTAAATTTTCGATTTAAGTATTTAGACCTTGGAAATTGGGAAAGGCTGCCAATCAGGGCTAGTTTTGTTGATTATCTAGATTTAAGAAAGTGATAGAGAAAAAAATGTTAATAATACAGACCTTGGGCAAGTGCCCCAACCCTGTTTGCCTTTGTTTCCTCGTCTGTAAAATGACCTGGAGAAAGAAAAGGAATAGACTCCAGTATCTCTGCCAGGCAAACTCCAAATAAGGTCACCAAAAGTCGGACCCAACTGAAAACACCTGAACAACACAATAAACTTAAAAGTGTGCCTTAAGTATATTTTTAGAAGCAAGAAGCATTAATATTTACCAGCACACCACTACATGTAAGTCTATGCTTTAAAAAATTATTTTCTTTTAAGTTTTTCTTTCTCTTCCCTTTCCCCCGCAGCCAGAATTACTAAAAGCTCAGGGTGCTGTTTCCAAAATGGAATTTAGTTTTGAAAATTAACTAGTACCTGGTTAGCAAAAAAAAAAAAAAATTGGTACTGAAAGTATTATAAAGTTGGAAGGAACCTTAAAAGTCACATATTCCAAATCCATCAGCATTCAGCTGAAGAGACTGAGGTTCCCAAGGATTAAGTCATTTTTCCACTTTTAAATAAATACCTGGAATTGAAGCCCAGAGCCCCTTTCCACTGTATTCACACAGATTTATGAATCCATTCTGTAACAGGCACAATGCTAGGCACTGAAGGTACAAAGAGAAAAATGAAAGACTTCCTCACTTCAAGGAACTTATATTCTAATAAGGTAGACAACATATGCACATATATAGATATGCATAAAACAAATACAAGGATTTGTTGCAGGAAAGGCATTAGCAGCCTGAGGGGAGAAAGGGGAGGCAAAGGGGGGGGGAACCAGGAAAATCTTCATGAAGAAGTGAATGAGAAAAAGAAAAAGCATGTAAGTGCTTAACATATGCCAAGCACTGTGCTAAACTTTGGGGATGCATAAGTCTTACTGACTCCAGATCTAACACATCTATTGAGCCACCTCATTGCCTAAATTCCTCAGATTCTCAGGATGGAACACGAAACGTGACTGGAGCCAAAGGGAGGAAACCAGAAGTTCCAAGAGGTAGATGTGGGGAGGTAATATATTACAATCTCCTTTGCTGGATCTTAATTCAGGTCCCAACCACTCATGTTGGGTATCCCCAAGGGCTCTGTCCTGGAACCTCTTTTCTTTTCCTTCTATACTAATTCACTTAGGGATCTCATCAGCTCATCTTCCTCTCTACTATTGCCATTGGCATTCTCTTGAACTTCCATGGACTGAATTATCATCTCTTAAGCAGATGATTCTCAGATCTACTTACCTAGCCTTGATCTCTCTCCTAACTGTCAATCTAGCTTCTCCAACTGTCTATTGGATATCTCAAACTGGTAAGTGAGCTCATCTTTCCCTTCCAAACACTTTCCTAGCTTCTCTATCACTGTCCAGGGTACCATCATCCTTCCCATCACCTAGGCTCACAACCCAACTGTCATCCTTGACTCCTCACTCTTTCCACCCCCACCCCATATCTAATCTTTTACCAAGGCCTATCAATTCTATCTTCCTAACATCTCTCCTTGATGCCCCCTTCTCTCCTCCAACATTGCCACCACCCTGATCCAGGCCCTCATCACTTAAAGCCTGGACTGTTGCAATAGATTGCTGGGTGATCTCTGCCTCAACTATTTCCCCACTCCATTCCATCCTCCACTCTCAAAGTGATCTCCCTAATTTTGTTGTTGTCATTCAGTCACATCCAATTCTTCATGACCATTTGGGGAATTTTTGTCAAAGATGTTGGAGAAGTTTGCCATTTCTCTCTGCAGCTCATTTTATAGATGAGAAAACTGAGGGAAACAAGATTTGTGAATTGCCCAGGATTATACTGCTAAGTAAGAGTCTGAAGCTGGATTTGAATTCAAGTCTTCCTGACTCCAGGCCCAGCATTCTACCCCCTGCACCACCTAACTGGCTAAAGGACAGATCTATCACATACACACCCATTCAATAAAGTCCAGTGATTCCCTGAAACCTTCAAGGTCGTATTTAAAATCTTTTCTTTGACTTTTAGAGTCCTTCATAACCTGGACCCTTCTACCATGCCCGTCTTCTTATCCTTACTCCCCTCCACATACGCCATGATTTAGAATGCCTAGCGCAGTTTAAGCAATAATAAATACTCAACTGGACTTGGAGGACAACTAGTATAAAAGCACAGTGACCAACGAGGGACTGTTAAGATGGAGTTTCATATGAATATAAGAGCAAGCAAGTGGAATTTTTGTTGTTTTCTTTTTGGAGTTCAGTTTCCTGGGCTCAGGCTAAATTGAAAACTTTCGGAGGGTGATTCACGGCTGTACTGAGTCACAGGTAAGTGGAGCTGTGATGCCTTCAGGCTCTGAGTTTAATTAAAGAAGGATTGTTAACCCCTTTGAAGCTGTCTTTCCTTTAAGTAGTTACTCAAGGGATGGAACCCTCAAGGTTCCTGGGTAAAAAGAGAAAGGTCACTTATGGGATTCCTAACTAGCTACTGGTCCCTGAGCTACCTAGCAACCAAAGACATGGTGTACAGTAGACAGAGAGAACAGGTTCCTGGTCTAGATGGAGGTCTTTCTCCTCAATCTTAGTTCTAACTAAAACTCTCCCCAACTTGCCCTCCAGCAAGAGAACCTCCAGCTCACCCATCCCTACCAGACCCCATCTATGCCTTCTAACTTAGAATGTTTTAATGTTATTAATTATAAATTACCCAGTCTCCTGTAAAATTCAACCCTAGTTATACCCTAAGAGAGTTGCCTGGGCCACTGAGAGGTTAAATAGCTTGCCCATTTTCATGGAGCTAATATGTTTTATAGGCTGGTCTTGGGCTGACTCTTACGTTTACCTTGTATTGATTACCCCTACAGTTTTTTATCTTCTGTAGCAGTGATAGGGTAGGGTTTTGATCTGGGTTATTCAACATCTTCTGTCTTGCCTCTCCCCTTGTTGCTGATTCATTGCCCAGATAAGTTTCCAGTATAAATGCACTCTTATTTGTATTATCAAATTCTATTTATCTTTTTTTTGGCTCTAAACCCAAACCAGAGACAGGTCTTCTGTGAAAACACTACACCGTTAGTAGGTTTATATCTTCTTTCGGGATGTTTCTCCTTTCCTTGCCATTTTGAAAATGCCATTTCCAGTAACTACACCCAGACCAGCGAAGACTTCTGTTCTGGCTAAAGCTATTTATAAATACAAATGACCAGAGAGAACTCAGACAGCAAGGCTCCTGACATCTGGTCAGCCATATTAGCTCCTCACTTCCAAGCTACCTAACCAGCTGAAAGAACCAAGATTAGAGCATGGTGTAGAAAAGCAAATCAACATGCTAGCTGGGACTGCTGTACTTATGGGAAGCCGTGACAAATTAGGTACTATCCCATAGCTATCAAAGGCTTCCCTTCTCTCTCCCCATGTTTCAGAAAAGAACCATGTTTAGATCACTGTTCCTCTGCCGTCATTCTCCCTGTCTTCATTTTTGTTCACCTCAGCCCTATCCCTTCATATTGTAATCCCCTTTTGTCATCCCATTCCCCTGTGCCTTCTGGAACTCCACTGTATTACTAGCATAGCACCTAACAATACCCACTCACTCCCACATAAATCCCCCAGACCAGGTTTTCCTAGGTTTGAGATACTCTGTGGTTCCATATCCATTCAAAATAATTATTCATGAGCCCCTGGTAATGTGTTCACTTTGCTATACATGGGATGAATAGAAAATAATTAAAAGAGGGAAAGCACTGAAATTAAGAGGGGTTGGGGAAGGCTTCTTGTAGAAGATGGGACTTTAATTGGGACTTAAAGTAATCCAGGGTAGTTGGAACAGAGGATGAAGAGCATTCCAGACATGGGGACCAGCCAGAGACAATGCCCAGAACCAAGAGATGGAGTGTCTTTTTAGTGAAACAGCCAGTGCCACTGCATCAAAGAGTACCCACTCTTTGTAGCAGGGGGCTAGGTCTGAATGCCAAAAAGAGCATTTTGTGTTTGCTTTTGGAGGCAAAAAGAAGCCATTGGAGTTTATTGAGTATGAGGGTGACATGACTGGACCTGTGTTTTAGGAAAATCACTTTAGTGGCTGAATGGAAAATGGATTGGAGTAGGGGAGAGAACTTAAAGCAGGCAGACCCACCAGGAGGCTGTAACAGTCCAGGAGTGAGGTGAGGAGGGAGTGGTAGGCAGTGAGAATAGTGAGGAACCTAGGAAGACTCCTAGATTGTGATCCTGAAGGTCTAGGAAGATGGTGTTGCCCTCTACAGTACTAAGGAAGTTGAGGGAAGGTTTAGGGGAAAAGATAATGATGAGTTCTGTTTTGGACATAGTGAGTTTAAGATGTCTACTGAACATACGGTTCAAAATGTCTAAAAGGCAGGTGGAGATACAAGATTGGAGGGCGACTGAGAGGCTGGGGCAGGAATCAGCATAGAGATGGTAAACAGTGAATGCCCTGGAACTGATGAGATCACCAAGTGAAATAGTATGGAGAGAGCAGAGGGGGGCCCTTCCCCCCCACCCCACCCCCACCCTCAAAGAATCCAGAAGGTTTACCTCCCCCCACTCCCTTTCAGCCAAATTAACCTTCTTGCTCTCACTCATACACAGCATTCCATTTTCTGCTTGAATGCCCTTGTACAGATTGCCCCTTAAACCTGGCATGCTCCCTCCTTACCTCTGCCTCTTCAGATCCCTAGGTGCCCTCATGGCTCAGGTCAAGGGCCACTGCCATCACGAGGCCTTCTAGGTACTCCTTCCCCTGCAAAAAAAAAATATTTTGTATTTATCATGTATGTATTTTGTATTTACTTATCTTTATGCTTATTGTTTCCTTCCGTCTCCTACCCCTGTTACAATGTAGGCTTCTCCAGGGTGAGGAATGTTTGGTATTTCCAGCACGTCGGCCATGCATGACACATGTTGTTCACTTGTCCAGCTGTGTCTGATTCTGTGACCCAATGGACCATACCATGCCAGTGCTGTCCAGGGGGGTTTTATTGGCAGATACTAGAGTGATTTACCATTTCCTTCCTCAGTGGATTGAGGCAAACAGAAGTTTGCAGCTAGTAAGTGTCCAAAGCTGGATTTGAATTCAGGTCTTCCTGACTCCAAGCCCAGCTCTCTGACACCTAGCTGCCTCAAATGACACATAGTAGGTGCTTAATTAATACTTCTTGAATTGAATATCTTAATGAAATTCCTTTGCCCTTCAAAATTCTGTCTAGCAACCAACTTTCCTTAAAAGAACCATATTAAATACGTTTTTTTTAAATCTGAGGAAAGAAGATAAAAAGCAAAAAGACATCTAAAACAAGACTTGAAATAAGGTAGTACATCAAACCAGAGAGACTGACTTACTGTGTTTACCACATGTGAAAGCACTTTGAAAAGCTTTATAAAGCACTATCCAGGGGTGGGGAACCTGCAGGCTGGTGGCCACACGGGGCCCTCTAGGTCCTCAAGATTTGTTCTGTGAAGCTTGAATTGGTCAAAGGGCCACTCTTGAGGACCTAGAAGGCTACATGTGGTCTCACTACCCTCCCCCACCCCTGCATGATAATGTAAAGTATTGTGATATAAATGCAATAATATTCGAATTCAAAAATCAGTTTGGCAAAGTGAATAGCGTCGAGATGACCTGAGTTGAAGTCCCACCAGTGACACATGCTGGTTGTGTGACCCTGGGGAAGTCACCTTCAGGATCTCAGGCAATTCTTTAAGATTGTGTAATTTGAAGAGTGGTTAGTCTGACCTGTATCTTAGAGAGAAGTCATTCCTACATGGGTTAAAGCAAAGCTCCTAGTAGAACAGGACAAAATTAAAGATATGTACGATGAGAAAAACAATCAAAGGGAAATGTTTGGTTCCTTCCTAGATGTCAGAATGGGGTGACATGTTAGCAATAGAATATGTATTTATACATAAAATTAAAAAAAACAACGTAAAATCTCTCCAGGCATAAAGTATAAAACCAAAGACTTTAAAGGACAACAGTTGCAGCTGCAGAAGTATTTAAGGGAAAGAATAGATGGAAAAAAAGTAAAGTAGAACAGAAATAGTAAAAATTAATGAAATAAGCAAAGTTTTCACATCATAGAGAGACTCAAGGTAATGAAAAGAATGAAAGCCAACAAAAATAGAGACACTGTATACAATCATCTTACAGGGAGCAGGAAGGAGAAAAGAGAGAGTAATGGTGTAATTAAGAGAAAAAATGGAGCAGATGAGAATGGTGTCAAAAGAAACCTTCTGTAAGGGAGGAGCCTTCGTGGGAAAGGTTTCCAGACCAACAGAAGATAGAGAGAAAAAGAGAGGGGAAAGGATGGCTGCTAACACTCGAGGTACTCATCAAAGAAGGAGCAGGTCCAGTGATTTGATGAGAGATACTACACTTCTGAAGGTGGTGGTGATCTGATGAAAATGACTATTATTACAGCAGCAACAATAGCCAGCAATTATATAGCACCTTAAAGTTTGCAAAGCACTTTACAGTTATCTCATTCAATCCTCACAGCAATCCTAAGAGGGAGGTACTATTGTTATCCCCATTTTACAGATGAGGAAACTGAGGCAAACAAGGGCTAAGTGACTTGTCCAACACTGCTAATAACTGTCTGAGACCAGATTTGAATTCAGGTCTTTTTGATTCCAGGTCTTATACTTACTAGGCCACCTTGCTAGCCCTGAAGCAATAAGAATGCTAATACATTTGAAGGTTACACAAGCTAATATTTTCAGTGCCATAGGAGAATGAGGTGAAATGATAAGCAATGATGAGAAAAAAGAATCATGGGATTTCCATCTTGGAATTATCCTCCAAGAACATTTCGACTCATACCTGCCCAGCAATCGCTTCTATTACAAAACTGATCAATGCTATTCTCAGCCTTTACTTGAAGAGCTCCAGTGATGAGGAACTCACTGTCTGGTAAGGTAGCCCATTTCACTTTTGCATGGTTCAAATTTCTAGAAAGTTTTAACTTGCACCTAGCTTTAACTGGTCTATTTATAACCTCTCCTGATTGCTCCTGATTCTGCCTGTAAGGATCCAGTGGAATACATTTAATTCCTCTTCCAAGTAACAGTCTTTCATATACTCAAAAACAGCTGTCATGTCTTCTGTTTCCTGCTTTTCTTCTCCAAGGTAAACATTCTCCTTTCTTTCAACTGATCCTCATGTGGCATCATCTCAGAGCATTCACAGTACTGAAAACCTTCCTATGACTGTCCTGTCTCATCAGTGCCTGTCCTAAAACGCAAAGTCCCGAACTCAACACTCCAGGTGTTGTAGGACCAGGCACAGAGTATAACTTTTCTAGTTCTAAACACTGTTTTTCATAATATCGTCCAAGACAACCTTAGATTTTCTGGCTTCCATGTCACTCAGTCAGGAGAAGCTCTATGGTGAGGTAAATCGAGGGTTATCCTTGAAGACAGGACCCCCAGTTTCATTCCTATCTCCGACTAGTCACACCTCAATATTCCTGACACCTCTTTAAGACGCTAGCTTATAAATCATTTTCCATCTGCATTAGGGAGTCTCCCACACTGATGAAACCATAGGTCTGTTTAAAAAAAATAACTACAACAGAAAAACAACCTAACAAAAAACATAAATCAAAACCATACAGTTGACTAAGTGTAAGCAATAATACTTCAGATCTTCAGATAAACAATCTAGCAGCTTTTCTTATGTCTTGTATTTGTAAAATTGTTTTTAACCCAATTATAGTGCATTACTTCCACACCTATTTCATCTTATTAGATTCAGCTCAACATTCAAGCCTTTCAAGGTCATTTTGAATCTTGTTATCAAACTTATTAGCTAGCACTCCTAGCCTTGTGTCATATGCAAATTTGACGAGCATATCCTCTGTGCCTTTTTTTTCAAGGCATCAATAAAACAATACACAAACATCTACTACATGCTTGCTGTGTGCCAAACACTATACTGAGTACTGAGGATATAAAGACAAAATGGAAACAGAGGTTAGTGTGTGTATGCGTATGTACCACGTATGTATATATTTATTAGATGTTATATAATGTGATGTATTATACATATTAACATATGATATGATATAATTATTATAATATAATATGATTAAATATAAACAAGGGAATTTGGGGAATGAGGACCATAGTAATTTGGGGCATCAGGAAGGACAAGGAGATGTTCCCCATTAATCATCTCTTTAATTATATGTAGCACCTCGGACATATTCTTTTCATATTTGAAGACCCAGGTTCAGTATGCTCTGTGAAAAGACAGTCATTCAAATAATATAGCTCTTGCACCTCCACCAATATGTTTCTTTTTACTGGTCAACTAGAGAAACAGTTCAAAACAAAGACCTTTAATCACATCACATGGAAAGAAAAGTAGCAACAAAATATTCCCTCTATAAACCTGGGATACACTTTTCCAAAAATATACACACTATCAATTGGACAAGTAGCTATACAGAGAGATTATGCAGAGGGGTACACACTTAAGGAAGACAGGTGGCTAGGAACAACTCAAATAAGGGAAAACCTTTAGCAGCTTTGTATCCATAAGGAGAAACATTTATGAGTTGCCAAAATCTAGTTTCTTGGAACACAGAATAGCCAGTCAGTTAATTAGAGTCCATAGGCATTTGAACCCATTTCTTCCGTCTAAATGAGCAATTTCATCTGTCCCAACCCTCTCTATCTGACTTAGGGTTAGAAAGTCCTTGTAATATCTATTTTATTCCCCCTTGCCTTAAAAATTATTCAGAGCCTGCTTTTTGATAAACTACATAAAGCTGTCTCCAAATTTATGGCACTTTGGTTTTTGCTAGCTCCTATAAGTTCTTTTGGATCATCTATGGTAATTGAGGGAAAGTCAGAGCAGCAACAAAACAGGCAGGCTGGAGTCACTGTGAAGCACTGCTTTCACCTTCAGTCCTTTTTTTCAAATTCCCATTATATTGTACGTGTGCCCATCAGTGAGTTTCCCAGGCTTTGCAGTGTGCTACATGTACAACAGAAATTGATGAACTTATACATGAAAACATTGAAAAGATGTTTAAGAAGCTATAGGAAACAAAAGAATTAGTATAGAAAAGTCTTCTTACAGATCAAAGTTTTACTTAAAACCAATTGGAACACCATCATATGATCAAGAGAAGGATTTTGGAACACAAGGTCCATAGCATTACTTCCTCTCTGAAAGCAACATGTTGCCCCTAAGGACATGTTCCTAAGAATAGATCCCAGAGATCATCTTGGGAGGGCACTGGATTACAGGGGACTGGAGCACAGCACAGTATAGCAAAATGTAAAGAGCACTGGATTTGGAACCATTATATTAGTTCTGATTGGGACAACTCTAGAGACCTTGGACAATTTATTTAACTTCTTTCACAGAAACAAGCATTAAGTGCCTTCTATATACTAGGCACTGTGTTAAGTATTTTACAAGTAGAAACTCATTTGGTCTTCCCAACAGCCCTGGGAGATGCTTGCTTTAATTAACCCAATTTTATAGTTGAGGAAACTGAGGCAGACAGAGGTTAAATGACTTAGGTTACAGATTAAGGTGCTACTGACTATAGGCCCACTGGTCCTTATACTGTACCACTTAGCTATCCTTTAATAATGCTCAGTTATACTTATACTACATATAACCTAATGGGCAGCTAGATATAACAGTGGCTAGAGAACTGGACTTGGAATCAGGAAGACCTTATCTTTGTGAGTTCAAATCCAGCCTCAGATATTTAATAGCTGTGTAATGCTGGGCAAGTCACTTAATCCTATTTACCTCAGTTTCTTCATCTGTAAAATGAGTTGGAGAAGAAAATGGCAAACCACTCCAGTATCTTTGTGAAGAAAACTCCAAATAGGGGCAATAAAGAGTTGGAGAGGACTGAAACAACTGAACAGCAACAGTAACAAACATATAGCCTAACAGATTTTCTGTGAAGAAAACATTTTATAAATCTTAAAACATTATAGAAATGCAAACTATTACTTATGTGACCTTGGTTGTGTCATTTATAGAATCTTACAGTCACAGATTTAAAGCTGGAAGGGACTGTATAAGCCCTTGGGTCCAGACATCTCATTTTACAGATGAGGAAACTAAGACACAGAAAAGTTAAGTGATTAAGTCACAGAACTTGGATGAGGCAGGATTTGAACCCAGATCTTGCTGATTCCACGTCTTTTACTCTGTCTATTATACTATACCATCTCTTGTTTTCACTGTCTGGGCCTCCTTTTATATGAAATGAGGAGGTTGGAATAGTTGAGCTCTAATTTTCTTCAGGTTCTAAATGTTCTAAGGTTCTAAATGTTCGTGGACTCCTTTCAAAGCCAATTGATCAAAATTATTTTGGGGGGAGAATAATTGTCAAGCTATAAATAGTATCCACTTAGACACCTGTCTTCCCTTCATAATAATAGCTAACATTGCTATTCATATGTAAGGCATTGTGTTAAACACTGTAAATTTATTATCTCACTTGATCCTCAAAACAACCCTGGGAGGTTGATGTTATTCATGTCACCATTTTGCATATGAGGAGACTGAGACAAGTGGGTTAAGTGACTTACCCAGGATCACACAGCTAGGAAATGTCTGGCCCTCTATCCATCGAACCTATTTGCCCCACTGCTACTGTGATAGCAGGTATCTGCCACTGACTTCATAGGACTCCAAAGTGATTTCCTACTTAGAAGTTGTATTTCAGTGTCTTTAAAACACTTGTATTTACCCAGTTTGTAGCAATGGAGAGTAAGTTTTCAATTTGAATGTTCCTACGGAGGGAACTTCTGAAAAGTCTGCAAGACATTGAGTGTTTTCTTATTTATTTATTTTTTCTGATGGGCTCAGAGGAATGATAGCTATTCAGATACTCATTCTCAATGTAAGAGATAAAATATTCACATACAACAAATATATTTCTGCCTCCTTTCTATCCAGCTCCCTTGTTTAGGCATGAAAAGTCAAAGGCAAAAATGCCTCAGATAAGAGAACACAATACATCCAGCTGGCTGGCAGGTACGGATCAAGGGGCCGTTCTATACTGAACAAGCTTTCATGACATCATCCCAATAGGCAAAGGTTCATTGAAAGTGGGAATAAATGGCTTATAGGATCATAGGTTTGGAATGGGAAGGGGCCCAAGAGATCAGTGCCCTTATTTCAAAGATAAGGATGTAATCTCTAAGTGCTTCATGATAACTGGTAAATGGTTTAACTGGGTTTTTGTGTATTATTTACATTTATATACTTAAAATGTTATGAGAAGTTCAGCTACGGCTTACTGTTACATAAATTATGAAATTTTGATCTCAAGAAAATATTACTAATATTCCTTTCAGCATTTTTAGAACTCATTTCACTAAACTTTAGCTGTAGAGCAGTTCTTTTACTATTGGTATTCATTTGGTTCTGTCATTTGATTCTTCATGACCTCATTTGAGGTTTTCTTGGTAAAGATACTGCAGTGGTTTGCCAATTCCTTCTCTATTCATTTTACAGATGAGGAAACTGAGACAAACACAGTTAAATGGCTTGCTTAGGGTAACACAGTAGTGTCTGAGGCCAGATCCTCCCAGTTCAAGGCCTGGTGCTCTATCCACTGTGCCACCTTATTGCCTAACTACCTATAGTAATTCTAGGGGAATTAATAACTCTCAAATCTCTTTCAACAGATTATTGAAGAAAATGTTGCTTTCAAATACAGACTATTACATAATCTGTTCACTTACACTTTAAAAAAAATCCACAACCCAGAATCCCTGTTGATATTTGTTCTGCAGATGTTGGAAAAACAAAGGCAAGATTTTAAGCCACAATAAATTGCCTCACTTCTTCCCTGGATGCTCTTCTTTGGGATTTCTCTTATTGACTTCCCCAGTGCCCCAGGAAGCTCATTTTGGGGATAACCTCATCATCCTTCTCACCAGCCTTGGTACTTTACCTCATCATCACTCTATTCTTTTCCAATTAGAAGGTGGGGGCTGTGAGCTCCAAACCTCCATTTAAGGAGCAAACCCAGCTCAGAGGTCTCATTTCTCACTTGGCTATGCTACTTTGGAGTATGTTTGAGAAGTTACTTCCACCATGACTCCCCCAGTCCACTCCCTCCTTGCCCAAGCTTTTCACATAATTTTTATGTTTTTTCTTCTCTCCTTACACCTCAAGACATAAGCCCCTTGAGGGCAGGAACTAATTTTTTTATCCCCAGTACTTTGCAGAGCAGTCTAACACATAATAGAGGCTTCAAAGTTGTTGTTTTTGTGGAGACTTCACAAAGGACAAACAACAGCTTAATAAATGTTTATTGACTTCTAACATAATCTTGTTCAGATCTATCTATCTACATATGCATGTATGTATGTATGTATGTATTTAAGTGTCTCTGTCTATACTCGCTCAGAAGTCTAAAGTAAAAGGCAGTGTTTTAAACTAAAATAATTTCTTCCCAGCCTGGGGAAAGTTAACTAGCAAATATAATAATCTCCCTGACCCAGAAGTTTTAATGAGAGGTGAATGAACTCTGTAATACTGTGCACAGTATTCATCTCAGAAGTGGGTGGAATTAAGCAGGTAAGCAGGATGGGGAAGCTAGATAGCTTTTTAGTTACCCTTGAGTTATACCTATGCAGTCTATTTTTGTGATTTTATTTGCAGAACTGTGAATATCTAGAATACACAGCTAATATATCCAGTCCCAGTCTCTCCTTTGTGGTGGTCATATATTACCAACAATTGAACATTTAAGTCTGGATGCCCTGAAGACATCATAAACTCAACATGTTTCAAAACAAAATTATTTTTTCCCAAAAACCTAGCCCCCTTCCAAATTTCCCTATTTTTATAGAAGATACTGATGAGGTGCTTGGGTACATGTGCTTGGACCCCAATTCTAAGATCACATTTCTCTTAAAAAAGTCACATTTCTCCCTAGCCTCAAAACACTATCCCAAGCAATTTCTCCCCAGCCCAAGGACACAGCTTGCCCCAGCAACAACCATTACCTCCCTTCCTGCTACAGCAGCCAGCTACACCTATAGAACTTACTAGTTTGATCCAGCTGTGTACTGGCTGAACGGGCTGTGCACTGGGTCATGATGACATTTATTACTCACTGACTGATCATATGTATCCCAGACTTAAGACATACATATACTCCTTTCCATTTATCTTGTCTAACAAGACATTGATAAGAGCAACCTGGCATTTCTGAGCCAGCCCTGACTGCTAGTTGGCTTACTGACTTTTCAGGCCTAAAACCATACCTCCAGATAGCCCCCGCTTGGGCTATTTCCTGATGAATTTTGGGTAAAATGCCTGCATAGCAGATACCAAAAGTGCATAATCCTTTAAGAACTGACCACTCCTTAACCACTCCCTAATCCCACCCCAAAATCCCACCTCGTTATTATATTTGGCACATGCTTCACTATAGAATATCCTATATAAACTTTACCTATATATACCCTCTAAGGTTGCAGGTTTCCTAAGAACTCTTGCCCACTGAAAGGCATAATAAATCTTTACCTTGACATCAACAATGCTTGAGTCTGCGAATTCCTTCCAGGCAGCCTGCCCCTGGTACTCTCCTCTTTGTGGGGGTTTTACCCCATCCCCCCTTCCAGCCTCCATCAATACCTTCATTCTTACAATCTCCTAAATTCATAGCATGAACTTTCTCCTTGGCTCGACTTTCTCTCACCCCAACTATCTAATTAGCTGCCAGATTTTATAATTTCTATTTCCACATCTCTTATATCCAACCCCTTTTCACTACTCGGAACACCCATATTAGTTTCTTTTCTTGTCACTTCTCTCTTAGACTGCTACAGTGACCTTTTCTTTCCCCACTCTAGGCCACCCTCCATACAGTGGCCAAAGTGATATTCTTTATGAGTAGATCTGACCATGTCACTCCTTATTTACCTCTGGGATTATATTCATTCCCTGGTTTTGTGTTTACAACTTTTCACAACTTAACCCTAATTCATTTTTCTAGTCCTATTGTATACAACACCCCTTACCAAGCACTTTGATATAGACAAATGGTTTTTTTATTTCTCACACACAACAGTCTTTCCTCTTTCCCTATCTCCTGTGTCTGTGTGTTTGCCCTGGCTGCCCCGTAAGCAATAGGATGCACACTCTTTTCACTCCTGCCCCCAAGAATCTCCATCTTTGTTCAAGACATAGATTTCCTATTATCTTTCTTGATCCTCTCAATTGCTGGTGCCCTCCTACCCAAACTTGTAACTATTCTGTTTATGTTTATTCTGTATATTTTTATGCATGTACTTTCTCTTCCCTCCTTCCTTTCCTCACCTCTTTAGACTATAAACCCCTTGAGAACAGGGACTGTTTCATTCTCATTTGTCTATCACCTAGCACATGGTAGGTACTTAATAAATGCTTGTTGATTAATTTTACACTTATGTTCAAATTTATATAATAACTTGGAGAACCACATTTACACATTGTAGAAGCAATATACTGGGGTCTCAAATTTTTAGATGATTGAAATAAAGTAATAATAAATAAGACTGAGCTAAAATTTATTAGCACTCTACATTATAAAAGTTATTCATTGTTGATTAAGAAAAAGAAAGGTCTTGTGCATGGGTCAGTCAGCAGGCATTCATTCCATGCTTATTATGTGCCAGGCATTGTGCAAAGTATTGGAGAAGGAAAGAAGGAAAGGCAAAAACAGCCCTTTTCCTCAAGGAGCTCACAATCACGTGGTAACTAGATGGTTGTTGTTCCTCCTTTTTAAAGGGGACCAGTGACAACAAAGAGTGATGTCTTGATTTACAAGTGAATTGAATATAAGCAAGGCAGTTATACAAAGCCGTAAGTTCCACTCTCTGTTCCAGACTCATCAAAGTCCAGTGGCCAGACAAAAGTCAAGACAATTAGCAATGGCCCAGAATGCAGTGGACAACATTGGCATCTTCAGCACCTGCTTCAGTTGCCTTCATGGCCACTAGAATATACTGTTCTCATCCACCCATTCTGTTGGGGGAATTCATCACGTGCTTGGAGTAGACATTCCCCCTAACTCATTGACAGGTCTGAGGTCTGTAAGTTGCCCTCAACCTGGTTTAGCCAGTCTGTACAGATGGTTTTACCAGAATGTGGCCACTGTGTATGCTACAGCTTCTTGGAGCCACATGTAAGAGTTGGGTGACAGGTAGACACTAGATGTGGATGAGCAGTCCTCACACCAAATATATGTCTCTTCTGAGCACCCCACATTGCTAAGTATCTACTAGTTAAGATGGAAGATAATCTGAGAGGAAGGCACTAGCAGCTCAGAGGCCCAGGAAAAGATACATTCTCAGATACCAGATAATACTTATTTTTCTACAAATGGACAAAATGTTCTCACAAATTTACTATCATTTCAGATCTTTGCGATTTGCAGTATCTTTATTTCATTCTGAGTCTTTGAAGCTATTATACCATTATCACCAAATGCCACAAATTATCACTTTTTTGCTTTCCCTTTTTTATTAGATAAACCCTTTGTTCTTGATGCAAACTAATGCAAACACTGTAATATAACTCAATTTTAGAACTTTCTGGAAAGATTTCTACAAGCATATATAAGATCAGACTGATTCAAACTAGGATACTTACTTGAGGGCAATTTTATTGGGCAACTATTCCTTCCAATAGCTTATTTGATACAATTAATAATGATATTTTTTTCCTAAGTCTGACCACTAAACACAAATGCTAATTGCCGCAGTCTATTTGTTAATATGGTGGCATAGAGAATAGAGTGCTGAACTTGAGTTCAAATCTGGCCTCAGACACTTATAAGCTGTGTGACCCTGGACCACTTACTCAATCTCTGTCTGCCTCAGTTTCTTCATCTGTGAACTGAAGATAATAGTAGTATATATCTCCCAAGGTTGTTATGAAAATAAAATGAGATGTTGTAAATCACCTTGCAAACCTTAAAGTGCTATATAAAACACTAGCCATATCCATCCTTTACTAATGAATGGGAACCTTTTCTCCAGCCTCTCCTTTCCTTATTTGTATCCATGTTGTACTAGATGATTTCAGAATTGGAAGGGGCTGCAGGAGACTAGATTGACCCAGGAAATAAGAAGCTCCTCTACAATGACTCTGATAAAGTAGTAGTTATTCATCTTCCCCTTAAAAATGTCTAGGGAATAAGAAATTTACTGTATGTTTTTGTCCAGCTTAACATATAGGTCTACAAAACAACTGAACAATTCAAGTACACAAAGTCCAATTATACCAAGATAGGAGGCAGTTGCTACCAAACATTTCTGGGGTGAACCGAACAGGGGTTTCTCCTTGCCAGTTATTCCCTGATGTCTTGTTACTTATCCATATCAGACTCTTTCAATTTAATTCCAGTGATGACTCTTCTTTTGCAAACTAATGCAACCTGTAGTTTTTGCCCTGTTACCCCCTAGGTTACTTAACTTGTATTAGTCACATCTTTAGGCCTGTATAAGCCATATTAAAATTTTGATTATTCTTTTAGAATCAAAACAGGAATTCTTTTCCTTTATAAAAAACAATTTTAATACATGATCCAGGTTCAGAAATAAGGAACTTTAAAATGTGCTTATCAAATATTTTATTTGAATATTGGATCATTTCCTTTTTCATTCTTCAGCAAATGCCACTGATCCATCTTCTTGCTTGAATATTATGATGAAAATATATATATATATATATTTAGTTTTTCTGTAAGTCGATTTGACTAAATGGATCATAAGCATCACAGTTTCCTCCTAGGCTAGAAGGGAGAGATTCTTTCTTATTTTTCTGAATGTTTGTAGCTGGAAGAACAACACCAACAGCCTCAAAGTTGAGAGTGAGCGCTCAACCAACCGACACTGAAAATGTAGCCAAGGACACAAAGGCCTTCTTAACCCTCACCTTTTCAAACCCATGACACAGCTCCATTCACCTAAGCATTCATCAAGCAATTTGGAAAGTACTATGACCAAGAGATCAAAAGTACTGCTCAAAAAATGAAAGAGATTGTGGATATAAAGTGCTTTGTTCAGGGCACATCTTCTGTGAAAGGGTCTCTCTCTTTTAACTCCCAAACAGTTACTAAAGCAATTTAAAATAAAATTACAAAGCTCCCATGAAATTAAAGGAAATCAAATGTCTCATATAAATTGGATGGGTTTTTTTTCCTTAAAAGAAAAGATGACCAGTCCGTAGCATGGGTTTAAGATTCATGAAGGTACGAATGGAATATCATCCTCAAACAAAAAAATTCATTTATTTTAATTGGTGGTGGGACTCTTCTAAAAAAAAAAATACCTAGGCTGTCCATTGCAGGCATATACTGTGTTCCTAGCAGCGAGGTACTGTTCATTTTCATTTACTGTTTGTGGCTGTTTTTGTTTGTTTTCACTTCATTTCTTGATTAAGGACTCAGATGAAAAAAAAGTTATTGCTTTATTTCTCTACAAGCTGTCAACAAGATGGGGAAACAAGGGGGAAGTCACAGCATACGGTAGTTTAAGGAGTAATAGCTTAATGAACATTCAACAGAAACCAAGACAACTGTTCAGTGAACATATACCATGCCATCTATGGAATACAGCTCTAGATATAATCATATACTGTGCTTGTTCAGATGGATTTTGACATTACATTGGGCCAAGGTCAGATAGATGGATGCTACTGTGAATGTAACTGTGTAATTTAGATATGCTACAGGGGACATGTTAATCCTATAGACATAAAGATAGGCTCTCCCAGCATAAAGAAACTTGCCATAACCAGTCAAGGGAATTCATCTTTTCTTGTACACTTTCATTCCTGTGAAGTTGCCTGTCTCCTTCTAAGGGGCTATAAAACTAAAGGCATAATAAAGGAAAGCAAATCCTTGCAGAACCCCAAGTTTGCCATTTTCTGACTAGTGTCTCGTTAGGAATATATAGAAAACTGTCAATTCAAAAATACAGACTCTATGTACAGACTCCAGTCTTGATAGGGAATATGTGCTAATAGGGAAAAAAAGCATGACTCACCAAAATCCACAGATAATTTTAAAAGCTTTGTTATAAACTAGCTACATTACCTTTCTCCCTAGCAGATGACTTCCTTTAAGTGTTCACCCATATTTTGTATTTCACATGAAACAAAGGATTACAGTGATCCCTAGGTTGGACAATCAGCCCATACATCATTGGAAGGAGGCTGAAATCTCTTCCTTTCTCTCTCTCTCTCCCTTCTCCACTTCCTTACCCTTTTTAAAAGCTAAAAGACTTTGTGTTTTTGGCTTGTTTGTTTCTATTCCCTGAAAGTTCCATTTCACTCATGTTAATTCAACTGCAAAAGCCACAGAACCATGAAAATATCTAGCTACAGCTAATCTTTGGATAAGCAAGAAAACAGTGACCTCAAGAACACATTTCCCTAGGCATGGTCACATAACCATATCAGTCATGAAGGACATTTCCAAAAGCAGGGATTAGATTGCTATACCAAATTGTAATAAAGTGGCTTTTTCTGATTGTGAATATTTAATCTCTTGAGTTTTCACATTCTTAAGCTTCTTTCTATCCCTTTACTCTCCCAATTTCTTACTGTTCAAAGAATCCTCTTTCTTCCCTCCAAAATTGTACTGTACTAGCTAAAAACTAAGAAATCCACAATAAAGACACCTACTTAGTGCGGCACACTCTGACACAGACACTATACTTTCTAGCATGTTACACTAGGTGGTAACTATTGAGCTTTAAGAATGCTTAAAAATATTTTCTTTAGTTTAAAACAGCCTGTCAAGGTTTCCAGGAAGCAAACTGTTACTCCAACTTTTATTGCATTCTCTTGTTCCATGTTTACAGAATCACAGATCACTCTCCCCATAGAGTGCTGATGAGAACGCAGTGTAATCCAGGGCTCCAGGTACGCTGCCTGGCCCAGAATAGGCTGGCATTCTCTTGATGCAGTACTGAGCCTGATCTGGAGGCAGCTCCCGACGTAGCTCATCTGCAAGGATGTATGGCTGGAAAACACAGAAGCAGCAATATGCATTGGTAAAAAAAAAAGTCACAAAAACAGTACTTCAGAACCTAAGTTGTGTTGGTGCTTATTAAATTTATTTCAGCTTTTCACTTAATTTCTTTTTCTGAAATCAGTATTCTAATAGAAAGAACATAAAACTGTATCCAGAAAGCTAAGTTCTGCTATTAGCTCTGCCACTGATAACTAAACATATATGCATAAAATGGGAATGTAATACTGACACTGAAGGATCCCAAAGAACTCTTCTGGATTGGGGACACAGACAATATGTTCAAACATATTGATCTGCTGAGGGTAGCACATTTTTTTAAAGAAGGAAGAGCAGGTGGTGTAAGAGAGGACTCGTCAGCACACTCTGCCTGCTGTCAAACCATACTGGAGGCTTGGTGAACCTGCCTCTTGGAGTACATGATGACTTCCATCTCAGCACATGCTGGATGTGCTCAGGATGGCTTCCAATCTACTAACTAGGTGGTAAAAGAAAGAGACATTTGATTGACTACGGAGTCTGAAGCAAGAGTGCTCACAAAAGACCTCAGGAAGGGGTCTGGGGCCCTCTCATGCACAGCCAGCACAAAGCAGAACCCCACATATCTTTGAGCTAATAATGAGCAGATGGTTCACCTGTTGTTTGTATCCCTGTGGTTGTCTGTCCCTTCCTCTCTTAGGTGAAAGAATATTAGAGACGAAACAAACTAGACAGTGACCTTGTGAGCTCTGAAAGCTCAGGAGAGCCCCAGAGGCATGGAAATGAGAGTTCACTGCAGAGGTTATGGACAGCCAAGCCCTGAGAAATGATGCACCCAGCTCAACACAGTACGTTACCCCAAAAGCCGAAGATTGCAGCTCCTACAAGGAGGACCATTGGCTCTATTGCATTTGGAAGTGAATTTGGTAGGGCAAATGCTTAAAGACTGGAGCCACTCTTCCCAAGGAGCAAGGTGGTAGAGGGGAGAGTGTAACCCCTGTTGTTGAGAAGGGAAGTGTTTTCCCTTCTTTTCTTGCTGTATTTCTCCATAAATATTCCTTTAAGACAGCTAATTAATGTCAATTGAAGTGGAGACTGATGTTGAGGAAAACACACTGGAATAGAGCATTTGAGCTGATGGCAACAAAGAAGAATCACCCTGACCCCTCAGAGGTACCACTAGAACTCTGTCCTGACTCCTGAGACCTCAGTCATCAGTGGGTATAGAACTTAGTCAAACCTTATGAAAGCTACATTGGACAGAAATAACTTCATAAAAGACAGATTAGGAGCATTCATAAGTATTTTCATGTAGATCCATGATATAACACAAGTGTTGCTATTAAACTGAGAAGGATAGGTCTCAAAACATAAAGTTAATAAGAATATTTCATATAACAGAATAGATATATTCCTGGACACTTGGCTATACAATGCATTTCTAGGAAATATTTCATCTTTCCCATTGATTTTTTTTTTAAAATAGAGTTCTGTTCTTATGAAAAAGATTTGGACCTAAAGCATAATAAAATGATATTTTTTGAATGACACACTGAAAGAAAACCATTATAATTCTCATAATAATACTACTGATGAATACAAATACTGTAAACTTAAAATATAGCAAAAGTTTTCCAGAGAGCTGTATAATCTTGTTTTTTATAACATTTACAAAAACTTTCTTCTATCATTAATCTTGCATTCTATTCTTCTCTTTATTGATGAAGGCTGAGGCTCAGGGAATCTCATTAGTATTTACTCAGGGTCACAGAGCTGAGTGGCAGTCAGGATTCAAACCCAAGTCTTACAACATTTAGTTTACTGCTCTTTTTAAGCTGCCCAAGTTTGTTCATTGTTTATGGCCTTCTTTCTATAGAATAGTTTACTATTTATTTATTATAGAATATTCCCTTTTAAAACACTCACCTTTCTACTACTCATTATAAATTAATTTATCTTAACTGTTATGTCTTAATTGTGTAACAACCCTGATTGGAGATTGACATATCTTAGTATCCTTGGCAAGTTCTTTATGATGAAGACCACATATCTTGTCTCACACTAGGATTCTGGGTAGGACTACTAATGTAGAAGAAAACACTGACTGTAGAATCAAAATCAAGTTCAAATTGAATTGAGTTCCAATCTTAACTCCACTTCTTTATGCCTGCAAGACTGTGGATTTTACCTTTAGAGGCCTCTGTTTCCCCAAATGTAAACTGGGAGTGGTAGGCTGGATGGTCTCTAAGGACCTTTCTGCCTCTGAATACTATCTTCCTAGAAGATGATTTTCTTAAGTTTTAATTGATAGACTATGAAACCCAGAACATCAAACTCCATCTTTTCTGTAGACCTTGTAGATCTGCAGAAGGAAATTTTATTCACTTTTTTAAAGACTTGAAGGTTTCATATAACCACGATCTAATGGCTGAGGCTCAGAAATCACTACTCCTTACCATAGGAACTGAAGTGCTTATATTACTTGAGCTACATGGCTTTCATCCTCTGTATCAAAAGCTCTAAATTCAGAATGAATAATGTGGTCTGAACCAGTTTTGCAGGTTCTTCACAATCAAAGCCCAGAAACAGAATGTGTACTATCATTTTCTCTTACGAGTTTCTGGTCTTTAGACTCATATATTTTAAAATTTCCTTTTAGATACAAGGTGTAAAAGTGACATTCAAAATGACAGACCATGGAACTTAAAAACATAAGGTCTTTTTTTAGAAGTAAAAACAAAACAATAATAATAGCTAACATGTATATAGCACTTACTATATGCCAGGCCCTGTGCTTAGTGCTTTACCATTATTCTCATTTGATCCCCTCAACAACCTGGAAGAAAGGTGCTATTATCATTCCTATTTTACAGATGAGGAAACTGAGGCAAATGAGTTAAGTGACAAGCCTAAGGTATGCAGCTAGTAAATGTCATAAGGCTGGATTTGAATTCAGGTCTCCCAGGCTCCAGGCCTGACAGTCTATCTACTGTACCTGCGCTGGAGAACACTTTGGTAAATTCAACCAGGAAGACAGGAACTGACCTTATCTGAGGCTAGGATTCTGAAGGAAGCGATGACCTGCTCAGCTGTGTCTGTGTCAGCAGTCTCTCTTGTCATGAAGTCAATGAAGGACTGGAAGGTGACAGTTCCTTGTCCATTGGGATCTACCAGAGTCATAATCCGGGCAAATTCAGCTTCCCCCTGAAATAAGATGCAAACAAACATTCCCATCATTCACAGTTATCAACAGTTAGGTAGCAGTTCTCCCATCTGCAGGCATGAAAGCTCCTTACTGTTTGCATGTTTAACACCAGGAGGAATGGAATTTTAAAATATCTTGAAGGAACAAATGATCTTAACTGATTCAGTGAATATTTTTTTTAAATTCATAAGAAAAAAAATAAGAAATGGATGAAAATTTTCATTTCAAAGAGAAATTGTAATATTTTTGCATCAGTTGATGCATGTGGTCCTTGTTGCCCTTAGTCTTTTTGTAATACATTTGGAATCATTTGCTTAAAACTTGGTTGCTCCACTAACTTTGTATCCACCACCCCAAATAAAATACTAGTTCAAAGGAGCTGCTGTATGAAATCAAGAGCTCCTGAGCTCCAGAGTTTTCTACCTGTCACCTATCCCTGCTGCCTTTAATACACCAAGAAAATCAGTGGTTTAAAGGGAAAGGATCACTTTCCTAAATGACAATCTGGAAAAGTTGTGCCAGTGAATGAGCAACATGGATGTTAGAATCTAGGCCTGGTGAATTTGTTTCAAAGACCTATATTGATTTCAAATTAACTAACACATTTATAAATCGATTGATTTGAGAATTTTAGATTGATTGGAGCTCTCAAGGCCAGAATGAACTTTGAAATCTCAGATAATTTGTTACTGAGAACTTTCTAACCTAACTGTAAATTATTAAAGCCTTAAAAATCATGAGAAATCTTTTTTCTTTGAGTAATTTTTGCCAGTTTCTTTCTCGAAAGGCAAAAATCTGAATGTGTTTTGTCACTATTATAATATTTTTCATTCAACAATAGGGAATATGACTTTAAAAAGCATTTTATCCTATAGTGTTAAAATTAATCAACCCCAAACATTCTCCAAAGTTCTAACCGTTTATTTCCCACTATTGTTATCAATTTACAAATCCAATTTTGTTAAAATGTAAGACAATTTCAACTCTGTTCATACCAGATCATAACCCATGGAAATCAGGCAGGCTCTGAAATCTTCATGATCCATCAGGCCATTCTTCCTCTGTAGATCAATGCAAGAAACATGAAGGTTGGGGCAAGTTTACACCAGCTCCGCACAAAGGGCAGTTACACCAACATGGAATCAGTCCAATGAGAGGAGTTTGATTTGAACCATTGCCAATAAGGTTATTTTTGATTTACAGGAGAGATGAAACTGACACACAACCTTCAAACATACAACAAGTAAAACAACTCTCAAAGAGAGATGGGCCAAAATAAAAAATATATATATAAAAGAACCAGGAACAGACAAAGAGAATACACCCACAAATGAGAAAAAAGCAGAAAGAACTATTTAGTGTCACTGGGAGAAAACTTTTTAGGAAATCATTGTACATTATTCACTTCTAACAAACACACATGCTTTTAACAATTATTTTATAATAAGGGTTCCAAAAAATCATAACAAATTCTAGCTAGTTGATATTTATTTATAATTTTTAAAAAACACACTGATAGAGAAGCCATAATAGTTTCTATAACATTCTACTTGTTCCCTCCTCTATCCCCATCTATAAGTTATTTTCCTATTCATGCTAGTATCCTAAGATGGAACTTAATTGCTATCAACCTCAATCTGGCACATGCAAATTCATCCTACTTGAGAACCTACAAATGTGGAGCACACAACAGAGCCCCCAAATTGAACACACAGAGTTGATAGCTAAAAAAGGAAATGTAAATAAAAATTATGATAATTCTGCTGAGAAATGGATTAATATATGAATCTATCAACATCCTGTTGTCAGAGGTTGGCTAATGTTAAATGAAAACACAAGAAAAGTCATGTTATTTGAACAAGTAAAACAGTTTTACATACCAAGTTAAACATGCTATGAAAGATACAGTCATACTTTGCATAAAGTTTTCTGGTGTTTTGTTTTACATACCAAAAAAAAAACCAAACTGGTTAGCTCCTCAGATTAATATGGCATTTCCCGTGGTTGTAAATGATTAACTCTAACAATGCCTACTTAAGTTAAAAATAGTTAAAAATACTTAATAAATATTTGTTATTGGTATTAATTATAACATAGACATGTCAAGTTCCCTACTACATCAGTGCACCTCTTTACTCTTCCAAATGGAGAAGATAGGGGTTCCTGGGTCAGTAGTTTCTCCTGTCCCTTCCCATGGAGAACAAGGCCCAGATTCCACACTTAAGCTCCTATTCCATCCTAGGCCTGGTTCTATTTAGCAACTTGTACTTGATGAGTGCTTATCAAATAATAACATATAACCAGGCAGAACAAAATGATTATCCTGACAGTTATTTTACATATTCACAAATGGGTGAATTGTTTCTTCAGCATTCAGATCATATCTACTAGTACCAAGAGGCCATTTAAAACTCTAATAATACCTTTAGTCATTCTGCCACTGTTCAGCAAACTTAAGTTCTCAGAAGAGTAGAATGTTATTCTGTTATCTGAATAACAAAGGGAAGTTACATAATCTTTTGCTGGAGTGTGTCACAAGCGCATTACATGGGGAGATTTTAATGACCTTGAGTTGAATTAAATATGGTCCTGCCTCAAGGAGTGACATAGGTGAGACAACCTCTGAAAGGTCCATAATTCAAGCTAACCCATCAGAAGTGCAGGAAGAGTGAGTGTCTTCACAAAAGTAAATGGACCCTAACCTTAAGAAGAAATAGGTCAGATCTTAGTGGTGATAATTATCCTTCACTTCAGTGCCTCAACATAGGAGTTACCTAAATAAAGAAAGAATTATCAGCTCTCTGTTGGATAGCTCAGAAACTCAAAGATCTGGGACTGAATGGATCCTGTTTCAGACACTTACTACCCATATGACACTGGGCCAGTCGCTTAACTTCTTAAGAGTCTCATTTCTTCATAAGTTAGGAAAATTACAGCAGCCACCTCACGGTGAAGTAAGGATTAAAGGAGATAATACACATGTACATAAAGTGCTCTGACAATTCTAAAGTGCCACATAACTGTGTACTATGTGCATCTTGGTTCTTACAGACATCTTAAAAAAATGCCCAAGGTTTTATGAGGCAGATTAATGTACTACAAGTGTACTGACCCTTCATATAGGTTTGCTACGAAAATTTTCAGTTAATGCATGATGATTTTATTTATTTATTTTAAAGAGATAGAGAAGATAAACATCAAAGAACAGGTTGAATTTACATAAGAGTCCTTATCATGACAGAATTACTTAAGGAAAGCATATAATAATATTCAGAGTGGAAGAGAACTGCAATTTACCACTCAGTATTAAGGTTTAACCTCCCGAAGACCTAGTAAAGTTTAAGTGGAAAAAACAGTGGACTGCAAGTCAGAAGACCTAAGTCCAAGAGTTCATTTCTGACACTTCTCAGCTATGTGAATTTAGGTGATTCATTAATATTTCTCCTAGCTTTGAGCTTTTTAGAGATTAAATGAGATCATTAATGTCATATACTTTATAATTACATGGTGTTAGAAAAGGTTGGTTTTTATCATTGTCCTCAACTTTTAACTCATAATTTCAGTGATATGCACATACATATATATATATATATATATATATATATATATATATGTATATATATATATATATATATATATATATGTATATATATACACATAAATGCATATTGCATGTGCCAGCAAATAAAAATATATTTCATGTGTCAATGACTTTAAAGAGCATTTTATTTTTTACTGCTGTTTTCCCTTTGAAGAGTATGGCAGTTATTCTGCTCTTTCTGTAGTTTTTTTCAAGGCATTAAGGCTTTTGATGAAAGCATTATAGGTCATTCTACAATCCGCAGTCAACTGTATTGTGTAATAGCCAGGGTCGGGGGTGGAGGGAAGAGGTGGGTTATGGTAAGAAAACAGGAAGAGTACTGTACCCTGTCAAAGTGGTTGAAAGATGCTCTGAACTCATTCATTTGTTCCTGGGTAATACCCTTAGCATCTCTGGTCAGGATCTGGGTCTCCACTTCATTAATAGTTCTGGCAATAGTTGTCAACAGCAGTTCCCATCCAACACGAATATGCTACCAGAGAAAATATGAAATTCTTAGTTCTTCTCCATCCACCTAGTACACTCTGCTTATTCCTGCACACAGCCTTAGAATCAATCCAAATGGAGAAGGGCAGACCTAGGTAGATTTCATTACATGCTTCATTTTTCACACAGCTGATCACCTATTAATAGGCTATAAGCTCCAAGAGGGCAATCTGTCTTCTCTAACCTTTGTCTTACCGCCCCCCCCCCCGCACCTGACATGGGGTTCTGCATACAGTGGGTGCTTAGATGATAGTTACTGAATTGAACTGAGCTCTCTAGTAAGAAGTTCTCAGGACCTCTCCTTAAAACTGAAGCTATAATAGTGAAAGATTAGGTAATAGTTTGTACACATGACAAAATCTACTAGAATAGGAGAGACTGACTCTCTCATATTCTCTATTTCCTTGGGACAAATCAGACAGAGGAAGTTGCTATCCAGATGTTACCTGGATAGTGGCACATTCCTCCTAATGGGAAAAAAAAAATCTTAAATCCAGTGTTGTCCTTAGGGGGAAAATACCAACAGTACAAGAACCCATTCAACTTTTCTCTACTTTCAGAACTTATTTGGAATAAATAGCCCAGACTGACTTGGGGGGAGGAGGGATAAGGTATGTCGAACAAGGACAAGGTATATCGAAGGATCAACTTGAGAAGATGGAAGAGAATTTTACTTCCATCATTGATCTCTCAGGAAGTTGTAAGGCGCAAATGAAGTAATATATATAGAGAGAATACTTTGTCAAACATAATGTGCTATATGGCAGAGCTGATAGAGTACTGACCCTGAAATCAGGAAGACCTGACCTAGTCTCAGACACTTGGCAGCCATGTGTCTCTGGGCAAGTCCCTTAACTCCTGCCTACCTCACTTTCCTCATCTGTAAAACAGGAATGATAATAGCACCTGCTTGCTAGGGTTGCTATGAGGATAGAATGAAATGGAAACCTCAGAGTAAACCTCTTCTCTTCTTCTGTGTGTGCATGTGCGTGCGTGCGTGCGTGCGTGCGTGTGTGTGTGTATGTGTGTGTGTGTATGCTAGTTATTCTTAATATATACATACAACTACTATTATTATGACAAATTACTTCATGGCTCACATACCTCCATGGTGTAATTAGTGTGCTTGTTGTCAAATACCAGGGCTTCCTGGATAAGCTGATGGTCTCCCTCCAGTTTGTCAATATTATTCTTGTAGTTAATGATGTTATGTTCATACTGCTTCAACTGGTTCATCTGATCTTCTAAAGCCCCGGTGATCTGGATAGAACTGCGGGCAATTTCCTGTTCAACAGACATAGATGGACAAAGATAAGTGACCACACAGACACAAACACAAAGGAACCTAGAAAAAGTCAAATTTTAGGACCACAATGCAGAAGTATTATAGAATCTCTGAGTTGGAAAAAAAAAATCTTAAGACACAATTTGGATTCTACAGCATACCTAACAAATGGTTGTCTAGGCTTTACATGAAGGCTTCCAGTGAGAAAGAACCCCAAATCCAGCCCTCTCTCATCCCTGAGAGGGCCCATTTCCTCTTCGGTCAGTTTTAGTTCTTAGAGTGTTTGCCCTTACACCACCACTAAACATGTTTCTTTTGTCTTGAGCTAATCTGGACAAATTTAATCGCTCTTGTCCCATACTCTCCAGGCTCCATTATTAACTCCCTCCCTCCCGCCTTCCCCACTTTTCAGTGCCTTTTATGTGTTATCTTCCTCCAAAAAATGTTAGCTCCTTGAAGGTAGGAACAATGTCTCTTTCTGCTTGTATTTGCTTAACAAAGTGCCTAGCACATAGCAGCCATAGTGCTTGCTGATATTGTAGCTATCCGGTCCCCATCAACTCTTCTATTCTCCAGCTAAAATCCTAAGTTCCCTAAATTCACCCTCACTGGGTATTATCTGGGTCTTTCACTAAGTTCCCTAAATTCGCCCTCACTGGGTATTATCTGAAGGTCTTTCACTATCCTGCTCATTCCTCTCTGGATTTACAGGAGGTAAAAAAGCAAGGAGAAAAGTTTTTGCTTTTCTTTCTTGTTCTCATCCTGACTCAGTAACAAAGAGAAGCTGAAATAGGCAGCTGCCTAAGTCACAAGGAGGGACAAGGCACTTGATAGACCAGGTCTGCACAACATTTTGACCTATAGGCTACTTGCCACCTGCCAAAGGATGTCAGGCAGCAAAAAATGTAGGGTTGCCACTCTCCTGTTTGTCACGTGACCTGCAGCAAGGCACCATCGCCAGTCTGTCTCTAGTCTAACCTATCTGTAGCCCAAAGAAGTTTAGCCTATTTTCATTTTGGTCCCTACCTACTGTCAAGTTGCACATGTCTGTGATGGGACTTTTATTATAGGGCCAATTAGCCTATTTTCATTTTGGTCCCTACCTACTGTCAAGTTGCACATGTCTGTGATGGGACTTTTATTATAGGGCCAAAGGATATCAAGAGTCAGACATGGAAAGGACTTAGAGGCCAGCAAGTTCAACCACCCTCATTTTACAAATGAAGAAACAGACCCAGAGAGGCTGACTGAGCCACCCACGATCACACAGCTAATAAGCAGTTGAGGCTGGATTTGAAATAAGATCACTCTGACTTTTGATCCATTTGATGGGGGTGAACAGGGATGCAGAAAAACATTACAGAATAGAAACAACAGGAATGCAGGAATATCCAGGGGAGAGAAGAGGAAGGAAAGACCAGAGATAAAGCATTTAGGATATTAGGAATGTTAGGAATTAAAATATCCCTCACTAGTTAACTATGTATAATGTGGCCTGAAGAACAAGATGTAATGCATGGATGTAGCAATGAGATAGCATTTAGAAATACTGCATGCTTCCTGTAGCAGATGTATTTTCCATATTCATTAGATTATTTCTACCCTCAAAAATAGTTATTTTACTACTAAAAAGGCTAGGCAGGGGAAAGAAGTGGGGCGATTATGCTGATAAATTTCCCTTGTTTATTCCTTGTAACAAGACAAACCCAGAGATTTAAGTGCTACAAACAGCATTTACAATTTTTTCAAAGAATGAGCATTTACTGCTCTGAAAAGTTTAGAGTTATTCCTGCTGACAACCAATGTAGCCCACATCAGAGCACAACCACATGGTGAATAATATGTTCCTCCATAATTATGATACTAAGTTTAAATTCTAGGCCCCTGTTCAGAAAAAGAAATGTTAAGACCCCCTCCAACAGCTTCATTAACTGCCAAGTAAACAGATCTCCAAGTGAAGATCTTTTCTTGCTCTTTCTTTTGTGGGACTCCAGGTAACACCTTCTGGTTAGGACTCCTGCCTATGGAAAGCAGCCACACAAATGATTATAGTCTGACAGATTTGAAAAATAGTCTGAAGAAAATAAAAATGTGAACAGAGAAAACAGTAGAAAATATGCTCCTACAACACTGTCTGGTAGTAATTACTGTCATTTCAAATCCTTTTTTTTGAAAGTGTGTTAGGGCATAAATCTTAACTCCCCCTGAGATTACCTGCCATTATGCTGTAGGCATGTATTTTAAATGTACGTAATTGTAAGCCAGGATCTCCCCACTGGAAAATAAACTCCTAAAGGGCAGGGGCCTTGCTTTTGCCCTCTTTTGTATCTCCAGTGCTCAGCACAGTGTCTGGCAAACAGCAAATGCTTAATATAACTGCTTGATGATGACTGTGATGAAAAATGAAACTTAATCCTATTATTCTGAAAGCTGGCAAATGTGAGAAGTAATAATAACTTTTATACTAAGTCAGTAAAAGTTTTTTAAAGTCATCTGATGGATTTTCTGAAGTTCTCTGAACAGCATCCTATTGGATGGTTTACCTCCATCTTGTTCTGGATCCATGGTCCAACAGCATTCGCTTGGGCAGCAAACTGGCGCCGAAGTCGCTCATTAGCGTGCTGGCGGGCAAGTTCCTCTTGCAGGGATTGATCCCGTATTGGCACAAGCTGTTTCACCTGTCACAAGACACAACAGTACCATGTGTTAAAAGGCATCTCTTATACCAACAGGGATGACCACATGGATCAGGTGACAATCCCAAGGGGGAGAAGAGAGAAGGAGACAAGGGGATAAGAAGGAAAGGTGAAGGAAAAATACCATGGATGGGAGGAGAAAGGAAAATGACAGAAAGAAAGAGTAAAGGCTTGGCAGGCATTGCAAGGAAGAAAGAAAGAGGTGGGGAAAAGTGTGTGGCTAGATCAGAGATGGTAGAGAAACATAGGGCTCACTATCTTTTAAAAAGTCAAAGAAATCAAACCTAAAGGAAAAATTTTCTCTATCTTCAGAAAAACATGTATACCTGAAAGCAAATCTTTTAAAGAGTGTGACTTTGAAAAACACCTCCAAGGATGAGGACAGTAATTTAGTTTACTGAGGCAGCATATACAAGGACATGTCTCACATTGCCCTTAGACTACTTTGTACAACAGTCGTGACCTATAGAGTAGATCTTTTTTCCCCTTAGAGATAAAACATCAGCAAAGTGAGATGACTACTAACGGTGTCATGGTTTTATTTAGCTAACTGCCTTTCACCTAAGACTGAGGCACAGATGGCCTCAGTTTAATCATTTGTGCCAATAATCAAATTTGAGCAGGACTCCTCTCTAGAATTTAATGGCTAGCAAATTAACCAGGTGTTTCTTTATTTCCCTAAGTAAGGTATATCCTTCCAAGGAATTTCCCTCTACTTAAGAGAAGTAATGGATTCAAGAGACCTGGATCTGTTCCCTGGTTCTGATTTGTGTGATCTTGCAAGTTATTCAATCTCTCTGCACTTCCATCTCTTCACCCACAAAGTAAGTATAGAAGCAGGGCTGGCTCAATATTAGGAAAACTGTCAGCATAACTGATCATATCAATAACAAAGCCAACAGAAATCTCAGATGCAGAAAAAGCCTTTAACAAAATACAACACCCATTCCTATTAAAAACACTATAGAGCATAGGAATAAATGGAGTTTTCCTTAAAATGATAAGCAGTATGTAAAACCATTAGCAAGCATTATATGTAATGGAGATAAGGTAGAAGCATTCCTAATAAGATCAGGGGTGAACCAAGGATACCTATTATCACCACTATCATTCAATATTATACTAGAAATGTTAGTGCATTGGCAATAAGAGAAGAAAAAGAAATTGAAGGAATTAGAATAGGCAATGAGGAAATAAAATAAGTATAAAAGTTTTTGTATTATTTGCATAGAGTGCAGCTATGGAGAAAGTACTCCATAAACCATAAAATACTATATAAATATGTTCTCTATTACTGCATTTTAAATTCACATATTTGGGATTCAACATTTGTCTCCTAAAATATACTGCAATTAAGGACTCTAGACACTGATGCCATAAAATTTATCTATTTTAAAAGTTTCCCTGCCTTTACAATGGTATATCATTAATTATCTTAATTAATTTAATATTTGGAACATTTCTCTACCAATATTCACAAGAAAACATAGTCTCTATTTCTTTTCCCCCAACCAAGAAACATTTCTCATAAAAATTTCTGAGGCATAGTACTGGAATATATTTTATCTTTGGAAGGAGTGCGCACGTGCATAAGAAAGGAATAGAGAGACAGGGAGAAAGAGGAATGGGGAGGGAGGGAAGGAGAGAAACAAGGAGGGAGAGGGGGAGAGTAAGAGAGAGGGACAGAAGAAAGGGCAAGGAGGGGAAGGAGAGTGGGAGGGAGGAAAAGGGGTAGGGAGAGGTCAGGGGAGAGAGGGTGAGGCGGAAAAGGAGAGAGAAGAGATAGAGAGAGAGGGAGGGAAGGAGGGAGGGAGGGAGAGAGAGAGAGAGAGAGAGAGAGAGAGAGAGAGAGAGAGAGCTGTGATAGCTAGATTTTTACATTTTGACCATGGTGAGAAGTCAGAGGGTCCTAGACAATCTTCAAGTATATAAGCTATTAACTTAGCCACCATTCTTTTTTTGTTACTTCTCTCAACGCTCATTCCCTGAGCAAACACCCACCTTATCCCATTTGGCACGAAGTTCATCCATGGTGACCGTGCTATATGGGTTGCTTGAGCTGATTCTGATGTTGTAGCTCTGAATAACCTTCTCCACCTCATTCTGAATGGACATTATGGACTGTCTTTCACCATCTGCTTCAGGCAGTGTTGCTTTGAATTGTTCATGTGCAGTGATTAAACTCTGCAGGGAAGGATAGAAGGGAAGAAAGCCTGATTTAACTCAGTGGAAGAGACCTTCGCATCCTTCAACATTGGCTTCTGTACTACTAACTTTCATCCTCGAGGATTTGGGGGGTGGGGAAGGGAAGCTTGACTCCTTTTTTTTTAAACGCCTCAGACGTTCATTAGCTGTTTGATCTGGGCAAATCATTTGGCCTTTGTCTGCCTCAGTTTCTCCTCTGCCAAAGGAGGGTAACAACAGCACCTACCTCCCAGGGATGTTGTGACAATCAAATAAGATAATGATATAAATTATAATTATAAATTTATTAAGTCAATTACTTTAGCGCAGGGCCTGGGACGTAAGTGAGCACTATATAACTGTTAGCTGTCATTACATACATACATGTCAAGTTCTTTCAACATGGACATAACTTGGATTCTAAAGAAAATAGCATAATTTAGCATGTACCTAGATAAAGCCAAAAAAGGAGAAACTCCTTGAAGGTATGAACATAGGACCTAGCACCGTTTTAGCTTGTACGTTGAATCATGGCCCAAAATCTTCAAAAAAGGGATGAATTATCAACTTTGCTTTTCATCACTGGTATAGGTGGCACAGTGTATAAGATAGAGTACTAGGCCTGGAGTCAGGAAATACTTAGTTCAGATTTGGTCTCAGACACTAGCTGTGTGACCCTGGGCAAGTCATTTAACCTTCTTTGCCTTAGTTTCCTCATATGTAAAATGAGCTGGAGAAGGACATGGCAAATCATTCCTAGTATCTTTCCCCCTTCAAAAAAAAAACCAACCCAAATGGGGTCATGAAGAATCAGACCTGATTGAAACAACTGAACGACAACATTCTTTGTTCATCTGCACAGAGAGGTGACCCCTTTTGGAGGCAATGGAATTTAATTTAGCTGTATTTCATAACAGTTTTATATCTCTATTCAATTTACACCAAATTTATAAACCTAACAATTCAAGGGAAATTCATCCCAACTCCTAGAAAAAGAAAAGGACACAAAGCTATTTCTTTACCCATCAGATTTTATAAAAACCACTCTTTGCCAAACCTATACTTTGAACCTAAAGTACTTGACAGTAGCCCTTTAAGTAGAGCTGCAGAAAGGTACTGCTGGCACATGGATGATAAACCAGTGAGAGGTTAATGCTAACTCTGGATTCTGCAACGAATCAGCTATTACACTTAACCTTTCTCTGAATAAAGAAACAACCTTCTACTTCAAACTGGGCTGCTTAAATACACTTAATCATAGGCACAAAAAACATCTATTCTAAAGTTAGAAGATTTTAGATTGTCAGCCTATACTTAAACATAAGGTATGAGAAAACCATCAAAACTATTTTGGAATTTATTATCATTGTTCAGAGTAATCATTTCAATACAAAAAGTGCATTTGAATAGCTCTTTCTACTTTTACCCAAGTCTAAACTTTCTTGGAGATTTCTCTGCATATAAGCTTAAATTAGACCAAAATATGACAAATCCTGGTCTCCATGGCACCTGGAAATGAAATCATGAAACTTAGAATTTTGGCACCTCCTTACCCTAAACCTCAGAAGTATACTTGGTTCTTCACCATTTAGGTGCATCTGAGATTTTATCAACCCTTTAATCTGAAAGGAAGTCTACAGCATCCAACAGCACAACCTAGTGTGGATGCAGTGGAGACAACACTGGAATGGGGCTTTTTAGCTACTATCACACCTGCTCAGGCTGGGGTTGTGCTACCTGCAGTCACAGGATAAGAAAGGGAGAAAAAGAGAGACTAGAAGTGGGGAAAGAAGGGACTGCTAGCTACTAGGGCTTTAAACTGTACTCTTATCAGATGTGTTTTGTTCCCTCCTCAAAGATTTTTCTGCATTGCCCAAGACTTTCCATTCAACCTTAATTTGGGTTAGAAGATAAAATTAAGAAAAAACTGTTCTGCCTCAATTTGCTCTCCCTCTCAATTTTTATTTTTATAAAAACTAAAGCAATTTACTTGGCTTCTAGGTGAATTTGTAATTTTCAAGTCCTAAGCTAGAATCTAAAATTTCAGCATTTCTTTTACACTTTATAAAATGTTTGGTGATACTGAAAGTAAAACAAGTTATTTTTTCTTTCTATTTATTCTTTTTGTAAACTATGGATAGCATCCCAAAATGGTTTGGGCCTTATCTCCTGGAGCAAACTCCACATGTATACTCCTCATGTCAGGGGTTTTAAGAGCACCTGCTGGCAAATCCCGTGTATCAATTCTGCAGTTTACTTGGCATTATTTGGTCATTATTGACCTTGGGCAAGTTTTTTAACCTTCCTGTTTCTCAGTTTCCTCATTTCTAAAATGAGGTTGTACTAGATTATCTTTAAGGACTCTCTAGTTCTAAATCCCAAGAATCACTGGAAATTGCAGATGAAGCATGAGGAGGAACACTGACTTGTGAAATTCCTTAGCTACTGTTACGTAGATCTACAACTAACTCATCTTTAAAATTAGCATGAAGATTGAATTTTTAAGCTGATTTTCCTTCTCAAAGAAAAAAAAGTATTTTGAGGGAGCTACATTTTAAATGTTTAAAATGTGATTTTTTTTTACAATGCTTTGTCTATAGAATTGATCAACTTTAAAAAAAATTTTAACTGCATACTTTGAGGTGATAGCAAAACTTCACAAATGTCACATCTCCCTCTCAGCCATTACCAGTCAAATAAGTGCATAATGTGATGTCTCATCTAGCAACAAAACTCAGGCTTTTTTGTCCATCACACTAAGATTTCTAATGCAAAACTTTGTATTCACCAAGACAAGCTCCCTATGTAGTCCTACATAGACTTTTCCACCTTCTAATTGCCCTGATGGTCAAGGTAAATAACATTCAAACATTTTATAAGGTAAGGCAATCTATGGTTCAAACATATATATTATAAAAAATAGTCACTAAGTGCCTACTATATTGCAAAGCATCATACTAGATGTCAAGAGACAAAGATAGGCTGGTCTTTCTAGGTATGTGGCACTCATTTCCGTACCACCAGCCTAAATATGTCAAATTTTTTCCTATTGTGACCAGTAGGCTCTTCAGAGGTTCAATTACCTGAATTTCCTCAATACTGTGGACAATAAACATGTCTTGCAGGTCTTCCATAGCACCTTCCATCCAGTTGTTGAAGGGGGCAGCTCTCTTGGCAAACTCCAGATGAAGCTGATCAATGGTTTCTAACAATTTCTCAGTCCTCTAAATGTTTAAGAAAAGATATTTGACACTGGTGACATCATTGCAAGTTCTTTGGAAATATAAAAGTTCTTCATAAAATAAAAAATTTCCTGATTTAACTGAAGAAGAGCATTTTAATTAACAAACTCATTGCTATCTGGTAACCAGAACGCTCCATTAGCCAATAATATGCAGAGTACATTAATTGATGCTCAGAGTAGTGAATCTAAGGTGCTAAAGTGCTTTCCAAGTTAAAGATTAGATTATGTTCACTGTAATTTCAGTGTTGTGTATTTTATTATAGCTAAATGTATTATCCTATCTTTATATACTCTATAATAGTTTAGTGCATTTTATTATGTTACTTCTTTTTAAATGGCAATCATGTATCCATATGGATACTATAGTATTCATAGCAGTTTGCTTTCAACCAGGATTTAGTAATATTCTTCTCCCCAAACATGACGGCAACAGACTATGCTACCTTGTCTCTAATTTATAAATGTAAGCAGAGGTGCAAAATTAAGTGACTAACCTGAGGTCACCAAGTACAGAAACTAATGAAAACTGGAGCTCTTTACTCCCCACCTGGTATACAACTTGGAGGGGTTATTCTGCGTTTCAGGTCACAGGAAGAGGCTAATATTAAGGTACATTCAATCAATACACATTTCTTTATTACTTTAAAGATTTTTCAGGGTTTTGATTGGCAAAGAGAGCATTACTATGGATACTATAGATTTCTCTCAAGTGTCTCATAATGGATGAAGTGTGGAAAGAAATAGAGTGAAGTTGGAGGGACTGTATCCTCCACATTTAGAATCAATATTCCTCCCATTCTGAACCATTTTAACCCATTAATTTTATGTGCATAAACCTCACTCTTCAATCAATATACCTTGAAAGAGTAAACAAAATAATCCCTTGGCTTTTAGAAGAGTTGAAGTCACTATTTTAAGTTTCATCAGAGTCAAGGTCAGAAAATTGAAATATTTTCTTTTTTATGTACGGAGAGAAATCATTGCCAGCTAACTGTCAAATATTTATTATGACAGAATAACACCCTATTGGGTGTCACCTATTAGTGATCAAATTCACCCAAATTGTACTTCATACTAATGTTTCCTTAATTTGTATTTTTTTCCATTGTTATCTTTCATTTTTTGTTGTTTCCATACAGTTTAATCTCAGCTAAACATACATTTTAGGAAATCAAGTTTTGGAATTTCTTGGTATCCAATGAGATTTTATCATAATTCATGGGAATTAGAGACATTTTTTATTGTAATTATGTACCACTGATACAGATATACATTAAATATTCAAAATATTGACTTATTTGTCCTAATTCTAGACTTCATTTCCCTAATTTTGCACCTCTTTGATATGGAATCTTTTTTAGTGGTTCCTTCCACCATGCTGGCCTGCAACAATTCCAGTTTAGCACTGTGAATGCTATAAAGCTGCAAAAAATGGTAGAGGAAATGAAAGATTCTCTGTTGAGAGAATTTCCAAAGCTTTACCTCTAGAGCCTCTCTTCTTTTCTGAGTAAGTGTTCCCAATCTGTCCCACTGATCACAGATTTTCTGGCATCGGTCATTGATACTCGCAGCATCATGATAATCCAGTTCACTAAGGCAAAGTAGAAATGTCTGTCATTCCTGTGAAGATGTACTAAAATTGTACATAGGCCAACAACTCAAATACAGAAAGATTAGAAACTAAAGATGGTTCTGACGTAGACAACTGCTACTCAATTTCAAACTTTTTATCACTATCTCTATCATATCATCATTACCCCTTGATAAATATAGAAAAGAAGCTAAAAAAAATTCAGGCTAATGGTTTTATAACATCTCTGTATCTATTCTAAACATATTATTTGTGATTTTGTGAAAATATAGTCTGTACTTAGTATTTTGGTCTAAGTCTACCACTCTTAGTTCTGTAGGTCAGGCCTCTAGAGATGATTATTTTTAAAGATCTGGCAGTGAATCTGTGACAAAGCCAACTCTCTGACCTGGAGGACAGTCCTTAGAATTCTGCAGATATCAAAAGGACCTGAGTAGAAATAGCTTCCACTGCATTGGCTTATCTCAAAAGACACTCTACTTAGTCACTGGGAGTAGAATACCACATGGACAAGAGAGGCTTCCCTAATAGTCAAGTGATCTACCCCATAGGGACACCGAAAAACTCTTTTCACTTTTAAACAGGTGAAATGGGCAGCTTTACTTGATGCCACCAGTGAGAAAAATGGCAACAACAATTTCTGGGAAATATCTACTTCCACTTCACAGAAAAGAGATGTACAGGTTGCATGGGCTCTACAAAGAGAATTAAGTGATTTGATTCCAAAGTTCATTGAAAAATATAAGAGCTGATAGATTTTTAACAAGGATTTCCCAGAAGTTAAAGGCTAGTTTAGCTACATAAAATCCATACCTATGCATAATCCATTTCCATTTCGATTTCAGTTAAATGGACACATTCATGGAATTGACAAATTAGAACGGACACTGAAATTTTTGCTGGCCCATCATTCTATCTTCAATAGGCCAGTAAAAACTAGCCATAGTTTCATTTCTGGAATTATTTATAAGAGACCATACAATCTATCAATAAACTATTCCAGTGTTAGACAACCATAAGGAAATTCCTTCTCTTAAATTCCTTTTAGTGTAGCTTAAGTTTGTACCCTCTCTGATTTTAAAAAAATTTTTTCTGTTACTTAAACAATGACATTTCTCTTTCTTCTCTTTCCTCTTCTCTCTTTCTCTCCTTCTCCTCCCTCCGCTCCCATTCTTACTCTCTCAGCTGACATCTTCCACCTAATCAATGAAAAATTGAACCAGTCCCTACCTGGAATGCATACAGTTTCAATATATAATATTAATTTTATACTTGGCATTTATATTTGAACTTAGGTGGAAAAGTGTGGAAGTTGTTTTTTTCTCCCAGTTTGTATGCATCAGGAACTGCTCAAGATCATCAACTCATTATTGGTCAAAAGAGAAAGAAGCAGAAAAATGATAAAAATGAAATAAGAATAAGATTTAAATGTTACACACCTATCCCTCGATTATCTACGCTAACAGGGTTTAAGAGATCACACAAACACTGAAATACACAAATTACCCCAAAACTTTAGTCAAAGTTGAAATCTAATAGAAACTCTTTATTAGCAATTTATAAAGCAGCAAAATATGGTTATTTGAATTTCTTTTCCTTTTCTTTCCCCTGTTTTAAAGCAGGTTCAAAAAGAAATAATATGACCCAAAGATGAAAAGACAAGCGAGGAGAAACAAAGGCCCTGGGGAGTTGACAGACTAAATAACAAACCTATAATGAATCAAGAAGTAACTTTATTTTATTCAGTTTACTGAGGATAAGGGACACATTACAGGAAAAAAAAACCTCATGTCATTCAAGTATTTGCTTTTACCAAGTTCAAGAAAAATTTGAATAATACTTTAACCAATATACTTTATTAGAGAAATTTGCAAATTTGTGAAAATTGCAGTTTTAATAAAGCTACTGGTTCAACAATAGTTAGGCTGAAGCTTCCCAAGAAACTGAATTAAGATATCCTTTTTGATCAAGAGATTATATCTAGGTCTTAGAGAGTATGTCAAGGGCAGTGATATGGGAGCATCAGTCTTTCTTTTGAAACCATCACTGTGTTCACTAGCAAGAGTAACAAAATCATGATGGTGGGATAGAATTCATTTTATGATATTGTGCGACTGACAGTCACAGTGCTTTTTCCCTATAATAAGTCAGATAACTTTCTTTTTGGAGCAATATATGTCTAAGCTTCCTAAATCCCAAACATAACTAACATTTTTATTCCCAGCTCCTCAAGATTCACTTTCTGGCAAAAAAGTCAATGGTGCTAGGAGCCATGGCTGATGAGACAGTGATGCATGAGAGCACAACAATAATTTCTACCAGAGGTGAAGATCGATGTTGGTCAAAGTCAGTTCATTTAAACACATACACAGACACACACGCACGCGCACACACACACACAGTCACCTCCTGTTGTAGAATTCCCCAGCTTAGCTCTCTTGCTAAATATAGGCCAGGAAGAGAGAAACAGGTCTTCCCTGCTAGATTCTGGATAATCTACTTGAGAAGCTATCTGTGGAATTCTTACATTGTACCTACGACATGATCGGGTTCACTGGAAAGAGTTTATCAGCTAAATGTCAGCAGCTGCATGCCTTGAAATAGAACATACTTCAGCTCCTGGGCAATGGCAGCAATCTGTTCCACCCGGTCCTGGTGAGCTGCCAAGTCACTCTCAAAAGCCTCATGTTTCCTCAACAAAGCGCGGACTTCAGTCAGAGAAGCAGACTCATAATCCTTCTGTAGCAAGATCTGTTCCTTGCCTGAAAAGGTTGTGGGAAAGAATTATTAATACTCTGATTCCACAGGTCAGCCTGCTCATAGCTGCAGAGTGCTCTGTCAGCATCATAATTCCAAAGAACCAAGAGAAGGAGGAAGAATGACAACCATAATATAGAGGTCCATACCTATTTCAATTGAAACCTGGGGCATCATTCACATTACTGCTTTCCCAGGGGCCTTCCCCAGTGTGATAATTAATGTCTATATGAGGGGTGAAGCCGGGTGGAGGGAACCATAATGTGGCATGCATAAATTTGTATATGCTGAAACATCAGTTCATTTAGGATGTAGCCTAAATTCCTAGGACAAGGCTGAGCAACTTAATGATGTCTATCTAGCTCAGCGTCACTCACCCACAATAATTAGACTTGATATTTTGTCCCTCATCCATTTGTCCTACCCTTTCATAGTCCTGTCTTGATTTAATTCTGTAATTCCCATCAAACTATGTGTTCATATATAAGAGATTTTTATTCCTAAAATTGAACCTGTCTCAGTAGCTATTTCCTAAATCTTGAGAATCTGGCATGATCATCACCTGGACCCAAACTCAACTGCAGACACCTTGCCTCAGGGAGATTCCATTCTTCTTTCTAGAGAGCAATTAAAACTGAATGAATTAAAAAAAAAAACAGAGAAGGAAGTGGAGGCAAGGAGTCAACTATTTTTTATAACGAGATTATTAATGACTGAAAAGAAATGCAAAGACTAATTTGTGAGAAAAATAGGAGTTATATCTTCTCTAGGGCAGCTAGGTGGCTCAGTGGTTAGGGTGCCAAGCCTAGAGTCAGGAAAACTTCCCGAGTTCAAATCTGACCTCAGACACTTAACCAGTTGTGTGACCCTGGGTAAGTCACTTAATTCTGTTTGCCTCAATTTCCTCATCTGTCAAATGAGCTGGGGAAGGAAACTGCAAACCACTCTAATATCTTTGCCAAGAACACCCTAAATGAGTTCGCAAAGAGTCGGACAACTGAACAACAATTTTCTCTCTATTTTCTTATTTCAGTAGGAAAGGCTTCATCCTCAGTATTACAGAGAAACAGTATGGTAGACAGGTTAAGTTCACTGGACTAGGTAGGAGGGGAGGACCTGAACTGGAGTCAGTTATCAGCCGTGTGCCTTTGGTTCAATCTCAAGTTTCCATCCAACAAATGAGGATAATTATATCTGCAGTCCCTGCCTCAAATGGTTGTTTGTGGGGATCAAAGGAGATAATGTACACAAAAGACTATGAAACGCTATGTACATGCAAGTTATTATTACAGTTTAGCACACAAAGTGGATGATTATAAAACACTAATAAAATATTACCACAGCTATGGACATATGCTTGGGATCACCTTCCCTTCTAGACTGCACTCCTGACTCTTCCAGTCTTTCTCTACAATGCCTCAGAAACCTCTTCACTCTGTTAGCTCACTCCACCCCTGGAATCAACCCTTGGACTCCAATCAGTGGAAGTATCCTCCACCCCTGTACCCTCTCCCTCTGATTGACCAGTTCCTCCCAGAACCCCCATTTTAAGGAATAGGATGCTCTGCTGCTGCATCAACAACTTCATCAATGCCCAGGCCCCATTTTTACTTCCTCTTAAGGGTTTGTCTTCCTCCATTAGAATCTAAGTTCCTTGAAGGTAATGACTGTCTTTCTGTTTATTTTTTATTCCCACTCTTAGCATAGTGCCTGGCTTTTTAATAAATGCTTGCTGTCTTGATTAGATATACCCTAAGGTCTGAAGGAAATGAGAATGAAGCTAAAATGAAGTAGCAGAATTGTAAAAATAAAATGAAGATAGCCATGTTTTTGCTTTGTGGGCTACTTCTTTAAAATGGGAAATCATATTTTGTATGGAATTCAACAGACTTTCTACTGGCAGATCCTTAGCCAGATGATATTCCCTATAAACAACTAAGACAGTATTGGGTACAGCACAGGCAATAAAAAATGTCAATGAAGAATTTAAGCATCTCATTTAATTCAAGAGAGCCCAATAAAAGGAGATATGGGCTTAGATAGACTGAATGCTCCAATAACTATTAGCTGGATTATAAAATGTATCCATTCAGATGCTTTAAAACAAAGAGGTGAAGGCATTTTCCCCAAGGTCACACAAGTCAATGGCATTTCCAGCTCTTCTGATCACAGCTCAGTTCTAACTAACCTCTCACACATAATTTGAGCAGCTTACCGTATGCCCAAGATTCATGAGTTGAAGCTTTCTGCCTAAATTTCTCAGCCAGATGTTCCAGGCGTTCTAGTCTCCTTATCTCATTTAACAACCATTCCTCATAACCCTTCTCAGCCTGTTCTAGCCTCTGCCAAGCACCAGCAATATCCTAGAAAAAAATATAGGAATAAAGAAAAGATAGAGATTATTTTCATCTTTGCTATGTTGACCTTTAAAAAACTCCGATAATGCATGTTTGACAATGGCTTTATTTTTTTTCCCAAATGATTACTGAATCTTTTTTGAAGACTACCAAATATCTTCAGTGACTTAAAAAATGCTTTATTTAACCAAACTGCTGTCATCAACTAACAAACATCTGATACCTTTCTGAAACAAGGCTAAAAAACTCCCAGAAGTTTAGTTTTTCATTTGAAGAGGATAAAGTTCCAAACTACCACACCCAAGAAAGCCGCCTAAGAGAAGATATTTCCATGTACCAACAAGAATGGCTCAGGCTCCATACTGCTGAAGTGTTAAGAGCCAAAAGCACCAGAATCATGTGACAATCAGCAATTACTTAAAACTAATAGTTAAGAAATACAAGTTGCCAAGCAGAGTACTCCATCAGAGGGGGACTTCCAAGTTAAGCATCTTTAAGTCAAGTGAGTGTCCCTTAAAGAAAATGGAGATATTAACTTTACGTACTGAAACCATTTTGCCTTCTGATGGCATGAAAGCTGGTCTGTTACTGATCCGCAGTTTAGTCTGCAAGGTGTTGAAATTAATCTCCAGTTGGCACTTCTCTTGGACTTTGGGGGGCTTGTGCTTCCGACGATAATCTCGGAAGTCCTCCAGCTTCTTCTGCATGGCTTGCATCGTCTTCTCTGGGGTCCGATTCTCTAGCCAGGGGATTGTGCGACGAATCCATTCCAAAAGCTGTTCCCAAAATAAAAAATAAGTTTCAGAAGGAAAAAAAAGCCCTTTCTCCAGTAAACTAAATCCCAAATCTAAAACATGGAATCTTATCCTTTGAGAAAAAAACACAACAGTAACGATAACAGCTAATATTTACATAATGCTTTAAGGTTTACAAAGACCTACATACTAGAGGTTGATTAAAAGAAAAAAAAAGATAGAGGGGGGAGTACCCACTGGCTATAGTATAAAGGAAGTTCTTGAGATTTCTTATCTAGTCTCTCTTTGTTATTATAGCGAAATCCACCTGTAACTCTTGGTAATCACCTACCACCTTTGCCTGGGCGATAGAGAATTGAGGTATCAAAGCAAGCCATGTGTTACAAATGTGACATTTACAGTAAACTCAGGAACCAGACAATAGCAGACAAATGCTGGATGGAGTTTCTAAATAAAAATTCTCACATGGTAGGAGTGCAATTCCATGTAAATTGGCAAAAGGTCAGGCTTAATTCAAATTATCATTCAAGATTTGCTCTTCAAATGGGCCCATGCTGATAATGAAGTAGAAGTACCCCCCTGAGACTAATTCTACTCTGAAATACATATCATCCATTTATTCAGTGTGGAAAAAAATTCTACTGTGTCTGAGTCGAAGTATGACAGGGAACTTCTGAATATGAAGTACACATTATACCTTGCAAATTAAAATCAAGATTTTAGAAGTGAATTGCAGAAAGAACCATTCATAAGTTACCTTTCTGCCTACCTATTCAGAGGATGACAACAAATTAAATTTAAAAGGATATTTCCTTAAGAGTGATGCAAATATATTTCATGCAGTTGAAGTGAAATAAAAAATAAGAAGAGACATGGTAAAGAGAGGAAAAGACCAAAGGGTTTAGGCCCAGCCTAAAGTTGGGCCAGAACTATTAGATTAGACATCTAATCAGTTGTCAACACAAACACATAACACTATTACATTAGACTGACCTAATGTAGATTATCTGAGAAGTTAACTTGTGTCTTGGAATGAATGCAATTTCTTCTAGGACTGACTAGACTTGGAGTGTGTATTTCAATGCTAAAATTATTTTCCTTCTTCAATTGATGGCATTTCACTAGCGTTCACCTTAGAGGTAATCTGAATATATATATCCATATATATATGGATATATATATCCATATGGATATATATATATATATCCATATATATATCTTTTCTCCTAACTGAACTTGGAGAAAAATATTATCTTTAAGGAAATCAAGCCTCTTCAATCTGTGAGAGAATGGGTTTTTTTTTTTAATAACCCTAGTTTTAAGGAAAAGAGATTTTAACATGTTGTACTCTAAACAGGATTCTCGCTAGTCATAACCAACCCCTATTCAAATAATTGGTGAAAACT
The DNA here is from genome assembly GCA_028658325.1 of Potorous gilbertii. NCBI lineage: Eukaryota > Metazoa > Chordata > Mammalia > Diprotodontia > Potoroidae > Potorous > Potorous gilbertii. Next base: position 565,514,646 of record CM053770.1, read on the forward strand.
CTTGAACACTAACATATCTCTAGCTTCATATATGGACAAAGGATGGAACTTCACCCAGTAAGCTAGACAAATTCCCATGATGCCAAGCAGCGGACAGCGCTTCAGAGGAGCAACATGGCTCCTCAACACAGATGATAGTATAGGGTACATCACTTGGGGGTGGAGCACATGAGTGCCTTGGCATCTAGTGGAAGCTACCCTACAGTTAGTGTTCTACTCCACAGAGATTGTCAGACACCATCAAAGCTAGGAATATAATCAGACACGACTCTCGTAACCCCTAATGAGTACATCTTAGGGTTGTCTGAAATCTCTCCTCAATGACATAGTGCCAATAATTGTGTTCCTAAAGGATTAGCAACATCCATGTCTATTCCTACATTTTACTCCACCTGAGATGCAAAATACAAAAAATAAACACTGGGAATCAATTTATCACCATCTGGGCCTCATTATCTGGATTAAGTATTGACAGCATTGTAGTTCACCAGTCTTTTTTTACCTCACTTGCTAGCCTCTCATATTCTTCCATCAGTTTCTCATTCTCTTGATTCACAGCAAGAACCTTACATATCCTGTTAGCTGCTGTCTCGGCCTGTAAAACACAATAGGTAAACAGGACAGCTCTATTGATACTGATGTGCAGATACAAACTGAAGGTAGTAGGGAATGGGCGGTAATGAGGGGAAATGAAGTTGCTGCCAATGGAGCAGATCATGTGTGTTAGTTTAAGGAACAGTAAGATTGAATACAATAAGTCACTGTAGGTAACTTTACACCTAAACTACAGTTTTTACATAGACTTAAATGGCAAGCCAAGTAGGTTAGAGGAAAAACAACATACTTTTAAAACATCAGGCAAGTTAGTACCTAGGAGCAAGAGAGAAAAAGAGTCTTCCCATGAAACCATCCAAGGATACTACCATCTCAGGTCCTTTAATATCTATTTTCCAACTGCCTGGACTTCAAGACTGAAAAGGCTACTGAACAAAAAAGCACATCTATTCTTCCTCTGATAAGAATAATGTGAATTTATGAGATTATTCCTTCACAGGGCTCAAAGTACATTACCAATGTTGGGGGTTTTTCTTACAAGAATTTGCCCAAAGTAGAAGGTTTTTGTTTTGTTTTGGTTTTTTGTGAAAAGGAACCTGACGTGATGTGCTATACAGTAACTTGGGCCATGATCAAATATTCAGTCAATTGGAGATACTTAAATATCCAGGCTTCCAAGCCCATGCCCTATTTCAATCAATGCCTCACCACATAATCCCTAAACTATGCCACTTTCTTGATTTCAATTCTGAAGTGGCCCTAAGGAACATGCAGGTTCCTGGATACAAGAAACAAGACATGCTTTATCTACCTGAATCTGTTCATCTGGCAGGATGTGCCAAGTGCAGATTCATACAAGCAAGGAATACTGATAAGTAAATATGCAGAAAAACCAAGAGACACTACCATAATATCACTTAGAATAAAAATATTTCTGAAGTCAAAATGATCTAACAAAGGGTTATTTCTTTTAAAGAAAAGTCTTCTCTTAATTGGAAATATTAAAGATATTGGAATAAATCATTCAATATTGGCAGGTTTGTAGACAGAGAGGATTAAGGACCTTTAAAAGGGCACTTATTTCTCCATTTCCTTTACTGCTAACTGAATTTGCAGAATTGTCATGCCACCTATATTCTTAAGTTATAAGAGAAATGAGAGAAACATCTCAAAATAAGAGATATGCAAAAAAAATTTTGGAACTATTAGAGTATTTAATCTTTATACTTGCCAATGTTTAAAAAAAAAAGATTTGGTTTTTTTTCCCATAATTTTTAACTCAGGTAAGATGTGAAGCACAATTAACATACACATACAGAACATACAATTAAAAAAAACTCAAGCCAAAAAACAGCATAGCAACCCAGATGGGTCAAGTATTGATACCTGCTCTGCTCCAGCAAAAGCATGGTAGAAGCAGGAAACATAAGTCATGATAGCTCTTTCATCAGGTTTGGGAGTATTCACAATGTCTGAATGGGAGGAAAGAAAAAAGAAAAAAAAACACAAGCACACACAAACACAAAATGAAGAGTAAAAATCAAAGTAAACAAAAGGAAGAACAGAATGGGTTTTTAATTGACCTGATGACTTTTCTGTTGTGTTGCATGGGCATCTGCCCCCAACCCTGAGCTTCATGGAGAACAGAGAAAACTGGAATAAATCCCACATTAGATTTGTTGGAACAAATATTAAAAATAAAAGTAGACAAAAATTTTAAAAGAAAATCAAACCAAGAGTCTATCTCTTTTCCAGTCATCTTGTATTTTAAAAAAAAGTCTGATTATTTGGTTAAGGTGAGAACTCATTTTATTGTTCATTAGATGTTATAATCATGGGTGTTAGGCGGTTCAATAGATAGAATGCTGGGCCTGGAGTCAGGAAAACATCTTCCTGAGTTCAAATCTGGTCTCAGACACTTAATAGCTGTGTGACCTTCTGCAAGTCATTTAACCCTGTTTGCCTCAGTTTCCTCATCTGTCAAATGAGCTGCAGAAGAAAGTGGCAAACCATTCCAGTATCTTTGCCAAGAAAACCCAAAAGTGAGGTCAAGAAGAACAGAACATGACTGAAATGACTGAACAAAAAGACATTGTAATTATTGTCAAGGAGCAGTCAAGCCCAGATGTATTTGCCTTTTAAACTGGTTAAGCCTGATGAAAATGCAAGGGCTTCTGGTTTTCTCAGAGGAGCAACAAACAAAATGCTGTCAATGTTTGCAACGAGACTTACTGCTTTGTCTTCGCACCCCTGTTTTCTGCCTTGAAACCTGAATTGGACGATGCATGGATTCAGAGTCACTAGGACTAACTATGTTTACTTACCAGGTAATTTAAAAATTGCCAATAGTAATAGAAATCGAACAAGAAAAGTATACAACTCATACACTCACTATGGTTTATACTGTCACATCTGTGAATTCTATCTTTCACAAAGGTCCCCTCTAATATCCCACAAGAAGAGAGAGAAAACAGACCATTTACTATCACATTTCTGAATGTGAACATTTCATAAAGGCTCCTCTAATACTCAACAAGAAAAGAGAAAACAGACCCACTTGATTGCCCTCATCTTTTCTTCTTCGACACAAAGCATCCTGGCATGCTACATCGTTTCTTCTTCCAATTTAGAATTTAATTATTTCTACACTAGGTTTAGTCAAAGGACAGGATTCAATTAGATAGCCATGTGGTAATTCTCCAGGTCAAGAGCTGGCCACTAGGTTTCAAAACACTATTGTTAAAAAGAATGTGGGATTGTAAAATAGCATGGAAATCTTTTGGAAATAAAACATAAACTGCTGATGGGAAAAAACAGATGGAAAAAAAAAGATTTCAAAGAAAACTAGCCTATGAGACAAACACCTGCCTATTAAGCACCAGAAGGGTTTTGTTATTAGGAAGGAGGGAAATAAAAGGAAAAAGAAAAAATGGAAAACATTTAAGATACAGAAGGTGACGGGTGAGAGGTGACTGCTCATCATTTACATTCTCACCTTCTGTGCACCAGCAAATGCATGGTAGTAACAGGAAACATAAGTCATTATGGCTCTTTCATCAGGTCTGGCAGTGTATACTAAATCTGTGTAGAAAAAAGAAGGTTAACTGCTTGAACATTCTAAAGACAACAGCCTTCTCCTGACTGATCATCGGGCAGAGAAAGGGAAGCAAGGAACCCTTTTCTCTATAGGATGGCATTGTAGATCCAATCAGACCAAGGAAATAATACCTATAAAAATCCATCACTTCCCATAAAGATTTAAAAGTCACCAAAGAGAAGAGTATGACTGCCTTAGGCTGCCATGGAGTCCCAGACTAGCTGGATATTTCACATCCAGGCTAGACTGAAAAGCTCCAGGATTTATCCAGCTCTAGGTTCAACAGGAAATATGCACCAGGGAATGTGCAGCCTAAACCCAATGGCCTTGATGTTGCCATGTACCATGGAGGAACAAGAATTATCAAGATTCCTATTCATCTATTCATTCGTACATAGCCATTTGCTACTAATCTAAACCCATTCCCCTGAACAAGAGCATTAAAAAAAAAAAGGAGGGGAGGGTTGTATTGGATTAGAAGGAACTGGGATCAATGAAAGTGGCCTCTCTTTTTTTTTCTGTTGGCTGGTAGATAGGTCAAGATGAGGAAGAATCTCATCAAACGTAAAATTATAGATCACATAGTTTCATGGAGGGGTTTATTAGGCATGACAATATCCCCATTTAGGGCTCCACAACACACATGACCAACAGGGAAACCAGCGATGTGGGACAGAGAAGGGCTCGTTAGATGGGATGAGAGATCTTCAAGGATGAGACTAGTCAGCAACGTTACAATGGCAGAATGACAGGTAAGGGAGTTCAAGTATAATGCTACTTTAATAATTCACAGTTTACCAGAAATAAACATAGAAAACTTACGAGATGAAAAATACATGACAGATACTAAAGTGTTCCTATTTATATACTGGTCGGTCATATTTCTAATCCTTTGCCATCACTTTCTTATAAGAGGGTATTGTCAACAGATAAAACAGCATATGAGCAAAGGTATATATGGGTCTTCTACATTTAGATGAAAAATGGAGGAAATAAATGGGAGAAAAGAATGTCAGATAATAGAGGAAAGGGCAGGTGAAATGTTAACTTCTTTGACAAACAAAAAAGAATAGAAGTATTCTTGAGCCAGACATCAGAATTTCAGGAAATAGTAGGAATGTCAATAATACCAGAAGGAATGGTAGTTAAGAGTGATCCAGCATCATTAGGAAGTTACTTCATAAACTTGAAGAGATTTAGCAAACCCCCTGAATTGTCACAATGAATGATCTCAGAGTTGTTATTTCCCATAGGAATAGGGCAAAAGATGGAGTCTGCAAAGATAAACAGAGCTTGGAAAGAGGAAATATGGGCAAAAAATGAAGGACGAGTGTTCTCATGATATTCCTTTACTATTTTGTGCATTGGCTATAAAGTGGTCTTACAGAGACCATAACTCGAGCTGGTCATTCAAGTGCTCTGCTCGCAGAAGTAGTAGCTCAATAAATGTGGAAAAAATAAGTAAGAAAAAGAAAATTGAGACATAAAATAAGACTACCAAAAGTGAATAAAAAAGGAAGAAGAAACCAACTGAAATGACGGAAATGATGGAAAACACTTGATTTACTGTTGACATAAGACCAAATGAATAGCAGCACAGAGCCTACTGGTGTTAATAATAAATACAGGGTGAGACAAGAAACTAAGAGTTTATTTATTCTGAAAGTGACTTACATTAGGTGTGAAGGAATTTTGACTCATCCTGTATTCACAAGAAAGGGTATAAAAGCTTATGTACTACAAGACACCATGAGTGATACTATACAACATTAAGGAAAAAGATGAAGCTCTTCCAGATCTTTAGAATATCTGAGACTTGTTCAAAGGAAAGTGATGGAGATTTAGTGGTCACCCCTGCTAACCAAATACTTTGAATATGATGAGTATAATCGCTATTGGAACAGAACAGGCTCAATTCTATAGTTCTTTTAGAATTCTCACATCTTACATTTAGGTTCATTTGCTGCACTGGAGTTCATATGATGAAAAAAAAGTATTGTCCTTCTAAAACTTGAGGAAATTATTTTCAAAGTTATTTTTTTAAAGTATATACATAAATCTATATTCTTGCTTTCCATTACATAGAAAATGTCTTTACATGCCTCAGGTTAGTTTGAGAAGAAGGTTCTTCTCTCTCTCTCTCTCTCTCTCATTACTTTTGAGTTTCAAGGCAAAATTTATGCATGAAATTCTGCAATAACATCTGCATGACTGAGAGGATCACTTATTAAGAAATACAATGCTGCAAAATCACACTGTACAGAGCTAAGAGATTGGCATAATGACATCCAGAAAAAACAAAAGTCACTAAGTAAAATTCAAATCCCACCTTCTGCATCCAACATCTTGGGGATATCCAAATGCTTTTCTGCTATTTCCATGGCCAGGTTGATGTTTCCTACAGGGTCATCCTGCACAGAAAGAAAGAAATAAGGAATTAAAAATAATAACCCACAGCTTTAAAAAATCTAATCCTTGCTCATGATTTTCTTTACATATTTTGCTTTCTGAAGGAAATATTCTTCCTCTTTACTCTATCCCAAACACATTTTTCAGTAAGATACACCCTCCCACATACATTTTTTCACCAAAATACACTATAGTTTAAATAATTTTATTTCCCTTGCTACCCAACCCCAATAAAATGCATTTCAACTTAAATGTTTGAAAGAAAATGAAGACATCACAGTGGAGTTAAATGGTTCCGGAAACACATATACTAATATCACACCAAGACAAACTGCACATGCACAATCTTACAAACAGCAAAATGAATCACAAAGCTCTTAGGACAAAAACACTCTGTACAGAAGATGTGTTATTTCCTGTTTTATTTTTTTTTAATGTCTGAGATGAATTCTTTGTGTATAAAAGCTGATTTCAAACATTATTACCGATAATGACATAAATATCTTCCTCAAAAAAAATTCATGAAGTATGAAACTGAGTGGTTAGGAATTCAAAAGCAGAATTAACACAAACATTTTAAAGTCTGATTTAATTGATGCTGTATAGGTTTGCTGACCGTGTGTAAATCTCATATTCTGAGGGAGTAATAAGATCAAAAAAGAGTCTCTACAAAAAAGAGGTAGAAGTCTAGGAACAAATGTAAATGACATGCCTACTATCATGTTTCATCCTTGAAATCATTTTACTGTTTCAATAAAAATTCTTCAATATTATGCACTGGTAGCACAGAATAATAAAACTGTACATAATGTCTGACAAGCACAAGTATCACACACTTAATCACAGTGTAATGATACAGTATCGAATAAAGCAGCTGAATAAAGTTTTCTAGCCTTTCAGGGTACATAACTGTTTCAATCAAAATTTTTTTCAACCAAATGTGAATTAACTTAAGAAAGCACATAAATCACCTGATTGAAAAGCAACTTTATTTCATCAATTAAATGGTATTGGTAATCTACTCTAATGCTAATATTTGCTAAGTTATATAAAAATTTTCAAGTTAAAAATCTGGTATTAAACTAACAGTTTTAAATAGCTAAACAGTATTTAACTTTAAGAACATCATCTTGAAATATAAACTTCTGGAGATAAAGGAGAGCTTATATATACACGCTACCATGTTAGCAATGTTAGATTGATTTTTTTAATGTTTTAGCCGGTCATAGGCTAATTCAAGAAGAATGACCATGTGTTGAGCCAAAAAAGTAACTAGCCAAGAAAATTAGAGAGCATCATTTCACAATCCCATTCACCATAAAGATGCAATGTGTGTATTCATGAACTGCTTTGGATAGAACTGATTAAAGTATATCCAAGCCTTTGAATATATGATAGGAAATGATGATGATATAGATAGCTAAATCTACTATCATTATCTCTGCCTCCAACTAACTCTTGATCTCTATAAGATAAAGAAGAGAAACCAGGACTTTTCCTCACTGATAACACACAACCATGGTAGTACTAACATGTGGTGTTTTTTTAACCTAGAAGGAACCCTAGATTTTCAGAGCTGAAATGGGATTTAAAGGTCACTTAGTATAGTACATCTGAGAAGGTATCTATTCTACAACTTCCCTAACTAGTATTCATCTAGCTCCATTTAAAAGTTCTTCAATGGATAGAGAACTTACTGTCTACCGAAGCAGTTCACTGCACTTTTGGAAAATTCTATTGGGAAATTTTTATTTATGGGCTTGAAATCTGTTTTTCAGCAAATTTCTAGATTTTTGAGCTGGACAGGATCTTAAATATCATGTAGTCTAACCATCTGACTTTACAGATGAGGCCTAGAGAGATTAGATTTTCATGAAGTCATATAGACAGTAAGTGGAAGAACCAGTATTTGAACTCAGGTCACCTGACTCTAAATCCAGACTCTTTCCTCTGTACCAGACCAACTCTACTTCCTTTTGCATAACCAACACTTTAATTTTGCAGATGGGAAAAAAAGGCAAACTGTACAAACTGAGAAACTATGGTCACCCAATTCTCTCATCTATAGCATTATCTTACTTCAGATGCATTGTCTAAATCAGGGGTAGGCAACCTGCAGCCTCGAGGTCACATGTGGCCCTCAAGGTCCTCAAGTGTTACCCTCTGACTAAATCCAAACTTCACAGACCAAGTCCAGATGCCCTGACCCTGGTCTAAATAATAACCAGTAAATCCTTTGTCTGATACCCAGGTCTGTGGTGGCAGAAATTCAGGGCAATTACTCTTCTACCTCTTCCCTCAGTCACACAGGTGAGAACAATATAATACAGCAACAAACTCCATGCTCAATCACAAAAACAAAGATATTCTCAAAATACTCAACTAAGCACAGCAGCCACTAGAAGGAAATTTTTTGTTTGCCTTACCACCATTTGAAATATCTGTTTACCAGTTGTGAGTTACATTGCCATTAACATTTTAAAATGACATCACTTTCAGGGTAGAAAAGCAAAACACCCCAAAAGCTTAGGAGGGGTGATGGTTTGCTTTAATTTGAAGATTGATGGGCAGAATGGTATAAAAGAATAAAATTCTGGACCTGCTACCAAGAAACCTAGGGTTGAGCGATGGTGATGACATAACCAATTGCATGGTATTGTATAAGTAATTTAATCTCTGAGTTTTTTCTTAGCTAAAAAGTGGAGATAAAGTATTTACATGACCTACTTCACAAGACTGTTGCAATCAAGGAATATTAGAAACTCTAAATTGCAACATAAATGTGAGTTTCCACATTCACTCCTTGGTTTCCATATCTGTACAATGACAATGATATTTGTGTCAGAGTTGTTGTCCAGAAAGTGCTCTAGTCTAAACCATAAAGCACTACATAAATGTGAATTAATATGGTCTCTACTTTCAAACTAGTGAGGAAGCACATCAAGGAAGACACTGAATCTTTACAATTTACCCTTTCTTAAAGATGGCATCCTTTCTTCTGTAGGACTGTAAACTATATTTAATACACTGTGCCTGTCTCCTAACATTTGGACCTCCATATTTCATCTGAATTGTGAAACCAAATTCACCAGCATTAAATATGACTGTGTTTACAATTAAGTGAACCTGAAAAGAAAAAGGAAACCCAAGAGGAGAGTCTGAACTTCCTCCCAGACTTAGAGCAGATTCACAATCCATGAAGTAAAATCTGTAAGAAATGATATATTTGGACTATTGGTCAAATCAAACTAAATCAATCTATCAATTCATAGTCTGGATAAAAAAGGAAGGACTGGGGCTTTTTCCTTGTGAGATTCAATTTAATTTAATCAAACAAACACTTATCAAGCCTTCTGCTAGCAGCTAGGAGTGCAAAGACAGAACAGTAAAAGACACACATATGTCTGACCCAGCAGCCATGCTTCTCGCTCATAGGAAAGGTTAGCTCAGAGAGCACTACTGGTTTTTTAAAGATCTTTTCTGGGTGGGGAGAAAGCATATCCAGAGTTAGTTCAGTGCTGTTGTGCTCATTCTTAAGAGAACATGCCAAAGGAACACAAGTCGGGACCCTGAGGGGGCAGCATGCTGTGTCACCTAGAATGACCTTATTAAGCTTTGAGTAGTCAATGAGGTCAGGTCGATGTCTGTGGATGAGCGCACAGAGTCCAAGGCCATCTTTCCAGCTTCACAAGGAATTAAAAAGAATGGGAATACAAGTTAATCAAGTCATTGATTACATTGGCACAGTGCTGGGCTTGGTCCCATTCTTCTCTAAACTCAGACAGTTAATCCTTTATTTTTGGGGGGTCAGGGACCACAGGAGCTTTCTCATTCTTCCTCCCTTCTGCCTTGCACTTACATATACCACACCACCATTTTCCCCAACCCCTTTACCAAAACTCAGACTTACCAGAGATGAGCTTCTCCTCATAGAACTAAACATAGAAACTAAACTTTAGTTCTGATTTTAAGGCTTTAATGGGTTGTTTGCTTGGGAACTAACCAAGTATAACATTGTTTCTAAGGGAAAACACTTTCAGAGTTCTGAACAACCAATTTAGAGATCTGTTTTTGGAATACAATCTATTTGTAAACCAGGAACTTGTATTATATGACTATTTTAAAATATAAATTCTAATTCTACCTTCTTTATAGTTAAAGTCCCCTTACTATGTAACTTTCTGTTAATATTAACAATAAATGTAAATCTCATTAAAGTCCTGTTACTTTAACTATGAGTTCACCTGGGACAGAGCTAATAAAAATGATTAGAAAAATATTTTTTTTACAATGAGGCCAATAGGGAACTAGGGCACCAAGATTCCTAGGCTTCATCTGAATTTCATAGAAGTGAAAGTTTAAGGAATGCTGGAGTACTGTGAATATCTGGGAGTGGAGATGGAGTGAGGGAAGAAGGGAATGGAGAGAGAGAGATAGATAGAGAGAGGGAAGGAGGGAGCGAGGGAGGGAGAGCCAGCACAAAGACTGAGATTCAGAGACTATATGTTCTTAGAGAACTATAAAAGGCAATTTCTTACAAAGTATCATTTTTTTTGCATTCAGAAAATGCTCATTCTAACTCATGTACTAATAAGTCAACTCAGCCATATAGCCTGTGACTCTTTCATGACCGTCATGTCTTCTGTTCTTTACTAGCCTTTTTGCTACTCATAAATCTACTATATAGTGTGTCAAGAAAAGGGAACAAAAGCTCTTAAGTTTTTCTTCTATGTGACTATAGGAAAAAGGGTGAGAGGACAAAAGACAAATAACTAACATAAAGTTCTTGGAGTATGACTCATGCAGTCCTTGTCTATATTCCCCTGCTGCTTATAAGGGTAAGGCCAAACTTTCTATTTTGATATTCAAGGTCCTCCATTTTGCCTATCCAATTTTAACTCTCAAATTTTCTATAAATACCCCTCTACTCTAATCAGTCTTGTTGGTGTCACATACAGGATATTCTCCATCCTGTTGCCACATCATTGCTCAGGTTGTCTAATCTGTTGAGACTGTCCACTTCCCTTCTGTCCATCAGTTCAAATTCTCATTCGATAGATCCTCCAATATTACTTTTTCCCTGAAGCACCCCAAAAGTGAAGCCATAATCTTGCCTTTACTTTGTTTTCTTCCAGTAGTACATATCATATTATGTCGCACTCCCTCAGAATTGCTGTATAGTCGTTCTGTGAACTAAACTGGTAGGACCTAAGGCTTTTTGTTCTTTTGTGTTGTTTAGGATACCTGGTACAGTGAATGCTTAATAAACATTTGTTTAAATAATTACCCATGATATTGACCCAGTGTTCTAGTATAGCTATTGAAACCTAGCAAGAAGGCTATTATTGGATTTTGGAGAAATGCAGATTGGGACTCAATTCTTCTGGCCCTATCAAATAAAGATTCCTTCCTTTCTTTTCCTTCTATTTGTCTATCTGCTAAGGGCCGAAATCTAGTAATTTTGATTCATTATTCTGACATTTCACAACTTCTATTCCAAAAAAAATCAGTCTTATTTGATGAGATTTATAATTTCTTGCATGCAAAATTTTGCTCCCAGGCAAAACTGGACATCAGAAATTCTGTATTCATAGAAAGACATTTTTCTCATCTCTGGAGGAGAGGAAAAATGCTAGTATGAACAAATATTTATTCTCTCCACCACCCATTGATTCTAATATAATTTTTACAAAAGATCGTAATGTCTTACCTAGTATGGAAATTCTGAATATTTACATTCCTGTAAGGGGCAGTTTTCCTCTGGCACCACAGAAGCAGACCTTCTTTAGCAGAAGTTTCTGTAATGAAAACCAGAGAAAAGTCTACAGGAGAAAAAACACAACTGGGTTCACAAGGCTCAATACTAGCACCACTACACAACCAAAGACCTCTGGGGTGTCTACTGACAAAAGCTGGAACCACTGCTAATCACAAGAACATTGGACTCAGGCTGTTCTTTCTCTTCTATGAATATCATAATGCAACAAAGAATTAAGATAAAGGGAATTTAGGATCAGCAGTAAATATAGAAAATTTGATAGGAAATATAAAGAACTTAACTTTAGAGAAATTAACAACTTCCTAGGGCTTCCCAAATGTGCAAATAAGCCAGCATCAGTAGTTCTGCATTGTTGGAGATTGCTACAGGACATTAGGTAAACTGGAAACGTGGCTACAATACCTAGTCCAAGAACAACAGATTTTAGGGTTCTTAGTGTGTGTTCATCATTGACCCACACGATCACGGAACAATAGATCTCCTGCTGGAAGGCCCTTAGATACTGAATTCAACTCTCTTAAATTACAGATAAGAAATCTGAGGCTTGGTGAAGGGAGGCAAATTGCTAAAGGCCACACAGGGGCAAGAGCAGGAGCAGGAGCAGGAGCAGGAGCAGGAGCAGGAGCAGGATGCAAATCCCTACATCCAACATTCTTTCCAGTATACTATGCACCCTCCATCATACACCAAGGAAGCAAAATCTATTTGGGGACAGTTCTTCCCATATATAATATTCTTTTCATAAATGGATAAACTTATCTCTAATTTTTACAATAAGAGGTAGACCTATCTTTAAAAAAACTTTTTAAAAATATTCCATTGAAGAAGGCCATATTCCCCCAAAGTGATTCATGTCTAATCTATTTTAAAAAAAGACAATATCATCAGAAAATTGTATTTGTGAAAAATCCTTTCATTTAAATAGTAAACTCACAGAGGGTTACAGTGAGCTCATTAAAGAATGACTCGATAAAATCTAAATTACCAAGGAAATTTGTTAACAACTGTGCTGAAGGCTAAAAAGAGTCTGCCTAAAGAAGAGTTTTATGCTTTGTTTTTTACATTTAATTGTTGGTTGGTTGTTTTGAGGAAAATCTATCTAATAAACACACCCTATAAAAATGCTAGAAAATGCCAAGTACTAATTTGACAGATTGTACTTAAGCTATTAAGTAATATCCAGAATTATAACACTTTTGGCACTCTAATTTGCCTTCAGGACAGTCACATATGGATGATGTCATTAATATGTAATTTTTAAAATGTGGTAAAATCTTAATGGATTCATAATATAACTATTTAAAATTTGTGATGACTCAGATGTTTAGTGGTCAACATTTATCTTGTACCATCTAGCTTAATAAGGATTTCCTAGGTGAGATAATGCAATAGTAAAAACATGATTACAGGTAAATAGGTGAAAATGTTCATGTAGGTTTCTTTTTTAAGTTATTTATATAAGGGACAACTGATAGAATCACAGTAAATTAGAGCTAGAAGAGACCTTGGAGATATTTTGCAAATGAGCAAATAGTAGAACAAAAGTGAATTATCTAAGATCACAGAGCTAACAAGTAATAAAGGTGAAAAATGAACCCAGATCTTAGCCTGTTTTCCATTAGACCCTATTGCCTCCCTACTTAGAGAAGTTATAAACTGAACTAAATAAATACTACATAAAAACTAAATAAATTGAACTTAGTTATTTAAACAGATCGGAAAAGAGCAATACTTTTCCTACTTTGGTTGGAATTGTTCTATGTCCTTTAAGAAAAAGTTATTTTCTTTAAGGATTTTGTTATTTATTATTTTATAATTAATTTTATTGTATTGTATTTATGATTTATATAAATCATTAATTTTATACAGAGACACAGGAGTCTTATCTTACAGAAATTTGAGCCATATGTGAATAGTCTGCTCAGTAGCATCAGTGTAGCACTGTAGAGCCCCTGTGGAAGGACATGAGGGGCTCCACATGGCCACTGAGGCACTATGTATTGCAATAGGCTTGTCCTTGTGTTTGTGTGGCTTCAAGGGAGTCAGAATAGTCAACTCGAACCCTCTTCTCCCCCAACCCTTCTTCAAGGGAGACTTTCATTCCTGCCAGGAGGGGAAGAAGGAGGTTGGGCCAGGAGCCACTCTGCTCTCCTCCAAGGCAGGGTGGGTACTGGGTTAGAGATACAGCTATACCTATAAGCAGATGACTAGATTCCATGGCCTGGAAGGTAAATCCCAAGTCCTGGAAATAGACATGTGCCCCTTCACCCTTCCTATTTCTGGCCCAATTCACATAAACAACCTTTGTAGAGATGGGATCTGGCAATAACTATAGCAGATGCTAGATGGCACAGTGGACAGTGTGACAGACTTGGAGTAAGAAAGGCTAGAGTTCAAATCCAGGTTTGGACACTTAATAGTTGTGTGATTCTGGGCAGGTCATTTAACCTCTTTATCTCAGTTTTCTCATCTGTAAAAGGGTATAACAATAACAGCTACCTCAGAGGGTTGTGGTGAGGATCAAATGAGATAGCAATCCTACGAGGTAGGGCTGTCAAGAAAGTGGGGGCCACAGTAACAGCTGGCATTTACATCATTTATATACAGCTTTAAAGTTTGTCAAGACACTTTACAAACCTTAAAGCAACATTAAATGCTAGCTGCTATTATTATTTCACTACATATTCAGGAGCCACAGCAACTGAAGACCCAGAAAAGAAAGTTTTCACCAACAAAGACAATGTCAAATGGTTCACATTAGGCACAAATATAGTTTTATCAATGGAAATGGTATTTAAAAATATGGATTACCATCTGCTTTGCCATTGCACTGGGCTTTTCCATCTAACTTGCACATATGGATTGTGTCTGCTATTAAAATGTGAGCTCCCTGAGAATAAGGACTGACTGTCTTGTTTTCTATGTCTGTATTCAGCTTTTGGCATAGTACTTTGCACAGAGTAAGAGCCTAATAAATGATTTTTCATTCATTCATTCACTTATACCCTTGCTGCCTAAAAACACAACCATGTTTTGTCCAACCTCAAAAAAACCTTCACTGCATCCTACTACACTGCCCAGTTATTCTGTACCATATCTTTCCTCTCTTTCTCTGCTCAAATGTTTGAGTGACTCCACTTCTTCTTTCACTGTCTTCTAAAATCACAACAATCTAGCTTCTGACTTCACCAATCAATGGAAACTGCTCTCTCTCTCAAATAACCAGTGATCTCTTAATTGCCATACATAATGGCGTTTTCTTACTCCTTACTCTTCTTGACTCTCTGAATCATTTGATAGGGTTGATTTTGTTCAACTGGATACTTTCTTCTCTTTGGGTCTTCAGATACTGCCTGCCTTTGGTCCTCCTACAGGATGAATTATTCTCTCTTAGCTACCTTTGCTAGCTCTTCAGACACTTCTTCTCACTTAACAGTGGATTTTCTGTAACATAGCATCCTGTGTTTTTTTATCTGTTTTCTCTCTATACCATTTCACTGGGTGATCTCATCAGTTCGCATGGGTTCAATTATCATCTCTATGTTGATAATTCTTAGATCTATACATCCAGCTCTAGTACCTCTTTTTAACTCCTATCTCACATTTCAAACTGCTGCTGGACATTTCAAACTGGATTTTCTGTGGGTACTTCAAACGCAATATATCCAAACCTGAACTCAGCTTTCCCACAAAATCTGTCCTCTTTCCCAACTATAAGCGTTGAGAGTTGAGTTAAGTACTACCAACCTCTCAGTCTCCCAAGTTCACAACCTTGTCATCCTCCTTAACTCCTCACTCTCACTCATCTCACATATTGCCAAATATTGCCATTTCTTCGTGAACAACACCTCTCTATATCTTCTTCTCTCCACTAACTGGCTGCCATTCCAATTCAGGCCTTTAACACCTCTTGCCTAGACTGCTGGAATAGCCCTCTAACAGGTCTTCCCCCCTCAACCTTCTCCCTCCTCCAAACTGTCCTTCACATAGCTGCCAAGATGATTATGACTAAAGCATAGGTCTACCCATGTCACTCTCCCTGCTCCAAAAACTCTAGCTCCCTATTACCTTCAAGATCAAATAGAAAGTCCTCTCCACAACCTTGCCCCTTCCTGCCTTTCTAGTCTTCTCACATTTTACTCTCCTTCATTTACTCTTTGGGTCAATAATACCAGCCTATTTGCTGTTCTTTGCACATGACACTCCATCTACCATCCCCACGCATTTGGACTGGCTGTTTCCTGATGCCTGGAGCACTACAAATTTCTTACCTACACCTCTTGTCATCCTTGATTTCTTTTAAGACTTAGTTCAACTACTAACCTCTACAAGAGGCCTTCATGTTCTCCCTGGACACTTGGGCCTTCCCTTCTAAGGTTATCTTTCTCCTCCTCTGTATGTATTTTACATGAAACTGTTTACCCCATTACTATGTCAGTTCCTTGAGGGCAGGGATTATTTTCATGTTTTATTTCCATGTTTTTCCAAGCACAAGTTCAAGTTCCAGGAACATAGTCAATGTTTAATAAATGCTTGCTGATCGACTGATTCATGTGCTTATGCAAAGGTCTTCAACATCTTAAAGAGTAACCCAAACTCTACCATAAACACTTTGAGAGCAAGGTTTGTGCCTCATATCCCAAAGTGCCCATCACAGTGCCTTGAAGGTATTCAATCAATATCTGATACCTGATTAATAACTAGAAGGGGTTAGCACTAGAAGATGTCCTGGTACTCTGATGGAATATGAATGTAAAAAGTTGGAGCTCCAATGTATGGTTAAATGAAGGCAGGTCAAGTCAAGTCATGGATGTGGAATAAACAGGAATCTCCTAAAACAGACCTGTAGCTAGTTAGACAGTTGGTGATTTCTGACTAAATAGAAAATCTATTTTGAGAGAAATCAACTTAACACCTTTTACAGTAATGAATAGATCAAAATATTTATAAATTGAGTGGGAGTAAAAGACAAGTGATTTTCATCTTCACTGGAGATTCAATCTTTAAACTGCCCTTGCTGTGAAGCAGTGACGGGTAGGGAGACAGCCACCACAAAAAAGTCGAGAGGACTGTTAAGAAAGGAAAACTTGATTTTCAATAAATTCTTTCTGTACCTGAAATCCTTTTTGTTTTAGCTATAAGCCCAAATATTTCATCCAGACAGCTATATTCATTGTACTTATTTGTAATCCTGTAATAAACACTTAAGAACTGAATATCTGTACATTTTCCTAGCTCTGAACATAGCACTAATCCTTTCTACAAAGATTCCACCCCCAGGAATGACACAGCATCGCTCAAGCCCAGCCCGACAAGCGTTATTAATTATACTGCACTTCAAGGTTTGCAAAATGCTTTACGTCTATTATCTCATTTGTTCTCCACAACAATTCAGCAAGCTAGATGCTATTAACATCCCCATTTTGTCGATGAGGAAACTAAGACTCGGAGAAGATAAGTAAGTAGCCTAGGATCACACAGTTAGTAAGTGTCTGAAACTGGATGTAAACTCTGGTCTTCCTGATTCTAAGTCCAACACTCTATCCACTTTGGCACCTAGCTGCCCAAGGCAAATAAAATTCTCAAGCAGAATGGTCATGTTCCTAAATGGGTACAATCTTATAACTGACTCTTCGACTTTAGAAAACAAAGTTCATTCAGTTTGTAGAATACATTTCATTTTTACCACTTGCCACAATTTTTTTTTTTAACATATTCAGGTTATCTCTCATATACTTTACCTTCCACTGAAATATCCTGAATAGCAAAGCGGAGGATGATGGTCCAGATCATACCCAGAGTCATTTTCACATTGCCATCAACAATTTCTGTAGACAAGAAAAAAAAACATTAGAAACAAATTCTGCAACATTATCTGAACATACCACTGCACTCTTTCAACAGTGATGCCTATAATTACATCCAAGAATGAAAAGAATTGTTACATTTCTATAGGCCCACAGTATAATTACAATCCTTATGCTAATGTCTTCAAGTGTGGGACAGGGGCCCAAATTCCTCAGCCCCTGGATAAATTCAGAATTGACTCAAAAGCACAAATCTGGCTGAAAATATTTGGCTGAAATCAACCAATTAATTTTTCATCTTCTAAGAATCCATTAGGGAAAATGTTCAACAATCAGACATGGACAGTTAAGTCTCAGGAAGCATGTTACCTCCACCTAGATTCTACTAGTAGACTTTACTAGGCCTGAATTGGTCACAGGAGTCAATGACCAACAGTGTAAGACATTTTCAGTTTCTGACAACTTATAATGTATAACCATTAATATGAGAAAGTGAACAAGCATTTATATAGTGCCTATTATGTACTGTTCTAAGTGCATTTTACAAATATTATCTCATGTTATCCTCACAACAACCCTGCCAGGCAGGGGCTATGACTATTCTCATTTTACAGTTGAGGAAACTGAGGCACACAGAGATTAAATGACTTGTTCAGGGTTATATAGCTAATGCCTGAGGCCAGATTTGAACTCAGGTAAGCTCAGTGCTCACCTATTCCCTGTGCCACCAGTTGTCCCTACTATGACAGTATTTTATATTTGTATAGAGTTTTATGCTTTTGGGACCCTTTTCATTTTGCCCTCACAACACCCCCACGACATTAGTGTCTCAGCTTACCTTCAGCACCAATGGATACCAGTTTCACACCCTTACTGGCTATGTAATCCAGGGCCTTATTGACGTTGGCAATTTTGTGGAAGCGCATTTTTCCTCGGTCAGGTTTAGACAATCTTTCACCTGTGAGGAAAAAATGGCACACATACAGACTACTGGTTACACCAGGTTATAGACCCAAGAGAATAAAATTCAGAATCCAAGATTTCTTTTTTTTTTTTTTTTTT
>CM053770.1:565533854-565628505 GCA_028658325.1 Potorous gilbertii
TACCTGTATTTCTTATTTCCTAGTAGCAAGAACAATACTCAACAGTTGATCCTAAAACTTTAAGTTCCAGTTTTTCCCCATCCCTCCCTCCCCACCCATTCCCTTTGGAAAGGCAGGCAATTCAATGTAGGCCATATTCTTAAAGAAAATTTTCTTGGCAGGATTCTAATGACCATTTGGTGATGCGAAACAATTTATTTTGGTTCTCTGAAACAAACCAGGAGGAGAAAATAACCTGCAACATGAAATCAGCTACTCTAATCCCAGGAAGCCAATCAGTCACTTTCAGATAAAATAGAGTTCAAGATAAAGTAGAGTACTATAAACATGTAGGTTTCTGAAGCCTATTACTGAAATTTGGTTTGAAATACTGAGGCTCTTACCTATGAGTTGAGAGAGTTAGGACTGTGCCACTGAATCATTCTAAGCTGCTGGCTAGCCCTCGGGAGAAGCCAAAAAACCTAAACTCAGCTTTCTGAGCTGACTACCAGGAAGTGGCATTTATTCCAGTGACCTCAGTAGCCAGTATATAGAGACACGTACATTGAAGGGAAATCTGCCTTACTCTCTCATGGTCACAGTTCTTGACTGTAAATTTGAAGTCTTTAAAACCAAAGCCAGATATATGAATTATAAGGCAAAAATAGTCTCAATGTAGCTCATGCTCACTTATTCAGCATTATGCTAACAACTAAATATGGGCTCTGAAAAAAATTTTATCTATTCCACAATATAGTATCTAAGGTGAGGCCTTAAGAGGGCATGAGGCCTATCGTGGAACTAGCAGATTTAGAGTCAGGCACCTTCCACACATGTGGCTGGGACTTATTTGTTCCTGTACGTTTGCCCCTCTATACACATACTATGTGAAAAACTGTATGTGCAAACTCTGGCTATATGTTCCCAATACATATGACTCTTCTTAACAATGTGCTTTTCTACACATGTTCTTCTTAATAATGTACTTCTTAACCATGTGCCTCTCCACATATGCTCCCTAAGCATGTACTCTTCCTGTTGTGTGAAAAAGTATACCCCAGGTCTATGACAGATATATTCTCCTGCTAATTTTCTTACCATTCTTTTTAATATAATGCCTTTGCTTCAATGGGGGAAAAGTATGTAAATTCTACATATGTACATGCTAGCTTCATGAAGAAGTGAGGGAAAGGAAAGAACCAATGGTGGATTGGGGAGGACATGGTAGCATTTCTTCTTGTTTTTCAAAGTAGGAGACCTAAATATTACTTTGAAAAGAGAAAACTGGGAAATGAGTTTACAGTAGAATTTAGCTAGTTTTCAGGATAGATAAAAGATCTCCAGGAAGACAAGAACTTTGCCAAAGAGTAGTTTCTAATGTTGCAATTACAAAGCTTGAATACCTTCAAAGGAAAACTCAGTAAATTCATCCTGGAATAGACAGAAAAACTAATTCAACTATATGGTTTACAAAGTGTTTTTCTCAAAACAACCCTCTAAGACAGATAACAAATAATTTCTCCATTTTACAGATGAGGAAACTGAGGATCACTGATGTGATATGACTTCTGCAATCACAAAGCTATTAAGTTTCACATGTAAGATATGAACCAGATTAGAGTCAAGGCTTTAACCTGCGCTTCAAGGGGATACATTCAGAGCTCTTCTCACTCAAGAGATAGCACATTGAGTTAAGTATACATCAGACAGAAGCCTTAGAGGTACCACCAACCTGAAATGACTTCCAAAAGAAGCATGAGCTTAAGGCCATTCCTGAAATCTTCCTCAATATTCTCAATTTGGGTACCAGCTTTTCTTAGATGAGAATTACACCAGGCAGTAAATGTCTAGAAAGTAAAACGAACATTTATCAAAACAACAATTAGAAAATTGTCTTTTGAAAATTCTCCAATCTCACACATATTCTGAAGAGTGCAAAGAGGACTTTGGGTCCTGCTCAGTCTTCTAAAGGAGGAAAAGGAAGATGAAAGACACAGGTAAAATTGTAGCATTAAGGCGAGTATTTAATAAGGTTTGTTTGTTTGATGGAATACCCAGAAGAACTCCTGACTGAACTTAAAAGACTATCACCATTGGTTTATTCATATGCTGCCTTGAATAGTCACCCCCATGGTAAATAATGGCTTTTTCTGCCTTTAACCTCACAAACACTTTATGCCTTTTTAAAATATTTGTCAAATATTATTTTATGTTTATGCATCATATTCCCCAGTTAGAGTTGAAGCAATATGAAGCCAAGGCACAGGTCTTATCTTAAATTTTGTATCAAACTTAGGCCCAGTGAGTACTTAATAAATGTTGGATTTTGTTGTTTATATTCTCTATAGTTTTATCTCATCAACTATAGCTCTTAATGATAAAGATTTTAAATCTTTTCTTCCACTCCTATGTTTCCCTTACAACTCAGTCAGTCAATCAACAAGCATTTTTAATCATTTACTATGTGCCAGATAAAATGTTAGTCACATAACACTGTCTTTGCCCTCAGGGAGCTCACATTCTGATGGGGAGATGACATTCAAATGGACAGATTGTAGCAGCAGGCAGAGGTGAGATAGAATAGCATTCCAGACATGGAGGACAGCCAGTGTAAAAGGCATGGACATGGGAAATGGATGGAGTGTCAAGTGTCAGGAGTAGCAAACAAATCAGCTGGCTTATCAAGTCACAGGAGGGGAGGGAAGTGAAAGAAAATTAGAAAGATAAGATAGGGTCAGGTGAAGAAGGGTTTCTAATGCAAAACAGAGGATTTTATATTTTTTCCTTGACAAAATAGGGAGCCACTGGAGTTTATTAAGAATGGAGACCTACTATGATCTCCTAGAATGGTTAGACCTACTATGTATGCCACCAGTAAAATGCTTTTGTTTCTTAACTGGGATTAGAGTCCTCCTCTTATGCAAATTTTGATATAACTTGTTAGGTACGTCTAAGCACACTTTATAATCATACTTTGTCCTGGGCTTTTATTAGTATGTCAACTTTCAATGAAATGGAATAATCCCTCTTCCCAGATTTTGGGGTGAGAGATTGAGACGGAAATTTGTTACTGCATCAGGAAGTGAAACTCAAGAGTATATCTGGCTCATATAAACCATTGTTATACCTAGTTATTAGGGTTAAATAGGCAAAAAGTATTATGAAGCCAAACTATCAACTTACAGGGAATTTCTCAAACACATTAGTTCATAGATTGAATCCTGCCCATATAGTGAAATGGGGATAAAATAATTCATATCACTCTCTGCAAGAAAAAAAAACATTTTGTGTGTGCTCTATGTAGATCCAGTTTAGTGTGGGTGATCTAAGAAGTATCTGAGGTGGCTAGCTAAGTACTGCAATGAAAAAAAGAGCTGGACCTGGAGTCAGGAAGACCAGAGTTCAAATTCAGCCTCAGATAACCATCCAGGAGTGTGACCTTGGGCAGGTCACTTAATCTCTGCCTAGCTCACTTTCCTCATGTATAAAATGGGGATGATTAGAATACCTATCTCCTAGGGTTATTATAAGGCTAACAAATTAATATTTGTAAAGCACTGAGCACAGCGACTGGCACATAGTAGGCACTTGGTAAACGCTTGTTTCCTTCTTCTCTACCTTCTGACAGAGACGCTACTATGATTATCATAAGTTATTTGACTGCCTGAAAAATATGTATTTTTACATTGATTTGAAATTTCTACAGATTGCATGAATGAGCAGGCAATATAACACCAATCCAGAATTGCTTAAGAAACATGACATAAAGTGATAAGCATGTCAGCAAAGAGCTGCATGTCTAGAAAAGAATGTTGGTCAGTATATGGTAAAAGGGAGAAATGATCCAGTACTACACTGGTATCTATGTAATGTAAAAAGAGCTACAGGAAGGCCTCTAGCATTATGGATGGAGAATGTATGGAAAGATAGGGACAAGAATTAAACAGAAGAGATCAATGATCCAAAGGGTTAAAGGTGAAATCTTCAGAAAAATAGCATTCTATATATCATTAGATGGCACCCAAAGTTATTTTGTTTATTTTTCTAGCTTCCTTTTTACTTGGCTTCCACTTATGAACAATTTCCTGCCAAAACAGGATTAGAAACCCAGCAGGCAGCTGTTGACTGAGAATGTAAACTCCCCCTACTCTCAGAGCAGCTGCTGGTCTCAAGAACACAATGCTAGCCTAGCAAATTAAATGAAAAAAATAAATAAGATATAGTGTAAAGATTGGACAAGGCAATCAACCTCTCAAAATATATACTCTTTCCAAGTAAGATTTAACATGATAGAAGATGCATCTTGTTAAAACAAAATTTTAAAAATAGCTAAATAAAATAAAGGGATTTCCAAGCCTTGGTCAATAGGCCATTAATTTCAGTATGTTAGCAGCCGTTTGGAGTTCATAGTTATTTAACTTTATGAAAGGCAGCTAAAGCAGTAACAACTCAATGGTTTCTTCTAAGAAATACTTAAGAGTATTAAGTATTAAGACTTTGCTTCTGTCTAGGAAAAAGTTTCCAAGCCATTTGCTATCAAATATTCAAAGCCCCTAAAAAACAACCTTAAATTTAAATACTTTTCTAGTTAGTGACATTCACATGAATGGTATTATTGCCTAGACCCTTCTAAGGAAACATGGATTAAAATGGAGGTGAGGGGCAGAGAGAAGCAGGAGAGTAGGTAGTTATAACTACGTAAGTATCTATTTTTGTCACTCAGTTTTACTGACAAGTGATGAACTATGCACACACACTTAGTCATATAAATCTTTTAATGTAACTTTGAAAATAAATCATACTGGAAACATCACTAAAATCAACTGGCAAAGTTGGCATCACCACAAAAACCCATGAAAATAATGTTAGTGTACTGATCCCCAGGGTGAGTCTTTAAGAGTCTCTTTGAGCATTCTACAGGTAGATATAATTAAGGTAATCATTTCTTACTCAGCTATTAATATCAAGGAAGATTAAACTAAAAGGCCAATGTACTTAGCTAAGTTAAACCTAATGAAGTTTAAATATCTTTAATTAGTACCCCCATTTGCCAATATAACTTTGAGTAACTAGTAACTAACAAAACACAAACATGAGAAAGGTCTTCAATAACTCTACTGCAAAATGAACTTGGGGGGAGTGGGGGAAGATTATGTGCTAGCATAGGGCTTAATTTTCAATTTACTTAACATAAAATGAATTGCCTCCATCTAGGATGGAAAGACTATTCCTATGTGTCTTTTCCCTGGCCCACCATTCCTACCACTGTTTAAAAGAATGTGTTTATAATCCGCTAGTCCCAGCTAAATGAGCCTGGGAGACATGGGTAAGATAAAGGATCTGGTAGTCAGACTAAACTCAAGCTTTTGGTCCAACAGACAAATGTTTGTAGCAAGCTTCTTTGCTCTGGGGGTCTTTGAAGTCATCTGGAATCTAGTTTTGATCTTTCTACTCAAATAGAACACAGTAAGAGATTACTTAAGGGTAAGTGGTCTTCAAGAGTTTCCCTCAATGATAGTTTGGAAGACATCTTTATCTATCATATTATGTGACACTTGTCCACATTCTCTCAAGAGTTAACCAGATAGGCTCCACTCAACATTCTAGAGCCTTCCCAAATTTCACCTAAGACTGTGAGGAGACCAGTGGAACACTCTGGCTGTCCACCTGTTATGCCTTGTCCTTCTCATATGACCAGATCAGCTTTTCTCCCTGCCATATAATTCCTTGATGAGACCCTTTATTCCTGTTTTTCTTGTTTTTCTTTTAGTTCAGAATTCCTTTTTGATTATGTGTTATAGCCTGCTCACACCCGTGTGTGTGTGTGTGTTGTGTGTGTGTGTGTGTGTGTGTGTATATACATCACTGCCCTTGTGTGGTACTCATCTGGTATCTATTGCTCATCTTATATTCTTCAGAGGTTTTATAGATCTCTATCTCTCTTCCACATGGTAAGACTAGTAAAATGTTAGCACTGAAAAGATGGGCCATTGTTTTCATGGGAAGTTGGGGTGGGAGGGTCAGCAAAAGAATTTTTGCAATTTTAGAAAATATTGAGGCCTTTCTTCTTTACATTTTCATATCTTCCTTCTTTTCAACTCTAGATCCAGTTCATTCTATCCATCCCAAATGTACTTACTGTTGGATAAGTTCAAATGCATGTTGAAATCTGGGGAATAGCCGATCTTTCCTGTTTAGATGGACATGGCAGACTCCTTTAAGAGATTACAGATCTTTTCTACAGGTCCTGAGACTTTATGCATTCTACACAATGTCAGCCACACAGAGAAATAGCTAGACAATTGATGTCAAATAGGAAAGAATTCCTGCTAATGATATGACTCAGTAAGAAAACCAGAAATTAAAATTATCTGTTGTATTACATTTTTATTTATTTTGTGAAACATTTCCCAATTACATTTTAGTCTGATTCAGGTCCCCTTCAGGGGTTCTGAAGGCCAAGTGAGGGCCTAGACAAGAATTTGATACTTCTGATCTGGATGACCTCACCATTAACAGAGACTCCTCTTCAACCTGTACTCTACATCTCTTACAAGGAAGCAAATAACTTTGTTGAGCATATACATCTTCCTATTTTTTTATGCCTCATTTGATGCAAATAATCAGCAAGTCATTAAATAGGGGTATTTTTAAATTACACCTCCCAAAGAATACTGGAGGACCTTGATAAATGAAGGCAGATGCCTTGCCTCAAAAGAATTTATAAAGTGGTTTTTTTTATTCTACTGAATCAAATGCTTGTCATAATGAACAAACTATAAGTTCAATGTAATCTTACATTCGCTATACATTTCAATTAATTGTAAAATGATAAAGATGTGGTCCATTGTTGAATATTACTTGGAAAAGATTGCTTTCTCCCTATTAATACACTCATCAGGGATATCCTAGGGCAGGAATGGGAAATCTGAGACCTTGAGGTCACATGTGACCCGCTAGGTCCTCAAGTGTAGCCCTTTGATTTAGGTTCCCCACCCCTGTTATATAGAGAGATGTCTCTCTAAGTAAGATTTTTGTATGGACATGAGAATTGGCATACAAATCGGAAGGGAAAAAAGAAAGGAGGGAAAGGACAAGAAAAAAGGAAAGAGAAAAATTTCAGCATTCTCAGCAAAGTAATATTTGTTGGGAAGGCATAGAGGATTTAACCCTACTGAAAATTACTAGTTGAATTTTTCAGAAAACAAAGTCTAAATATTCTAAATATTCTTCCTTCCTCTCTTTACAGTTACATATATCTATAAAGTACATGAAGGACAAGAGAGGAGACAAGAGTAGAGAAGAGGAAAGGAGAGAGAAGGAGAAGGGAGGAGAGATGGGGAGGGGAGGAAAGGAGAGGACCATCTGGTGGTTAACCTGATGTAATTCAACAGGAATGTACTGAGTACCTGCTAAAGGCACTATACCCCACGCTTAGGCTGGTCCTTTAACCACAGACACTGTCATCCAGTCCCGACTTAAAAGTTCCTCCAGCTTAGCAAGCATCGCCAAAGCTTGTATTCCTTTGTCAATGCCGTGGAAACTCAGCTTCTGTTCCACATCAGGAAGAAGTAAACTCTGTGAAGAATTCAAGAACTCTTTAAGAACTTCAATCTGCTCTGAGGTCTGATTGGTGAGGATTCACCATGCCCTGCAGCCTTTAAGTATAACCTAAGCCCTCATCCTCCTTTCTAACTCTTGATAGGAAACTAGTGATCCAAGCAACACTGCCAGTCTTGACAAGGCCATGCCAATCAAATGCCAATTATCATTCTGATTCCCTGATGACCACTTCCCAGTGTTTGCAGTCTGGCCCTACTACAATGTAAGCTCCTTGAGTGGAGTTCCTGCCTTATCTGTATTTGTATCTGCAGCCCTTAGCACAGTGCCTGGCACTAGCAAGCACTTCCTGTACATTTTTCCACTCATTTGTTCACTACTTCATTCAAGAAGTTGTTTTTAAATGCTTCTACAAAAATAGAAATAAGCATTACCATCTCTTTACTCACGTCAACTGTCCAACTACTAGAAAGGACAATTTGATTCTCTGTTCTGTACAGGGTATGACACTCTACATTACTAAACATTCACACACACACAAAAAATGGTGCTTCTATAATGTCAATCTGGACTTTATTTTTCTAGACTTGCAATGGTCTCAGGGTATAATGGTGAAATAAAAACACTCCAGCAAGTGGTATGGGTCAAGATAAAGACAACAATAGTGATACTCTGGGAACCTAAAGAATTAGTTTCATGTGATTAAGCTGAAGGAAGCCTTGTCTCCCCTTCATTCCAGAAGAAAGGACATAGAGTGCAATAGTTATCACCTCACTTCCTTCTATCCTTACAAAAGCTCCTTTATTTCAAAACCACAGCTAATGAAAAATAAGTTTCCTATACATATTTGGTAACAAAAATTGATGTCCCTATTTTTCAAAGGGTGAATTTCAATTAAAAGAAGACTTCCATAAAAATGCAAAGATATAAAAAGAAATAAGCTTTTATACTTTAGTCCCATGTTGTTAACCACAAAAGCACAATGCTTTCCTCTAAGAAAAATAATAGAATATAAAAAATAATATGACCAATACACTGGGCAGCTGTTACTTACATAATGTCATTTACAACTCAATCAAAAGAACTTTTGACTCCCTCTCACAATAAGACAGCGTCATTGTATTTCTACTCTTTGAATCATGAACTCTATCATGTCTTCTGGGATCTTTATTTTCTTCTCTGGGCATACAGAAAAAATTATCAGACTTGGGGAGTATTAGGTAAGGGATGTTTAAGTGTTATGACACAGTAGGCTATCCATTGTTGCATATTTCTGTAATTAGTAGGAATAAATTTTAAAAGGCAGAATTAAAAAAACTTATTCCCTATCCTCCTTTACACATAATATTTATAAAAGGGAGCATTATGTAGTTCTTAAGATTTTATAATGTGCTTAAAAATAACTCTATCCAATAGATGTTATCCAATAGAGAGATACCCTCATTTTATAAATACAGAAACTGAGGCTCAGAGTTTAAATGACTTGCCCAGATTCCTACAGCTGCTGAGGACTTAAGGCTAAATTTGAACCTAGGTCTTTTTAACTCAGAGGCATGTATTCTAGACATTATGCTATGTTGCTTCAAGAAAGATATAGTACAAGAAGGAAGTCTTCACCACTTCCATCAGCAAAAATTGCTATGGAAGAGCTGACCCTGAAGGCTGGCTCTAGGCACAAAAATCTCATTAAATCCAGGGTTACCTAGAGAACAGGAAGAATAAACAGATTTGGTGGCATAAATTAAGAATAAACACGTAATCTCAATTACATTAATTTTCAAATTTAGGTCACTAGACAGGCCCAGAGGTAAGAATAAATAATTTCTAATAGAACCAGCAGGCCAGAGCTACTGGTAACCATTACTTGAGGGTCATAGATTTACATCTGCAATGGACTCAGAGGTTATCAATTCCAACTCCCTCATTTCACAGTGAGGAAACTGAAGCCCAAATGATTGGCTTAAGATAATAGAGATAGTAAGGGGCTGGGCAAGGATTTGAGCCATATTCTAAGATTCCGTATAAACTGCTGTGAATCAATGAAGCACCATGAAGAAAAGAAAAACAAAACTGGAATCTCTACTATTTGTAAGAAAACATCTCAGATCCCTCATCCCCAAAATCTACGGAAGTTGTCCCATGTTTATGGCAATAGCAATGGACTGAGATGGTGATCTTGAAAAGAGGCCTTCTGTCTTGTGACTCTCACCTTATAGTTCAATTTTCCTTAAAAGAAAACATAGGACTTATCTGCCCAAAAATATTTTAGCAGCACCTTTTGTAATGACAAAGAACTGGAAATTAAGGGGGTGCTCATCAACTGGGGAATGGCAACAACCGTTGGCACATGAATGTAATGGAAAACTATCGTGCCAAAACATGGTAAAAGAGCCAGTTTCAGAGAACATTGGAAGAACTGCATGAAATAATACAGAATTAAGACCCAGAAAAATAATTTGTATAATAATAACTACATTGTAAAGACAAAACAACTTTGAACAACTTAAGTACTCTGATCAATTCAATGACCAACCAAGATTCCAAATGACCAACGATGAAACATGCTACCCACCTACTAACAGACTAACAGAGAAGTGATGACACAAGAAGTGAAATGAGACATACATTTTTGGACATGGTCAATTTGTTTTGACTATGAAAACTCACTATAGCAGTCATGTTTTGCTTTGTTCCCCGCCCCCCTCCTTAATAATGTGTGGGTAGGAGGGAAAAATAATAAAACAGAAATACGAAATTTGGTGAACAGAGCTCCGGGGCAAACCTGAATATAGATAGTATCTAATCTCATTTTATTTACTTATTGTTTATTTGCTACTTTTTAAAACCAAATCACTAGAAAAGGGCACAGACTCTAACCAGCTAGATACTCCTCTGTGCTTTCTCAACTTATTTGATTTTGTTCAAATGCTACAAGCTAACGGCTTCCTGCTATATAATTATCTCTAACAGGTAAAGCCACCAGGAAGTCTATAATTACCTATTCAGAGTCTTCCAGATATGACCATTTTTCCAAGCTCTCTACAAGGTAGGATTTACAATAGCTGATTCTTATAGAGTAACAGTTAACACAAAAGGTAAAACATAGCAGGAAAGAGGGAAAAGACTGAAGGTGCTAGCAGACTAGACTTTACAATTCCAATTTTATCTCTTTCTCCTCCTAAAGAAGTACTTAACCTTCATATCTTGTGGTTCTTCCAATTCTAAAATAGTGTTGAGTTGCTACCTATTAACTTCACAAGAGAGAGCTTCCACGAACATAGCAGGTACTTAATAATTTTTTTTTAATAAATATAAACAGGAATAGACAAATTGGCCAACAACATTCTGCAATTCAATGGTTCTTGGAGCCCCATCAAATAAACCTATCTACAAACATTATTTTCTGCTAAGTTGCTGTTCTAAAAGTTTCCTTTTTTTTTTTTTTTAACTGAGCTGGAGTTAGTTGTTTCATTTCACAAAGCCTGATTTGATAAGATTTCTGCAAATAGTCTTCCTGATTCCTTTAAAAAATAACTGAAAATGTAAGGGTCTCCCAGAAGAATGCAGACCTTAAAAATCCTTGGGGAGGTGTGTGGGTGCTGAAATAAATGGGATTTCAGCTTTAGCAATGAAAGGAGACTCTGCCCTATAAAGAGCAGGTGTACTAATCCTTTGGAAGGGTTAAATTTCCCAGGGGCCATGTGGTTAACTGACATCAGTGGTAAAGATACTGGCTGACTGCATGTCTTTGGAGTCCTTCAGTATTTCCAAAAAAGTCAAGTATTCGAAACAGTTGGTATGTTAGCCTTAAGAATTTTACCAATAGATTCCAGGAAGAGAACATTATCCTACTAAGCTATAGATGTTAAACTAGTCATATTATGAATCTATAATGATATCATGGTCAATATTCTCTCATTCAAATTTGAAAGAGCCAGAAAAAAGTGTTTGCTAAAGTTTCTATCTGACCAACATCTAGTACATTGCTTTGAACACAGTAACAACTCCATAAACATTATTAATTAACTGTTAATCCTATTTTCAGGACTTTCTGGAATAATTTGAAAAAAAAAACAATAAAACATTGTATTAGCAACTATCCTAGAAAACCCAGCTACTGCTTCTCCTATGACTCACAAAGAGAAAAAAAAAGTGAGGCCCACAAGTGGAAACAAAGAAAGATAGTATTACAGTGAGGCAGCTTTCTTGCGAAGAATGGAGTTAAGAAACCTGTTTTCCTCCCAGTTCGACCAACAATTCATCGTGTAACCTTTTGCAATTTACTTCACTTCCTTTGTCCTCAGTTTCTTCATCTGTAAAATGATAGGGTTAAAGAAGAACATTTTTAAGGTCCTCTCCAGCTCTGACATTATATGATTCCACAGATCAGCAGTTATAAGAAATCATAATACTATGTATGTCAAGTTCCTTTTAGAAAAGGTTAAATCTATTACCAAAATATCTCAGAAGCCCATTTGGTGCATTAAAGTTCTCAGAACTTTGCATAATGAAACAACCATGGTAGTCATGCACATGTCTTTCGCCCACAAATCTCAGTCTTTAAAATCCTGTTAGATAATTCAGAATAAGAAATAGCTCAGCTTAGCATTGTGAACTTTGAGTCCTTCAGTTTTAAGCCTGGCTCTGACTACCAACTGATTGTATGATCAGAGTAAGCCACTTTGGCTTTCCTCCGGCTTCATCTCCCTCCCCATGTGTAGGATGGGGTGTTAAGTTAAGTGTACCGGAGCTCTGGTAAAGCGTGACTAATCAAAAGCGACAACAGAAAAACTCTTTGCAAATACAAAAGAAGAATGGATCGCAATGGCAAAAAAAAAAAAAAAAAAAAAAAAAAAGGCAGCTTTAACAACAGTGGTGCAAACTCATCCAAGGCTTTTGTAGGGACAATTTAAAGAGGAAGGAAGAAATCAGTTTTGAACAGCTACAATGGAATGTTTGGGAAGATAAAGAGAATCTTAGTCACGATTTTATGTTAAACCTACTTGAGAATAGGGAAATGTTCCCACCTTCAATAACTATACATAATATGCGGTTGCTTAGCACGAGTCACATAACACTGTTGTACACAGATGAGAGGAATGCATGGTGGACTTGGGGTCAAAGAACACAAAGAACCTTCTGCTTCTCCATGTTCTACCACCAAGGACTGCTCTGCTCTTCAATAAATAAACACTTGATCCCTGAGCACATATCTTCCTGCCTCACACCATTTCCCTATGCCTGGAATGCCCTCTTCAAACCCCTCATTTCTACATGTTGAAACCCAACCCATCCCTCAAAACCCAGTCGAAAGGCCATCTGCTCCTTGGAGCCTTTCCTAATTGCCCAAATGGAAATGATCATTTATTCCTCAGACCTTAGATCTTACTCTGTCAATATCAAAGTTCTTTAACACGAGGATTTTTATTCTATTCTACTGTTTCATGGTGTGTGTGTGTGTGTGTGTATTACACTCCCTACCCTAAAGCTCCATGAGAGTTCAGACACTTATTTGTCCTTATCATACATTTCTCTTAGTGCTTAGCATACATAATACATTGTATATCTGTGGTGTCAACTCAATGAGCCTTGCTGCCACATGTTGACTTAGAAAACCACAAATTAACATTATCTATGTTGCTGGCATTTCTATTTAATTTGATAAATATTTTCCAATTACATCTTACTCTGGTTCTAATGCATTCAGGAGTTTTGTAGGTTGTGAATTTGACTCTTTTGTGCATAATAGGTAACTAAATAAATTAAGTCTATACAAAGAATGTGAAATAATTTTCTCAAACTAAGGAGGCAAGAAAATTCCATTTTTGCACTTGAGGGTGCAATTTGCTTACTTTTCTGTGCCTATGGTGCTTTTTGACTTACCTCTTTGTTAAGTAGTATCTTATTTGAAATCAAAAGTTCCATTATGAATTCGGATAACCTCTAAAGAGAAGGTGCATAAAATATGCTAGTTGATAAGATACTTCAAAAAGGATGGCACATTCAGCTCTTTCTCAGAATCCACCAGCATAAACATTTTAACTTAGGGACAATATTGAACCAGGAAATAATACTAATAGGTGATATATACATAGTACATTAAAGTTTACAAGTTGCATTCTATTTACACTCTCTCCAAATCAGACTTCACAACAACCCTATCAGGCAGATAGCTGAGGTATTATTATTTCTATTTTATTGATGATGAACCTGAGGTTTGGAAAGTGAAATGAAGTACCTAAGCTCATACTGCCAGTAAGTAGTAGTGCTGGGATTAAACTACATTGTCTCTAACCCTATGTAGAAACAACTGTAAGAGGGAATACATGTTCACTTAGAAAGTATACACAGGCAAAAGTAAGTACAGAAATCTATCCCCCAAATAGGAAAGCCCATTTTCTTTAACTTCTCCACCCTTCACCCCTAAGGAGTGGGTATTTAATTTGCTTTGGAATAGGAAATGTGAAGGGGCAGCTAAGTGGAGCCATGGATAGAGTGCCAGGCATGGAGTCAGGAAGACAGGCCTTAGACAGTATATGTGTCTTAGACACCGTAAGGCAAGTCCCTTAACCCTGTTTGCCTCAGTTTTTTTACCTCTAAAATGAGCTAAAAAAAGAAATAGCAAACCCTTCCAATATCTTTGCCAAGAAAACTCCAAAAGAGATCATGATGACTCAGACACAACTGAAAACGAGTATATATGAACTCATCTATAGTAGCTCTCCCTACTTAATACCTGTACAATAACCTGGGGCAAGTCACTTAACATTTCTGTGTCATCTTTAAAATGATGGTGACTGCACTAGATGATCTCAGAGTTTATCCAGCTCTAAATCTCAAGCTTACCAAAACAAATTGGAATTTTCATAACTATAAAGTTCAAATCAAAACAGAACATTTGACTTAGCATTAAGAATTAAAACCCAGTGGGGGTTTTTTCCTAGGAATTCAAATAAGCATTATACCTTAACAATTTTTCTGACATCTCAAAAGAGTCAGTTCACATAGAAAGAAGCACCCTCACCAACCAAGATGAGCTCCAAAAGTTCATTTGTCACTTAGTCGATCTGGGTTTGGTTTTGTTTTTGAAAACGCAGCTCAGTCCAGAAAAGCCTATTTAATAATCGAGGTATCTGAAAGATGGCAAAAAGAATAATATTGAAGTTTTAATTACCACATGTAACAATATTTCTATGGGGAAAAATGAATTGAGGATTCCAAATCCCTGAGATTATAGGAGAGGGTAGTAAGGACAATGGAATCAGAAAATATCAAAGCTGGGATAGTCTTAAAATAAGAAAAACAAAGTCAAGATAGGTAAAGTAATTTTCCTAAATTAATGATAGCTCTAGGAGGAGAATATAGGCCTGTTTTGATTCCCAGTGTGGGACTCCATCCCCACATCACTCTGCATGGATTCTTAACTTAGGGTCTGTGAAATTTTTTAAAAAAGTATTTTGAAAACTGTATTTTGATGTAGTTAACTGATTTCCCTTTGTAATCCTATATATTTTATTTTGCATTTAAAAACACTGGTTCTAAAAGAGGGTCCATAGGCTTGAGTAGACCATGGGAAAGGGGAGAAGTGTCCATGATAAAAAATGTTAAGAACCCCTGTTCCAAGGAATTCATCCCTCCTCCCTCCTATATGTCACTTTTTCCCTCCCCATTCACTGCTACTGAAGAGATCCACCCCATCCCTTCCCAAACTAATGCTAGGATTCAGTGAGAAGAAATTCCCTCTTTTCCCCTATCCATTAAGACTATCCCTTTAATACTATAGCTCTTACAGAAGTAGATTTCCAAATCTTCAGCTCCTAGAAGACCAAGCACTATCTTCTTATGGAAAGAAAGTGAGTCATGTACTATCTCTCTATATATCTTTAGCATATATATTTTTCTCTCTTCTATAAGGTTTTCTCTGACCCCTTCAGCCTGGAGTGATCTCTCCCTATCCTTGAGTCCTATATCTTTTCATTAGTCTCTTATGGCCCTTATCATGCTTTTCTTGCATAGCTGGAGAGCAGGGGCTGGGTCTTATTCATATCTCTGCATCTACCCTTGTGCACTGAACACAATGACTTTCATATAACAGGGGCTCAATAAATGTTTACTGAATGAAGGTGTGTACATCTGCACATACAATACAGCAGCTAGCTCAGGTTCAAGGTCAGATTACTGGCTGACCTGAAATGATTTCAGTGGAAGTCAATCAGAATTCAATGACAATGAAAACTTGTGATGAGAGATTACTCATTCCCAGAAGCTCAGGAAGACATTTCCCTAGAGGTAAGATGACTGATGATGACAGACACATTAATCTTTTTTCTCAAGGTTGAAGTCTTAATTTTGTAATTTAACAGGTTACAGCCAATTGATGGGGGAGGAATTATAGTCTCCTCAGTGACCCCAATAAGTGTAGAAAGAGAAGTCCTGATAATAGTAACTTTTATATAGCCTTTCAAAGTAGTTTACACCAAGTATTTTTCACTATTCAGCAGTAGACCCCTGGGAGATAGATTCTGTTATTAACCCTGTTTTACAAATGAAGTAACTGAGATGATCAGGGCCAATAATAAGAGCTAGCATTCATATAGCACATTAGGAAGACAAAACAACCCTGGAGGCAGGTGTTATTATTAGAGTCATTTAAGCAACAAAGAAACCAAGGCAGACAGTGGTTATGTGAGTTGCCTCAGATCATAGCTAAACTAGCAAGTGTCCCAGGCAGGATTTGATCCCAGGTCTTCCTGACTCCAAGTCTAGAACCCCATCCACCATACCACTTGGCTACCTTACCTCGCTGATGATGAGTATGGGTCTTTTCCCCACCCCAATTTAGTTAAAAATCTGAAATTTAAAGGCAGGAGTCACAGAGAGCTCTCAGAGTGCAGAGATGCAGTCCTGGTTGTGTTTGTCCTTTGTTGCCAAAGAAGACCATGGTATCAGAGAAATGATCACATGACTTGCACTTGACTTTGTTTGGAGTAAGAGAGGGCTGTGCAGGTCACCAGCCTCACTTCTCCTCCAGAGCCATCTTAATCCAGAGACCTCATATTCCTCAGGATGACTGGAGATGACCCAGGATGCACTGGGAGATCTTGGGCCCTTTAGGCCAAGGTCTTTGCAAACCCTCACTTAAGGTGAAGGCCATGCCCGTTCATTGAATAGGCCTGTTTAAGAAGTAGCCAGGGCTTGGCCCCTTCAATGAGGTCAAGAAAAAGAAAGACATCAGGCTGGGTGGGAAATAGCAACAGTAACTATTGATAATCATTCTTAAGCTAGGAGGGTCCAGAGGAGCTCTCAGGCAGGGTCCCAGTGGAATCCCAGTTTCCAAGTACAGTAGTTTTAAGCTTTTGGGAGAGGACAGGACAGGCGAAAGGACAGGACAGGACAGAGGAGAGGGCAGGAGAGAGGAAGAGAGGAAGGGAAGAGGAGGGGAGGGGAGTGGAAGGGAGGAGAGGGGACCAGAGGAGAACACTTTCTTCTAAAGTGTTAAACATCCATTATTAAGTATGTTAAAATTTTAAATCTTCTGATCCAAGTTAACTACATCATAAGAAATTGGGATATCACATAAAAGAATGGTACACAGAAGCAACTGGAGGCTACCATTTCCAGTTGATATTAAAATGACTGTGCTGCTTAACCTGTGGAGATGACAAATGATGTGAGCCTGACTATGTATATATGTGTATGTATGCATATATATATGTTTGTGTGTGTATATATATATATATGAATTATTGATAATCTTGTTTCAATGTATCATAAAAACCCATAGCTTGCTCCTAAGGGAATCTCTTACAATATGCCACCCTTGAAAACAGCTACCTACATGGTCTTGAATTTCTTATATTGCTCATTTCTCTGAGCCAAATTCCCCACATAAAATCTAAAATCTAATGAAAATGCCTGAGTCCACTCTTATTTTAATCACCAGAATGATATAACTTAACATCTCTTACCACTATGATGTTACAAATAAATCTTACAGTTCATTCAACTCCCTTGTCCAACGAATATTTATCAAACTAGCTACTATGTGCAAGGCACTTTGCCAGATACATAGATTTTTTTTTAAAAATAGTCCCTGACTCTTATAAGGAGTTTATTAAGAAGAAATTATGAAATGTACAAAAAAATAAGTATTTGATAAGATGAAAGAAATCTACAAAGCACTCTAAGATAGCCTAAAGTGAAAGGTCTTATTTTCAGTTGGTAGGGAGGGGTAATCTTCATGGAAGAGGTGACACTTATGATATCTGGGGACTTGAAGATTTCAAGAGGTGGAAATGAAAGAATGTATTAAAGACATGAATAACATCCTGCACACATGCACTCAAGGACAACTAGCTGGTAGTCAAGTTGACTGGAATGTAGAAGGAGTGTTGAGTTATGAAAAACAAGGCTCAAATAAAATGTTGGAGATAGATTGTTAGGGGCCTTGAATGCTATGCTAAGAAATTTACATTTTATCCTATAATGGTGAATGCAAAAGGGAGAGTGGCTATTCAATTTTGAAATGAATTAAATATTGAACATTCAACAGCTATAGAAAGTCTTTAAGCAAGCAAGTGATGAGGTGAGGCTAGAAAAGCTAGAAAAAGGGGAGATCACAGTGGTGAACCCTAGGGATAAGAAAGTCAAGCCAGGAAGGCACTTAATAAGGCTATTGTGATAGCTCAGTAAGAAGTCCTAGACTGGGCTGGAAGCAGCAACATGAGTGTCAGGGCCCTTGGAATCTGGGCTAACACTATATATGAGTCAAAGGATAAAGGGAGCTGAAGCTCTTTACAAATGTACCAATCTAAGACTGGCAGATACCAGGCACCTTTCAACACACCAGGGCTAGAGAAAGGTGAACACAAATGAGCAGCATTCCTTTTGTGGATATATACTGCACTTGGGGACTCCTCAGGTATTTTCTCATTTTCCTTCCCAAATCTCCCACCTCTGCACAGCCCATTGGGAGAGGCAGCCTTGTTCCATCAGGTTGCACTGGATGCATTCACTGAAAAGCTCATGTTCTAGGGACTCCAGAGACTTACTACACAAAGGTTAACCAGGACAAAGATAACTACACAATTTGACAAGCATTTATTAAGCATTGAACATGTTCCAGCCATGAGTCCTTGCCCTCAAGAAGCTTCCTTTTACTTGAGAGAGACATGTATATACAAAAATACCAAGTAAGTACTTGAAGGGGGCACTAAGCATTGGGAAAGGGTCAAGGAAGGTAGGTATCTTAAGAAGGTAGCATTTAAGTTGTACCCCTCAGTTTCCTCATCTGTAAAATGAAGATGTTAGACTAAATGGTTTTTAATGCTCTACATGGATGACCCTATGATCCTAAGTAAATAATAAAGTAAATATATATTTGTGACAAATATGTACTTAAATATGTGATAATTATACTTATATGATAAATATATAATATATAAAAGTAGAATATATAAAACATATAAATGTTTGTATGTATATATACATATATAAATACACAAATATATACATATCTAAATATATATTACATTTTAAAAAATACACAAACAAAAATATTTAATAGTAAATGGAAAATACTTTCCAGGGGACAGGGAAAATACTAACAAGTAAGGGAATCAGAAAAGGCCTTATTTTCAGGGTAGTGCCTGAACTGAGTCTTATAGAGAGCTAGAGACTCTAAGAGGCAGAGACAAAGCGGGGGAGGAGAGGGTACAACATTCCAGGCATGAGAGACAGCCTGTGCCAAGGCACATGAGACAGGATGTGGAATGCCATGTATTGGATACAACAAGGCCACTTTGGCTGGAATGTAGAAAGTGGGAGGCATGTAGATTCACTCTGCAAAGTTAGACCAAAGCCAGTCTAGACTGTACTAATTGGAATACAAGCTATAATTCTGACTGCATGTGGTATATAATTAATGTTTTTCAAAGTTTATGGATACATATGTACACAGATAATAAAAATATGTACAATATACATATATACATGTATATGTACATTACATACATATTTGTGTGTTATATATTAATATATGAGTATTATATGTCAGCAATAATACATTTATATCTATTTTACACATATTTTTAAAATCAGTGTGTGTGGTTTGATGGAAAGAACACTGGATCTGAAGTCAAATAAAGTGGGCTCCATTCCTGAATCTAAACTCAGTACCTGTGAGACCTTGTATAACTCATTTTTCACTATCTGATTCTCAGTTTCTTCAACTCTAAAATGAGGAGGTTGGATTCAATCCCTTCTAGTTTGAAATCTGTATTCCTCAGAATAAAACATAGCCACACACAGCCCTGGAAGGCAGGTGCTGTTACTGTCCCCATTTTACACATGAACAAAGTAAGGCAGACAGAGGTGAAGAGTGACTTGGTCAGGGTCACACAAGGTAGTAAATATCTAAGGCTATGTTCTAAAATGCAGGTCTTCCTGATTTCAGCACCAGAGCTCTGTCCTCTGGGTCACCTGGCTGCTTCTAGGTAACCCTTTCTAACCCTAGCCTCATCCTTTCCTTCATCCTCCCTAGGACATGCTGTGCTCAGTAGCATCATGAATGCCTCTATAATAAGCCAACACAACAGCTGGTGGAGAAATCCTTTGGGCCCTTTCTGGTAACAACTCAAATCAATACAATAAACATATTTAAGTATATTCTCTATGTAGAACACTGGATAATCTTGTGTGTAATTAATCTCATGCTACATTTCCTAAAGTAATTATAGCCTATGGTAATTATGTGGATGGTATTGGTCAGGGAGTGGCAGATTATCAGACATAGCTGATCTTCTAGTTTCTGAATATAGTAACTCAATTGAAGAACACTCCTCTGGAAATATCCACACTTTATCTCAGTTACCTTTTAGAGAGTGATAACCAGCAGATAGGTTTAGACATACCCAGCTAGGAAGCCCTTAACACTGAATCACTACATTTGAGAGTCAGAAGGGACTTTGGAGGTCTTTTGCACAACCCAAAAGGAATCTTCATGATAAGATAACAAACATTATACGTTGTGCTTTAACATTTGTAAAGCACTTTCTACCTGTTATCTCATTAGATCCCCCCAACAACTTCAAGAGATAGATACTACTCTTATCCCCATTTTATAGATAAGAACAAAGAGAATCAGAGACTTCGCCCAAGGTCACACAACTATTAAGAATACCAGGCAGAATTCAAACTCAGGCCCTCCTGAGTCTAAGCCTAATGATTTCTCCACTGGTGGTTATTCACTCTTTGCCTGAAGAACTCTAAGGAGGGAAAACTTATCACCTCTCAAAGGTAGAGGATCCAATTTGGATCCTTCTATCTGTTAGGAAGGCTTCCCTGATGTCAAGCTCAAGTCACCATCTTTTCAGCTTGTATCCATTGTTCCTGGCACTACCCCTCTATACCCAAATAGAATAAGTCTAATCTATCCTGTGTATGACAGCCCTTATATGTAGGGCACTGAGTCTGAAGTCCTTGAAGATTAATTCAACTTTTCAGATAAAATTTACCATATTATTAGGAACTCCAGAGAATTAGGTAAGTGGCTTCCTGCGAGGACGGATTAGTGCTTTCATTGAACCTGAGTTTACAATAAACAGCAGCTTCAGTGGTACATGTTTTTGATGCTGTCCCTGGGGGTTGAGTACAATTCTAAAAATCTGTTCTCCTCTAAGGTCATGGTGACTCTTATTTGTATATACAGGCAATCTTCAACATACGAAAGTGATATATTCTAGCCATCTATTAAATTTTTTAAAAAGGGAGACATTACATTTGCCTTCCTACTCTCCTGGGATGGGGTTCCCCCATAAATTTACCTGCCTATACCAGTAACAAACAGGGTTCTCTGGTGCCCTACCGGGTCTGATTTGTCTGTTCATTTCATATAT
Organism: Potorous gilbertii; assembly: GCA_028658325.1. Lineage (NCBI taxonomy): Eukaryota > Metazoa > Chordata > Mammalia > Diprotodontia > Potoroidae > Potorous > Potorous gilbertii. The sequence continues at coordinate 565,555,289 of CM053770.1, forward strand.
GGGACAGTTAGGAAGTATTTCAAGAAAACACATGCAGTTTGTTAGCTTAGAACTATAGTTAGGTGGCACAATGGATAAAATGCCAGGTATAGAGTCAGAAAAACTTTTCCAGAGTTCAAATGTAACCTCACACACTAGCTGTGTGACCCTGGGAAAGTCACTTAATCTTGACTGATTCAGATTTCTCATCTATAAAATAAGCTGGAGGAGAAATGGAAAACCACTCCAGTATCGTTGCCAAGAAAATCCCAAATGTAGTCATGAAGAGCTGGACACAACTAAAAAACAAATGAATAATTCTTTTCCTTTCTAGTTCTCTCATGTAACTATCTTCACCTTCTAATCTATTATTTCATTAATACAGGTAGGTATACCTTCCAATGGGGCAGATGGAAACCTAATGTTCTTTTTTTCATTCTGTGTAACTCCTGTTCATGTGCTCCTATAGATCTTCCCCACAGGGGGTCTACCTGTGACTGCCACAGGATATCATTTTTGGAAACCAGTCTGTTTCCTTCTCATAGATTTATCAAGGATGATATGTTTTCTTGATATATGTATAGATTAGTTTCAAAGATTTTACAGAGACAGAAAAGGAGGCATATGACAGTTATTTTATCGGTAGTTGTGATAGTTACTGATATTTTTCTAGTAACAATTCTGGAGGTAATAGGAAAGTTCGAGATTTTTCCAAGTGGCCATTTAGTCTAGGGGTAGGGAACCTGCTGCCTCAAGGCAACATGTGGCCTTCTAGGTCCTTGGGTCTGGCCTTTTGACCAAGTCCAAGTTTTACAGAACACATCCGTTTATTAAGGGGATTTGTTTTGTGAAGTTTGGATTCAGTCACAGAGCCACACCCAAGGTTTTAGAAGGCCACATGTGACCTTGAGGCCACAGGTTCCCCACCCCTAGTCTAGTGCAATGGTTCTCAGACTTTGGATCAAAGGCCTTTTCATACTCCTAATATTTATTGAAGGCTCCTCAAAGAGCTTTTTGTTCATATAGATTGTATCTACTGATACTTACTGTATTACAAATTTAAAACATCAGTATTATGAAAATATTTTTTACATCATGGACCTCCTGAAAGAGACTAGGCAACTCCATACTTTGAAAACTGGTGGTCTTGTCTATTAGACATGACAAAGAAACCTCTGGATTCCTTAAGTTAATCATTCAACACAGTGCTTAGTTTCTTTTTTAAGCATTTTATTTGCCTTTAAACACACAAATTATATTTCAAAACACTAATGAACTAGGAACAGACTGTTAAGGTTCTATGATGATGAGACACAATTCCTTTGAAGTTTTTAATATCTCCCTTACCAAGATTCTAAATACAGCACTAGAACACAGTGTTACACACACAGGTATTTGACAACGTTTTCTCTGCTTAATTCCTCAGTTCTAAGGGGCTAAACCAGAAAGTTCTATCTTATAATTTAAGTACAGAAATTGAGGAGAGAGGGAGGTTAAGCTCTAATTTTTAAAAAATTGTTCTATTACAGTAAAATAATAAAAACAGACTGATTCTCACCTAATCTATAAGCTTTTTTTTTTATGAGTGAATTTTAGTCACACAGCTTTCTTGGTGTCGGAATAATGTTATAAGCAAATCCTTTTAATTTTTCAGACAAACTTTAAGGGTCTGAAAATAATAAATGTGAGCTTGGAGCTGGCTTCAGCTCTAAATCCTATGATTTATCTGATCCCACCCACTTATTTTACAAATTAGGAAACAGGCCCAGAGAGGTTGTGATGTTTTTTTTCCCCAAGGTCACAGAATTAGTTAGTGGTTCAAGAACACATCACCTAACAGAGGCCAGTACTTTCTTCTATACAAAGCTGGTTTGTACAGAGCACTATTTTTTTTTCCAAAAAATTTAAAAAAAAAACGCATGAAAAGAATTTATAAATAGAAGGACTCCTAGAGATAGGAAAATAAAATTTTGATGGATAATTTTATAAGTTTTAGAGCTCAAAGGAGTTTTAGAAATCAGCAAGTTTAAACTTTCATTTTCAGGAAAGAAAAATGAAGGCCAAAGTTGCGACCAGTCCGAGGTCCTATAAGTGGTAAAAAGCAGAGTTGAGACTGAACCTATGTCCTAGGTCCCCCAGTACACTGCCCTTTCCTCCACATAAGAACTCCCAGAAGTTAATCAATGTTTCTCTTAGGCAGATCAGACAGCTATCTGATAAAACAACCTCTACATTTTTCAGGGTTCAAGCTAATTGTGTAAGAAGTGAGATAGATAACATATCCACTAAGGAAGAAGCCAAAGTACACTTGGTCCCTTATCACACTGTGGGCTACCCCTGAAACTTAAGCTGCCATGAGGGAGGGCCTCTGATTATCCAATCTTTCCCAGAAGCAGCATTGGGAGACTCTTGCCTAAAAATATCCCTGAAACAACCACTTTTAGAGTCTGTGTAGTGCAACTGGTCCTGCTCCTTCCTAAGGCTTTATTTACCCTGGGGAGGAGGAAGGAAGTAAAAATGGAAGAGACTCATATCAAGCATCCTCAGGCACTGCATCCCACCCTAGTCTCAAATTCAAGAACACCAAGAGAGTAAAGGCCACATTGGTGGAGCATGGCTGTGCCTCCTAAAGAAAACTCCCTACCAATGAAAGGCATCCAAATATGGAATGGGTGACCTTGTGGAGCTCTGCACCCCCTACCACTGGAAGTGTTCCAAGAGGGACTGGAGGATCACTTGTCAGAAATGTTGCAGTAGAACTCTAAATTTCTTCAAGTTCTATGATGCTCCTCTAAAGAAGAAAAAGAACAAAACAGATACTCTTACAATAGCCTTCAGGATTATTGTTTGGGACAATGAATCTCTAAGGGAAAAGAAAAACATCAAACACCTAGCATTGCCTAGAGATCATTTAAAAGGTTCAGCCAAGGTCTGGCCTGCCTCAAAATAGCATGAAGTAGCTTCATCCTCCTTTTTTATCTGGCCTCAAATTCCATGGGGCCTGGATTAAAATATTTAAATGTTTTCTGGGTGAGGAGGATAGCTTTCTCCCAGTGAAATGGATTTATCAGATTAGCTATTTACCACTTTAAAGAAAAGAGAAATCCATGCATAATTTTTTCCCAAAAATTATTTGTTTTCAGTTATCAACAATCATTTCTTATAAATTCCAAATTTTCTCCACCTCCTTCCTGAAGATAGCACACAATCTTTTATGGGCTCTATACATTAGTCATACATTTCAAAGAAGGAGAAGGGGACAAGAGCAAATTAGTGACAAGCTCTAGGCAGCCAAGACGTTGGAGGGAAGGTGCTGGGTTGGTATGTGCTGGGCAGGGACTGCAGATTGAGAATAGCTGGCTAGAGGCTGCCATTGGGAGAAATACCAAAACATGGAAGAACATGGAAGCCAAAAACACCTACTTCACAATTTTGCCTCAGACCAGCCCAGTAGCCCATATTAAAAGACAGAACATTTCTACTCAAGAGTTACATTATTCACTTTGGTGCCTGCTTTTATTTTCCCAAAGCATGAAAAATGATTCAAAATGATTTTTTTACAACAAAATAAATTGCTCTTTTATAAATCTTTGTCAGGGAACTCTAAGCTCTTTAAGGACAAGGAACTTGCTTTATATAGCTTTGTACCTTCCACCATGTTTAAGCATAGGTCTGGTACCTAAAGAAGTGCCCAGAACAGTAATGGGTAAATGAAAAGTTGAGTGTTTCTTGACTCTCAGCATGTATACAACTAACAGAAGGGCAGCTTAAAGTGGTAGATAGAGTGCCTGGATTCAAATTTCACCTCTCTTACTGGGAGCAAATCACTCTTTTCAGGCTCTAAAGTGATGGATGGATTCCAATTTGAAGACATCAAAGATCCATGCTACATGGATGCATATACATTCACATTCCGCTTAGCTAGAGACTGAAAGGGTTTCTATTGTTATTATTTTTTTTTTGTCTTTGTTGTCATTTAAAAAATGCTACTTGATCTACTGGCTCTACTTTTCTGAAAAGCTTACTTCACACAATTAAATATGTCCAGGATGAGTAAGTAACTCATTTTTTCCCTAAGTAATTATTCTCTGATGTGAAAAAGAATATACGTAACCTTGGAGAGATAATGTTTGCTTGAGACAAATACTGTGTGTGCATGGAGAAAGAAAAATACTTGGCAAAAGAGGAACAAATCATCTGTTAAAAACTAAGAATGTTCTTTGATTTCAGAGCATTTTTTTATATTAACAAAATGCCCATGTTTTTAAATGATGAAACGTTTTCATAAGGAAAAATCATTCCTACTACTTTCCTACCTAAAATTTTTGTAATACTGCAAATAGAATACAATTGTAGCAGCTATACAGTGCAGCATAGTTTAGTGGATAGAAAGGGGTCCTGGAGTCAAGAAATCCTGAATTAAAATTCTACCTCTAACAAATACTGGATGCGTGATGCTAGGGAAGCAATTTAATTTCTCAGTATTTTAGGCAAGTTTCTAATTTGCCAAGAAGGTGCCAGCCTGCATTCATAGAGTGAATCTCCTAATCCTGGAATTCCTTATATCAGTGAAATCCTAAATCCAGTCCCTATCCTCTTTTACTCTTTATAAAGTACTTCTCCAACCCCTACCCCAGCCTTTTCCCTAAAACAATCCTATGAAATAGGTAGTTCAAGGATTACCATCACCTCCATTTTACAGAGAAAAAGTAAGGCTTGTCTATGTTCTTATGACTTATAAGTAGTAGGATTATGATTAGAACCCAGGTATTCTGATATCAGGATATCAGTAGAAAAAATGCTTTTTCTACTAGGCAATGTTGATCTCCTGTAGAAGTTTCTGGGTACTAAGTCCATGAGAACAATACTTTGGCCAACTGTAGAAGGACATCCAGACAAAGCTTTATATTCATGCTTTAGAGTCTCCTTTTTCATTTCCAAAAAGGAGCTAAACCACACAACCATCTCTGGAACAGTGGCTCTTTTATGGATATGAGTCAGAGATGGATGCCAGCAAGCTGCTCCAAGAGCTCTGAGAAGAGGCTCTAACAGCATGTCCTGTAAAACCTATTTGTGAGGTTTAAATTGTCTTCCTATGCAGTCATCTCCCCTTATAATCATTGCGAATGCCTGAATGGGTCAACTGGTAAAGCTTGCCTTTAGACGAAACCTTTTTATATATCTTTCCCTATTATAATTTTTTTCTTCAGGTAAGACTCCATTCAGCTTGAAAATTAAAAAAAACAAACAAACAACTCTCCTTAAAAAGCAGAAAGGTCTTGAATGATGGAGGACGGAAGAATTCTGAAGCAGAAATTCTATCTTAGCATTCTGGGTTTAACTAACATTTTAAAGACTTGAGAAAGCAGCTAGAAATTCTCTGCTTCCTCTAAGAATATATGGTTAAAAACACTAAGAAACAGGCAACACCAAATTTATTATTTCCTTAATCTAATGACAAAAATCAATTTGTGGCAAGACTACTCTTATACATTGTTTTGCTTTTTCAATTTGACTAAAAATTCGATTAAATTTGACTTTCATGTGATTAAAATTCATTTTAATCACCTATTTTTAGTAATAAATAATAAAAGAACATTTTACTGTATGAAAAAAAAATCTGAAGAGGTCCAAATTTGCAGCACAGTAACCTGACATCCCATATTTCACAAAATTTCAAAAGGCAGAAGTAGACAGTAAAAGAAAGAGCCCTCGCTTTGGAGTTAGAGAATTTGAGTTCAAATCCTATATTTCCTCCTTTATACCCGGGTAAATAATTTCACATTTGGCCCTACGTGTTCTTATCTATTTAATAAGGGATCTACGTGATCTGAGGTCCCTCCCATTTTTATATTCTAAAACCATGAAAAAGAACTACTCAAACTTGTCTTCAAAATATGCAGAATTCACTCTGCACCCTTCCAATTAAACTTCTTGACTATTTAACAAAACAAATAAAAACAAACTTACTTCAAATTAATTCTAATACCCAATCAGAGTCTTTTTGAACAAGAAAAATTGACACTTCCCCTCCCACCAAGGGGAATAGTAATTTTTAAAACTGCCTTCTAGAAGCAAGTTTCAAGTGGAGTAGTTTGTACCATAAGCACATCACATCTTTTACTTGGTATTATGATTTCTACTCTGTCATCCAATAAGGCTCCTATTTAAAATAAAGTACTCTAAAATCTAAAGTAAAATAAATAACTTCACTTATATAAAACATTATAAGTGGTAAACAATAGAAAAACTTTCTTTTGATATTTGGTATGCTTTCATATTTTATATGCTTAAATGAAACAAAATCTCATTTCAATGAATTATTTGGCCATATTAAGGAAGAAATACTCCATTCCTCATATAATAATCAATACTGGCATTCCTTCAATAATTCTCCATTACTGGACTTCTCAACATGTACCTTCAGGTTTCTAATATCTTTGAAAACACATCTTGCTTCATGGGTTAAAAGATACCCTCTATTAAAATTACACTATGTTTTCAAAAGAGTATTTAACAACAAAGCCCCAACAGATCCATTATCTCCGGAGCAATATTCAAAAATGTTCAAAGAAATATTGCTGTTTTGACAGCCTAAACAATTTCAGGTGGTGGAAAGAACACAAGATAGGATTAGAAGACCTGAATTCTAATCCTAGTTAGTCAGAAAATGAACATTTATTTGGTGCTTCCTATGGGCAAGTAACAGAAAGTAGACCAGTGTACCTGCATTAATGGGTATATAAAAGGGAGAAGAATATAAGAATACTAGAAAGGAAGGAAGGGACTAAGTTATAAAGAACTTTAAAAGACAAACAAAGGATTTTATATTTGATCCTAGAGGTAACTGGGAGCCAATGGAGTTTATTGAGTAAGGGAGTGACACAGCCAAACCTATGCTTTTGAAAAATCACTTTGGCCACTAAGTAGAATGTGGGTTGGAGTGGGAGATCACTTAAAAGGCTATTGCAATAGCACACACAAGAAGGGATGAAGGCCTGAACTACGGTGAGAAGATAGAAGGGAACGTATATAATCAGGCAATGGATTAGATATGTAGGCCAAATATGCCTGAGAAATCATGTTTGACAATGAAGTTCCAATCCTGGGGGAGTGAGGTGGTGCCCTCAGTCGTTTTAGAGAAATCCGCTAGACCGAAGGGTTTGGGGGACAAGATTAGGCCATTACCTTCAGCTTTCTCTGGGTCTTCATTTCCTCATCTAAGAAGGGTCCAACCCGAGACATTTGTAAAACAGACCAGATGTTTCCTAAGGTCCCCACTTACTTTGAAATAATTATTCTAAGTAATTCCAAGTGTTTAAGGATTCAAACTCCTTATTCCTTAAATAAGTTTTGGGGTTTTTAGATACTTAAAAGCCGTATTTCCATTCTTGACAATATCCAATTGTCTGTCAGTTTGGTTGGGGAATGGGAGTGGGATGGAAAAGGAAGTCAAACTTTCCCAAACCTTTAAGAAGCTAGCTTAGTACAACACTATGGAGGACTGAAGGACTCCATACAAACAATGCCAAAGTCCAACCATAGCCTCTATCCAAAAGCCCCTTCATTTCTTCAGAGATAGCATTTACACAGAAAGAATTTCCCCTAGGAAGCAGAAATCTGGCTCTATCTAAAACCAAATGGACAAAATGGTTATAAAAAAAATAAAACCTCCCTTAAAGCGGTTAACATTCTAATAAAAAAGAGGCAAGCTCTGCGAGGGCAGGGGCTGTTCTTTGTGTTTGGCATTCAGCACAGTTCCTGGCACATACTAAGTACTCAATAAATACTGAAAAACAAATAAGGATAATAAGAAACAGTTCCATTCAACAGATGTTAAGATTCTCCAGATGTATCCATTTTTTTGACAGCACCAAAGTGAGTCCACCAACCCCTAGAATACTATTGGACTTCCTTGAAGAGATGGTCTCTCAAGAGCTGGATACAGCAATCCACACAGGAAAAGCAAGTATATAAAGAATGCATACTGCCCAGATTGTGATATGCAATATGACAAGCAGCTCATTAAGTTGTATATCTTGGGCCCTACAAAGAGACGATAAGTTAGACTGAGAGTTAAATATGAAGGCCAGCTGGATAGCATTTGTGAAATTGAAGAATACTTTCAATGATCCTAAGCTTCTCTCTACTGCCAAGGCCCATATTTTTTTTCTCCCAGTAAAACTATATGTCTTTGGAGGAAAACAGATGAAAGAAAAATCTAAAATGTAGACAAGCTAAAGGGAAATGTAAAATGACTACAGAACATAAGACTTCTATGTGAGACATGACACAAAAGATATACTCAAGTCAACTGGATCTGACTGAACTACACTCTTGGGTTCTGAAAGAACTAGAAGATATGATTGTTGAACCACAATGGTCATATTCAGTGGTCATGGAAAATGGAAGAGATACCACAAGATTAGGGAAGGGCAAGTGGGGTTCCACTTTTCATAAGATATACAAGAACAGAATCAGCAATCAAGGCCAGCGAGCTTGACTTTGATTCCTAGGAAAAATCTAGAATGGATCACTAAAGAGATGGCTGGCAAATGCCTAGAAAGGAAGTGATTACAAGGACCAGGAATGGTTCCATGATGAACATATTCAGCCAGATTAATCTTATTCCCCTTGTTGGTGATATGATTAAACTATTGAGGGGAATACTTAGATTTCAGCTTCTGATAAAGTAGCTCAATCAATTCTTGTGAAGAAGAGGAAAGATGTTGATTAGACAATAATACAGTCAGATGAATTCATAAATGGTTAGATGGCTGAACTCAAGAGTAATTATTAATGACTCAATGCCAATGTGACAAGAGGCCTCTTGTGGAATATCTCATGAATTTTTACTTTGCCCTGGGCTGTTTAACATTTTTTATCAATGAAATAAAGGCATGGAAGTATGCTCATCAAATTTGTACCAAAGTTGGAAAGGATAACTAACACAGTCAGGAAACAAAAGAATCTCAGCAGCTTAGAAAACTGGACTGAATTTAATAAGATGAAATTCAATAGTGATAAATGTAAAGTTTTGAACTTTGGTACAAAAAATCAAATTCATAATTATCACTGAGGGGTAAGCATAAATAGGCATCAGCTGTTCTGAAAAAAGATTTGGGGGTATTAATATCAATGAATAAGCAGTGGGATTTAACAGCAAAAATAATCTTGGACTGCATTAAGAGTAGCATAGCGTCCTGTAATAGGGAAGTGATAGTCCCTCTATACCCTGACTTTGTCAGACCTCATATGGAATATTATGCTCAGTTCCAGACATCATAGTTTAAGAAAGACACTAATAATAAGCTGGAGAGGATCTATAAAGGCAAGAGGATGGTGAAGGTTCTTGAATCCATGCATATGAAGACAAGTTGAAGAAAATGGCCATGTTTAGCCTGGAGAAAAGGTGACAAACACTGGTGGTAGGGGTGAGGGGATGAGAGCTGTCCTCAAGTATCTGAAGGGTTGTCATTTGGAGGAGGGATTATATATGTTCTGTTTCGCACCAGAAGGCAGGAACAGGAGTAGCAGATGTAAGTTTCAAATATGCTAACTTACACTTGATATCAGGAACCACAATCCTGACAACAGGAGCTGCCTAAAAATGAGATGGATTGCCTCAAAAAGAGATGGGTTCCCCTCCCTGGATTTCTCCAGGTAGAGCTACTTTGAGAGCATGCTACAGTAGAGATTCCTTTTTTTTTAAAAACCAAATGGACTAGGTAGCTATAGAGGTCCCTTCCAACTCTCCATGATTTTGTGACACATATAATTAAAAGACAGGTGGGTCAGTCATGTATCAAAAGGAAAAGAAAACAGAGGGATGGCCTAATTCTTACATTGGTATTCACAAAAAAGCAAAAGAACAAGAAGAAGATGTGTCATGCATCGGGTGGATGCAAGACATATACAGAAACATACAGATGACAAGGAAGTCTGAATGGCTTACATTCTGCATCACACATTACAAAGCACTTCACCTTTTGCTTTGGGCCTTTTTATTGACCACTACTCAAACCTGGAATGTACTTCCTCCACACCTCCCTCAAAAAATGTATCCTCCTCTTCCTACCAGAGGCAGTTCAAACATCGCCTTCTAGATGAAGCTTTTCTTTTTAAATAACAGATCCAGATCACATATATGCATACATACATACGTGTGTATGTAAGCTTCTTGAATGTAAGGATTGTTTCATTTTTTGTTTTTGTGTCCACAGTGCTTGGATCATATTAGGTACCAAATAAATGATTAGAAAAAGCTGGGAAACAATTTTCACAGTCAATGTTCCTAATAAAGGCCTCATTTCCAAAATATGTAGAGAGCTGGGTCAAATTTATAAGAATGCAAATCATTCTTCAATTGATATATGGTCAAAAGATATGAATGGGCAGTTTTCCAAATTAAAGCTATCTATAGTCATATGAAAAAATGCTCTAAATCACTTTTGGTTAGAGAAATGCAAACTAAAACAACTCTGAGGTACTATCTCACACCTACAAGATTGGCTAATATGACAGAAAATGAAAATGATTAATGTTGGAGAAGATGTGGGAAAATTAAAATACTAATGCATTGCTGGTGGAGTTGTGAACTGATCCAACCATTGTAGATAGCAATTTGGAACTATGCCTAAAGGGCATACCCTTTGATCAACCAATAGCACTAATAGATCTATATCCCAAAGAGATAACAAAAATAGGAAAATTACCTACATGTACAAAAATATTTATATACCAGCTCTTTCTGTGGTAGCTAAGAATTGGAAATTGAAGGGATGCCCATCAATTGGGGAATGACTGAACAAGCTGTGGTATATGACTGTAATAGAATACTATTACGCTATGAGAAATGATGAGCAGGAGTATTGGAAAACCTAGAAAGACTTACATGAACTGATGCTGAGTGAAGTGAGCAGAACCAGGAGAACACTGTACATAGTAACAGCAACATTGTACGATGATTAATGACAGACTTAGCTCTTTTTAGCAATACAATGATCCAAGACTTGAGACTCATGATGGAAAATACTATCCACATCCAGAGAAAGAACTATGGAGCCTGAAAGCAGATTGAAGCATACTATTTTCACTCTTTGTTGTTGTTTTTTTTTCTCATGGTTACCCCCTTTTGTTGTGATTCTTCTTTCACAACATGACTAATGTGGAAATTTGTCTAATATGATTGTATATGTATAGCCTATTATCAGACTGCATGCCATGTTGGTGAGGGGGGAAGGGTGGGGAAGGAGGAAGAAAAAATTTGAAACTCAAAAGCTTATAAAAAGTGAATGTTGAAAACTATCTTTACATGTAATTGGAAAAAATAAAATACTATTAAATGGGAAAAAATAAATGCTTGGTGATTGACTGATCCCAGATCCATCAATTCATCAAAACATCTCATATATACTCATATAAATTGCTTAGGGCAAGGATTTAGGGGGGTAAAAAGGCAACTATAACTTCTACCTTTCTGATCTAGGAACTGTAGGAAAAGTGAACCGAAAAGATAAAGAGACATGGAGACAGAATTCAGAATCTTCTTCCCCAAGTGCTCACCAGCCCAGATGTTTTCTTTTTTGACTAATAGCAACAACCATAAAATTAACTAGCATTTATGTAATCCTTTAAGATTTGCAAAGCACTCTACAAATATCAATTCATTTTATCCTTACAACAACCCTGAGAGGTAAATGCTACAATTACGCCCATTTTACAAATGAGAAAACTGAGGCAGGCCGTGAACTGTCTAGGGTCACAGGACTAATGTCTGAGGCCAAATATGGACTCAGGTCTTCCTGACTGCAGGTCCAGCATTCTCTCCACTATATCATCCAGCTGCCTCTAGACAACTGGACTTACTTCAATACTTCTAGGATGCGATATTTCTTATATGTGGGTACTACCTCCACTAGCATAAACTGCAGCTCCTACATGTCTTAAATAGATCATCTTCATGAATCACACTGTGGCCCTAAACTACACATTCATTACCTCGGTGCCAAGCTTCTAGAGATGAGCCTCTCCAAACTCAGCTAGTCCTGTACCAGATAGACTATATCCCTCTCTGGGCCTATGCTCAAAGGCTTCCACCAGAGCCTGCCTTTTGCAGACAGGCATTTAGAGATACCATACCAAAATGAAGCACCACAGTAAGACTTAATGAGAGGAAGTGACACCTGTAATGTATTCTCTGGATGGTACCGTGGATAGAATGGCCAGGCCTGGAGTCAGGAAGATTCCTCATCCTGAGTTCAAATCTGGCCTCAGACACTTAGTACTAATTGTGTGACCCTGGGTATTTATTTCACTTAACTCTGTTTGCCTCAGTTTCAGTTTCTTCATCTGCAAAATGAGCAGGAGAAGGAAACAGCAAACTACTCTAGTATCTTTGCCAGGAAAACCCCAAATAGGGTCGTGAGGAGTCAGGCACAACTGAAAGATAAACAACAATAAATGCTCTATCCAACAACATGTGAAGTAGTTGCCTAAAAATGAATTCCTCTGCCAAATGTGGGCACATTAAATTCTCACTGTTTTTTTACTTCCCTTACACTGGCTGCTCCTGGGTAAAAATATATTGAAGAAACCTCAATAATTTGCGTCTTTTTGAAGTACTGAATGAGATGGGTAGCGGAGGAAAAAACAACAGCCTCAAAAAAAGGCATTCAAACTCTTCTCCCCAGGGTTACTTAGAAAGACAAAGAGTTCTCACATTAAGAATTTTCTTTCCTTTGAAATTTTCTTAGCACAGTTAGCAATCCTTCCCCCTAATCTTTGCTTTCTGTTCTTTCTGGAAGAATTAGTATCGTTCCCAGGGAAACGCTGCAACAATTCTGACTGTCCTCCAACGTATTCCACATCAACTCCTCTGCTCATCATGGCGGCTACCCCACCCACTCTAGATCTGTGCTATGCTGTAGGTGTCTTCTCAGCTGCAGTTACTCTGACTGCAATACTTTCTGACAGTTTTCTGAAGCCAAGTTAATGAAGTTTCTCAGCTAAGCCTTGGATTCCTACCCCCCACTCACTGAAAATCTTATTTGTATTCTCAAGTTTCTAGTGAACTGTGGCTTTTGATTGAATTCAGCAAACATATATTGAGCACCTACTGTATGCAATAAAATTAATAGTTAACATTTATGTAGACAAAGCAGTAGGCTAGGCCTTTTTGTGTTTTTTCACCCTGTGCAGGTAGGACAGAGTCCAGCATGTGGTGATTCCAGAAGAGAATTTCTTGATAAGGTGGCTGCCAAACCTCAAGTAGTACAGTGTCCATAAGTCCTCAAAGCAAAATCCAATCCATAGTTAGATCAGACCCTCAACATTTGCTCACATATGTCCCTCTGCCTTTTTAGTTCAACTGTCCTAACTTTTAGCAAAGGTTTACGATGCTTTCCCTACTTAATGAAATCTACTGTGCTTCAAAAACATGTAACCATAACATACAACAAAAATATGAGCTGCTATCCTTGAGAAAGCAAATGTGATAGAGTGAATGCTATAGAAGGGATTCTAATTCAGGTCTGGACCACACTAGATGACTTCTGAGATCTCTTGAGATTTTATGACTTTGTGAAAGGAGCCCTGAACATGGGGACCTGAGTACATCTCAATATCCCTGGTTACTAAACCTTTGATCTTAGACAAGAGACAACTTTGGTGCCCAGATCTGTGAAATTTTAAAAAATACTATTTGCACCACCTACCTCAGAGGGTTGCTACTAGCATAAAAGTTAGATAAGGTATCTTCTTAAATGTGAGTCATTAACATCTTACTTCATAAATCATCTAAAGACCCAGATCTTCCACAAAATCTATTTCAAATAAATGAACACACTTTCTCAATTCAAGGTATTTGCCATATTCATATGAATATTATTTTCATATTGCTACAAATATTTTGCTTCCTAGGGTTAAAGGAATTGACTATTTGTTTTAATCATCCTTCTCCTTGTTTGTCCATAATGCTGTCTCAAGTTTTTAAAGTATAACACTTTGGAGGCAGGAATCATATCCCTTTCATTCAACTCACACACCAGTTAAATGCATACTATGATCATTTTCCCTTCATGACCAGCTATCTACTCCCTCTTCTCCATCACTGCTGAGAATAACCTAATCTCATCCTTCTCCATCTACCACCTGGATTCCTGCAAAGATTTCTTATATCTCCCTTCTGGCTTCTTCAGTTTTTCCTGAACAGAGCTATCAGATTAAACAAACACAAAACATTCACCATATCACTTCAAGGGCTCCCCACTGCCATAGGTGACAAAGCCCCAGTTCCCCAAGGAGAAACCTAAAGCACTTCAGAATCTGTCCCTTCCTTACCTAGAATTACTGAAATTTAGAAGAGAGGAATCTCAGAAAGGGAGAAAAGACAGTATATTTGTATATCCTAGGTAAGGTTTGAAAATTCCTACATCCTACCACCTCTAAAAATTTCTTTTTAAATTCCCTGATAGAATGTAGGCTCCTTGAGAGGAGGTATTTTTGTTTTTATTTGTATCCCCAACAAATAAGCGCAGTGCTGGTACATGGGAGGTCCTTAATAATACCAACTAACTGATGCACAACTGTCAACAAGAGGCTTTGGACCTCCACTGTAATATATATGACTTATCTCCAGTGTGCCATGGAAACCAAAATTTTCTGGCACTAAAAGTGTGAATTTTAAGAAATAATAGTAAATATTATCCATCACTGTGTCTTCCATATGCTACATTAAGGTGGCTCTACTTTGAGGTCCTCTAGTCCAAATCTCTTGTGATCAGTGATTCTCAATAATCAATAAATGTGTCTCAAAATTTCCTTACATCATGAAACCTCCAGATGAAGTTTGCCACCAGGTCTTCCTGGCTTGGCATCAGAAGATCACAAGAGCAGTTCTATTATCAGAGGGGGTAAAGCAGTATCTTCATTCTAACTTCTGGGAAAATAAAGGTGAAAGAATCTCATGGCTGGAGAAATGGATGTGATGGCTCAATTAGGGACCCTTCTTAGGTGAAAATTAAAACATTCATGATGCTTCTTCCTCATGTCAAAAATGTTTGAGCAAAAAAAGCATTTAAGAACCACTAGATTGGCCGTGCCATGAACATCCTCATGCCAATTCTATCTTCATTAATCCCCAAGATGAACTGTCAGTTCTCCTTAGCCTGGCCTTAGCCCCCGAGTTCTTCAAACACACCATGAGGGACAGTCGGGTAAAGTGGGGTGAGCAACGAGGCTAGAAGTTAGATCATGGACAAGGAGTTAAGTCATGAAGGTGACTACAATTCATGTAATTTGGCATTTAACCTCTCAGAGTCACAGGATATTAGAGCTAGAAGATAACTGAGAATAAGTTTAAAATTTTCTCGTTTGATGGAGGTGGAAACTGAGACCCAAAAGAGTAAGGCAACTTACTCAAGATCACACAGAAAAGGCCAAGCGTTTCTGTCTCTCTCTCTCTCTCTCTCTCTCTCTTTCTCTCTCTCTCTAGCACACACGCACTCACGCGCGCGCGCGCACACACACACATGAATCAGTTGTCAGACAAAAGAGAGGCACTTGTGCCCTATTGCCGGTAATATTTTAAACAATCACCACACAAAATTCTCACCATCTAATTATTTTCTTCTTCTTTCTCTCGAG
This sequence comes from Potorous gilbertii, assembly GCA_028658325.1. Taxonomy (NCBI): domain Eukaryota; kingdom Metazoa; phylum Chordata; class Mammalia; order Diprotodontia; family Potoroidae; genus Potorous; species Potorous gilbertii. Next base: position 565,570,913 of record CM053770.1, read on the forward strand.
GCAACCAAATTATCTTCCTGCTTTTGTTACAGAGACTTCTTTACCTTTAGGCCCTTGGTAGATTTTTTTCCATTCACCTACAGTTTTATTAGCGTTTTATTTAATCAAAACAAATACTTAACAAAGAAAAGAACAAAACATTCTCTGCCCTCAAGGAGCTTGTATTCTGTTCTAAGGTGACTCCGGACCCCTTTTCTAGCTATTTGTGAGACAAATTTGAGAGCAGTAAGTCCTACCAGCCTTCTGTCAAAAAGTCTAGAAATGGTGGCACCCCACTACTTTCCGTCCTCTTTTATCTCCTTGCACAGTCGTGTTGGTTACGTGACCCTAGGCCCTACCACTTCCCCAGGGACTTAAACAACAGCATCATTAAGTGGAAAGAGCCGTGGATCTGATGTCTCAGCATGAACACCAGGTCTTTAATTTGCCAGACACAAAGCTTTCAATTTTCACTGGTCCAGTTTCCTGATTAGTTGAAAGCTAGTAGAAAGTAGTTTTAAGCTTTAATAGCTTAAATTGTTTTAATAGTTTAAAAATATACTAAGATTTTTGGAACTCTGTACATTGCTTCTCCCTATTCTGTTGTCTAGGATCTAGGCACAAGATATACCCTCTTTGAAGATAGAGACTGCCTTTGCTTTGTCTGCAAAGAATGCCTAGTGCTCTTCTAGGCATATAGTAAGAACTCAACAAACATTTGTAATATATTCATCCCCAGACTTTGTATTGCTAATACGAATTTCACTGGCATCTCTAATGATCTGAGTCTCGGCAAATACTAATTCAAAAAACATTAAGTGCCTACTATGTGCAAAGCACTGTACAATGCACTGGGGGTTCAAAAACAAAATGAGACCTTCCTTATCCTCAAGAAACTTACATTCTATGGGGAGAAACAACATGCACACAGATAAGTAAACATAAGGTAATTTAAAGAGAAACTCCTAAAAGACATTGGGAGGGACAGTGAAAGCTTTCTATAGGAGCTGGCACCTAAAATGAGTCTTAAGAGAAGACAAAGACCCTAAGAAAGATGAGAAGGAAGTGTATTCCAGGCATTAGGAGCTGCCTTGTACCAAGACAAAGAGAGAGGAGAAAGAGAATGTGAAGTTTGGAATAGCCTGTAACATGGCACAGCATCTGAAGGGGGAAATGTGAAATAAATGTGAAATAAAACCAAATAAAACCAAAAAGTAGATTGAATCCAAACTGTAGAGGACTTTAAATGTCAGGCTGAGGAGACAATATTTTATCACACATAAAATAGAAAGTCACTGAAGATTTCTGAGTGAGTGACATACTCAGACCTATGCTTTAAGATAATTTCAGCAACTGTGGAGGGTAGGTGGGTATGGGGAGAAACTGGAAGCAGGCAGACCAATATAAATGTAAATTCATAGCTAACAGAATCATAGTGAGTTTTAATTCTGTGTAAGAGCCGGAGAAGATTTTAGATCTCTTAATACAGCACCAGTATTATATAGATGAGGAAACTGAGGCCCTAAACGGTTAAGAGACTTGCCCAAGTTCACACATCTAGTAAGTGACTGAATCAGGATTCAAACTCAGATGATCTGACTTTGTTCTCGCCACTCTATCACACAGTCTGAAGACACAATTAAGGAAGAAAGGAAAGAAGGATAAAGAAAAAGGAGAAAGATGAAAGAAAGAAAGATCCACGACAAGGGAAGCTATGGCTTAATGGATAGAACACAAAGCATCTGACTAGTCTGGACCTTAGTTTCTTCATTTATGAAATGAGGCACTGGATCAGATGATATGTAAGGCTCTCAGTCTACGAGGTGAGAGGCAATGAAGTCCTCAGCTATGGCAATAATTGTGAAGTACAGATCCTAGATGCTGCACTGGTAGAACTGGCAAAAACTGGTAATTAAATGAAAATGAGGGATTAAGGCAAATGAAGAGCTGGAGACAAATCCAAAGCTGCATTATTATAGCATTCTACTTTTCCATACCACAACTTTGCTCACTGTATCTTCCCAGATTGAAATGGACTTCCTCCTCCTCTTCTATCCATTCTTCAAGGACACACTCAAATCCTACCTTCTACAGGAAATCTTCCTCAACTTTTGCTAATTCCGTGCCTCTTCTGTGATAACTGCTTCCAATTTATCCTGTATATAGCTCGTTTTGTATATGTTTATTTGCATCTTATCTCCTCCTTTAGATTCCAAGTTCCTTGAGGGAAAGGGACTGTCTTCTGCTTCATTTTGTTTTGTATCTCCAGCACACAGCACAGTGCTTGGCACATAACAGGTACTTAATAAATGTTTGCCGATTGACTGATTGATCCCATCACCTTAGGAAGCCTTCTGATGTTACTCCAAGCCACAATGATTGCGCCTCCTCTTTTTTGTTCTCCTGTAGCACTAGCTTAAGTATAACAGTGGTCACAGAACATTCTTGCTCTTAGTTCCAAATTACTTCTATATCAGATTTGTACTTTTCATTTTTCCAACTAAATAATAAGCACCTTGTAGGCAGAGAAGTTTCTTTTTTCAGCTCCAAAAATGCATTAGCAAGCTATTCTACTGAATGAATACATGAATACAAAATGAGTGAGAAACAGTTATTAATCTCTTACTAGGTGCTAAGGACTGGATATACAAAGGCAAACTACCCTCAAAGAGGTATTATACATCTTGAGCCTACAGCCTAGGCAAAAGAACAGAGAGAGGCAATATATAGGGTGTTTCAAAAATCTTAGTATAGTCTTAAGTTATTAAAGCTTACAACTGTCCTATGCTTTTGGAGAACACCATGTACATAGGGGAATGGTGGTCATGGGGGAATATTTGGTTTTGAAAGTTATTGGGGGAGGGTAGAGTCAAGATGCTGAAGAACTCTCTCTCCTCCAAACAACTCTGAAACACTGAAATCAAAATTCTGGAATGGCAGGACCAACAAAAGGTCAGGGTAAAACAATTTTTCACTCCAAGATAACTTTGAATAAGAAAGGTCTGTCACACCAGGGCGGTGGTCAGGCCAGGAGCAGCACCTTGGCAATGCCAGGAGTTGACCTTGGAGGCAACTGCATTAGAGGCAGCAATAACTTTGGAAGCTTTCAGCCCACAGACAGTAAGGAGTTTGGACAAATGATCAGAAAAATATTACAGGGCACCCTTTTCTGGTGCTGGGTTCAGGACCCTGTTGCATTGCCCATACGTAGTACCAAACTGCAGTCCAAGGGCTAAAAGGGACACTAATGTTTGGTGGCCACTGGAGGGTAGAGGCTCTGGTCTCAGTTCCAGGGTAGAAAATAGTGCTTATGGTCCCTCACAGGGGAACAGTTCTTAGCTCCAAGGCAGAAAGGAACACTAGCCCTTGTGACCGAAGAAGAGCAGTTCCCCTGCTCTAGGGCTAACAGGAGCACTAGCACTAGTGATTATAGGGAACAAGGTCCCTTCCTGGGTTAAGACGAGAGCACAGGCCAGAAGAGCAGTAACCACAATTTTCCTTAGATTGTACCACCTTGGAAGTATCAACTATTTACATATTATCAGAACCAGCTCTGAAGAGAGTAGAACAAAAATTTGAAGCTTGTGACAATACCCCCTCTGCCCTAGGAGTAGAGCCCAACTTTAACATACAGATAAAAGTCAAGAAATAGGCTGGAAAATTGAGACAACAACAACAAAAAGAACCGAACCATAAAAAGCTACTCTGGTGACAGGGAAAAGACACAAAATCAGAACAAGACAATGATGTCAAAACGACTATAAGCAAAGCATCAAAGAAACATTGTGAATTGGACACAAGCCCAACAGGAATTTCTAGAAGAGCTCAAAAATAATTTTAAAAACCAAATAAGAGAGGCAGAGGAAAAACAGGGAAAAGAAATGAGAGCAACACGAGAAAATTATGGAAAAAGTCAACAGCTTGGTAAAGGGAGCACCAAAAAATATTGAAGAAAATAAGACCTTAGAAATAGAATGTGACAAATGGAAAAAAGAAGTACAAAAATTCACTGAAGAAAAAAATTACAACTGGGCAAGTGGAAGCTAATGAATTCATGAGACATCAAGAAAGACTAGAACAAAGGAAAAAGAATGGGGAAAAAATAGAATTAAAGGGTGAAATATTTCAGTGGAAAAACTGACCTGGAAAATAGATCAAGAACAGATAATTTAAGAATTACTGGACTACCTGAAAGTCATGATAAAAGAAAATCTAGACATCCTCTTAGAATGCCCTGATATCGCAGAACCAAAGGGTAAAATAGAAATTAAAGGATCCACTAATCAATTCCTAAAAGAAATTCCAAAATGAAAACTCCCAAGAGTATTATAGCCAAATTTCAGAGCCCTGAGATCAAGGAGAAAATACTGCAAGCAATCAGAAAGAAATAATTCAAATACTGTGGAGCCTCAGTCAGGCTCATACAAGATTAAGCAATTTTCATATTTAAGGATCAGAGGGCTTGGAATATGACATTCCAGAGGGTAAAGGACCTTCAGGGGGAAAAAATGGATATTTTATGAAAAAGAACTTTCAAGCATTCTGATGAAAGGATCACAGCTGAATAGAAATTTTGATTTTCAACTACCTGACTCAGGAAGTATGAAAAGGTAAATATGAAAAGGGAATCGATAAGGTTAGACTGTTTAGATTCCTATGTAGGAAAAATTTACTTTTAACACTCAAGAATTTTTTCATTATTAGGGCAATTAGAAGGAGGATATATAGACAAAGGGCACAGGTATGAGTTGACTATGATGGGATGATTTCCAAAAAATAAAATTAAGACATGAAAAAGTGGGACGTACTAAGAGAAGGGGGAAGGGAGAGGCAATACATCTCACATAAAAGAGTTATAAAAGGAAGTGCTCTTACAGTAGAGAGAAGATAAGGGTGGGTGAAAGGAGGCAACAAATGAATCTTACTGTCAACGGAATTAGGTCAAAGAGGGAATAACATACATACTCAGTTGAGTACAGAAATCATTCTTACCTTACAGTGAAGTAGGAGAGGAAGAGGCTAAGAAAAGGTGGGGTGGTACTTACTGATACACGGGCCAGCAGATTAAGGGAGGCAGTGATCAGAAGCAAAACAGAGTTTTGAGGAAGGAGACAGAAAGAGAGAGAGAGGAAAGGAGAGAGAGAAAGGAGAAAAATAAGATGGAGGGAAATACAAAGTTAGTGATCATAACTGTGAATGTGAATGGGATGAATTCACCCCTAAAACAGAAGCAAACAGCAGAATGGATTTAAAACCAGAACCCAACAATATGCTTTTTACAAGAAATACACTTGAAACAGGGACACACACACAGACTAAAGCTGGAAAAGGATCTATTATACTTCAGCTTAAGTAAAAAAAAAAAAATCAGGGATAGCAATACTGATCTTAGAGAAAGCAAAAAATAGACCTAATTAAAAGAAATAAGCAGGGAAACTACATTTTGTAAAAGGTACCACAGACAATAAAGTAATGTAAATACTAAACATATGCACCAAATAGCATCTAAATTCTTAAAGGAAAAGGCAGAAAAGCAGAAATACTAAATGAATCCTTTTCAGACCATAATGCAATAAAAATTACATCCAATAAAGAACCATAGAAACAGATTAAAAATTAATTGGAGACTAAATAATCTAATCTTAAAAAAGAATGAGTCTCAGGACAAAACAGAAAAACAATCAGTAGTTTCATTAAAGAGAATGACAAAAATGAGACAACATACCAAAATTTATGGGATGTAGCCAGAGGAGTACGTAAGGAAAAATTTGTATTTCTAACTGCTTACATCAGTACAATAGAGAATGAACTGGGTGTGCAACTAAAAAAAAAAATCTAGAAAAAAAAAGTAAATTTAAAATCCTCAATTAAACCCCAAATCAAAAATCCTGAAAATCAATTTTCTTTCACCCACCCTTATCTTCTCTCTACTGTAAGAGCACTTCCTTTTATAACTCTTTTATGTGAGATATATTGCCTCTCCCTTCCCCCTTCTCTTAGTACGTCCCACTTTTTCATGTCTTAATTTTATTTTTTGGAAATCATCCCATCATAGCGGATTAATAAAATAAAAACTAAGAAAACCCTTGAACTAATACATAAAACTAGGACTGATTTTATGGGAAAAAAACAACAGTAAACAAATAAACCATTGGTCAATTTGATTTAAAAAAAAGAAAACCAAATTACTAGTATCAAAAATGAAAAGGATAACTATATCACCAAAGAAGATGAAATTAAAGCAATTATTAGGAGCTACTGCCCAATTATATGTCAACAAACCTAACAATCTAAGTGAAGTGAATCAATATTTACAAAAATATAAGTTGCCCAAATTAACAGAAGATAAAATAGAATACTTAAAATAAGGGATAGGATAAGGGTTGTAAAGAAGATGGTCCTTGAATATTTACTGAGTAATACAACAGGCATTTGGGGTTATTTGCCAAGCAGAACTTTTGCTTGAGCAAGTTAGGTCAATTCAAATGCAATTCAATAAATATTTACTGAATTCAAACCATTATTCAGCTTAAACATCTCTTTTCCTCAGAGAACATAGTGTGGTATGGTGGAATGAGTTTTGACCTCTTCCTCTCCCCTCAAGAGAGTAGACCATGCAGAGCCTAACCGGAAGACAGTATCTACACAGCACAATATGTTTTAAGAAATATATAGCATAACACGCTAGGTACACTAGACTACCAGGTTAACTATCTATTGAATCCTGAACTCTTTTGCAGCTGGCTCCGAATAAGTAGTCTTCCATACAGCCAATGTTATTTGGCAATGTTTTAGCATGGAGATGACAGGACTGATAGATGTGTACTCCTCTGGTAAATCAATCTTGCCTAATTGTGAGCAATAAGGGAAAACTTCTCTGTATCCTATTCATCGGCTTATTCTTGAATTTTTGTCTTTAAAAAAATAACAGAGCTCCAGATATGACAAATGATTTTTCCTTTCCTTCTTTCCCTCCAACAGCCCACCCAAAGTTTCTTCATGAACTGTTAACTGTAGATATGAATACCCTCTATATACATGAGCACTTTATATACATACTCATTTATTACCATATAGGGATTGGACTGGTGGCTACCAAGATAAGCATTAAATACAGAGTTCTGTCCCTACTGAGAGAACAAACATTTTCAGCATTGCTGCCTTGACAAGTCACCTGATGATTAGGTTTCAGTTAATAGCTAAACATATATTAAAAGTATGTCCTTGGTTACAGAAGTGGCTTGCTTCCAGGAAACAGGTTACAAAAATATTCAACAGTACATTGTAAGGAGCTGTATTTAGCTTGAAAAGGAAGGCACCCCAACACTGTATCAGATATAATTAAATAATACATGATACATTGCAGCGAACATAAATGAATAACCTAATCATCTCAATCCTTTCAACATTATTATTTCAAACCTTAAAATCAACAGTATTGCTAATTTTTTCTATTCAGAAGTTGATTATCATCGTGATAATTATCTTTTTTATAGAACATACTCACTTGTCTCCTCCATTAAAGTCCTACTCCAATACTTCATGGCACTGTGGAGGCAATTCTAGGTCCTCAAGGACTATGCTAGAATCAGGTCAACTCAAACAGGTCTTAGCAAGCTGAAAAGGCTTCTAGTAAGGATTCATGGATTGACACTATTTATCAACTGGGCATCAATCTAGCTAAATCTGGAGAGGTTAATTATCAGAAAATTTAGCCACAAGGTAATTACATTTTAGCCTTAGAAACTACCTCCACCAAAAAAAAAATCACATATTAAAGGTATACAGAAGCTATAATGTATGTTAATTGAGAAAAATATTCACAGAAAAAATTCACATATATCATGAGGTATTTTCCTATCCCCAGTAATACAAGGCACACCTGAAAGATAAAGTTAATACTGACATCTTGTCATTCATATTCATAATAAATCCATCAGAACTTCCATAGAGTTAAGGATGGGGACTAGACCTGTTTTTTCACTGGTATAAGGAACTCTCAAATGAGGAAACTTATAAATGCAGGTCAGAAGCTTCTCTACAACTTACAGTCTTAAATTGCCTAGTGTTCTAAGAGGTTAAGTGATTTATCCAGAGTCAAATAGCCAATATGTGTAAGAGATACCACTGGAACCCAGGTCTTCTGGCCTCAAGGCCAGCTCACTATCCTCCATGCCATACTGTCTACCATATTGCTTCCTTCTGCAAAAAGGACACTACACTCAGTAAAGTCCTTCTGCAAGAAGGAATTCCAAACTAAAGAGCCTGGATTAAGGTAGACTATGAAACCCTCTGAACTGTGGTTATTATTAGGTGCTGCATCCATTGTAACCCTATAGACGTCATCATGTGTTACCAGCATCTGTTGACAGATTTCATACCAGGCATATCACTGAAATGGCAAGTGTGAAGAGGGTAGCCTGTAATAGAAACAATGGCATTTTATTTTTGACCTGATCCAACAGATTGTCTCATAGGACATAAATGCAGTCCACTGTCAGGGCTGCACTGAGATCACAGTTCAATATTACATTACTGACGAGCAAAGCTGAGAGTTTGTGTATATTCTGTAGCAAAAGTAGAATAGAGAATTATTTTTAAAACTTATATAGCACTGCCTTTTAAAAGCACTGATATCTTCAATCGAGTTCTTATAGTACATTATCTCCCGTATTTTTTTTTACCAGACTTAAGTTAAAGAAACAGAATTCTCATTATAAACTCTTTAATCACATTTTAAACTCCCTGAATGCTAGATCTGTTCTTTAATGTATATACCCCAAGTGTTTTAAAGTTGACAGATTAAAACAATTCAACTTATATCAATTTAAGCAGTTAAGTGTCCCAAGTCTACTTTTTTTTTTATTTAGAACAGTCATTACATTAGAAAATATTTTAAATGGGCTTTAAAAATTCAGTGTCCCAGAATACATGTCAGTGTGTTGTTCAGAAATTCACATGAACTCTAACGTGTTATTGTTCTCTAATAAAAAAAAAGCATCACTTACTTAAACCAATAATTTCTTAAAGAAATTCCAAATAATTTTCCTCCAAAATGGATTTCATGTATATTTTCTTAGGCATATGACTTTCTCTCATAGAGAAAAAAAGCAAACTTTGAAACAAAGATTTATTAGCCTATATAAACAACATCTAAAAAACAATTTAAATAATGCAAATCAAAACTTAAAGGCGGGAGGAAGAAAGAGTTTGTTTTCTTTGAGGGATAGGATACCATACTCAACGCAATTCAACGTCTAGAAAATAAGACTAACCAGTTATTTCTTTGGTTATTCATATTACTCTCTGGATTTAGCCACGTGAACTTGCTTTATTATTCAATCTGAATAGCTGGTTTCTAAAAAGAGAATTCATTAGATTCTGCTAGTCAGTGATATTTATTGAAGAAAAGTACACAACTAACATTCCTAAGAGTTTGCATTTCCCTCACTATAATTTATGAAACATCTTCTCATAAGTTTTGAAATCTTTTAGTTTTTCCTCTTAAATTTAACTTCCAATTTATTAATTCCAAATCATCTCAAATTTCAAAGTGGAAAAACTGGTCTACTGAGAATTAGGAATAGGAGGTTGAGATGTAATAATTTTTTAATCAAAAAAGATCCTCTAAGAAAAAGTTTACAAAAGAAAATCTCTCAATATAAAAAACAAAGAAAATAGTATGGTATTTTATTACTTAATGGACAAAATGTGTGAGCTATCCAAAGGAAGAACTCTTTAATGTAGTTATTTGGGAGTGAAGAAAGTGCGAGTGTGATATGTTCTCTATTCTCATTCAATTTAATCCACAAACTCTATGCCTCTACTATATGCAAAGCACTGTGGGTACTGGGGGGAGGGAGACAGCACAATTCCTTCCCTCAAGGAGATGTGGACAAGTAAGAATGACAAAGGAGTTTGAGACAAAGTGCTATGAAAATTCTGAGGAGAGAGAAATCATTTTCAGATGGGTATGGGCAGAGAAAGAAGAAAGCTTCATGAAAGACCTGACCTAAGTATTTCAACACACCAAAATGGTGACAAGAAGGAGTAAGCTTCAGGTATGAAGGACAAGTAATTTGTATAAATGCTCAGAATCTAATCTCCCATGCATGAACGCATACATATATGCATATGCAATCATATCCATTGGAAGTTGGAGTTGTATAAATGGATGAATTAGTGAGAGAAGTACATACATGATTAGTGAGAGTACATACATGGTTGAACACACATGTCATTCACTCCTCCTAAAGTCAGTCCCCTAGAAGGGGAAGTTCCCTCTTGCTCCACCCTGCAGAAAGAAGGAAGGAAAAGCCATAAAGCCATATACTTTTATCAGGACAATATGATGAGAGGATTTGGTCTCTATTGGCTTGGCTGAGAAGTCTTCTTGCCCATAAATAAATAATAAGGGCTGTAGCTTTTAACCTCCTGATGAACATTCCCTATTTGTTCCAACCAAGAAGAGCAAGAAGCAGTGGAATGTTCCACTGGATCAGACAACAGCCAATCAGAACGGAGAGGCAGAGTCAGTGTTTTTAGAACCTGGCTGACTCCTCTGTCCCCGGTGCTTACCTCAATGGACTATATTTAAAGAGTGTAATAAAATGTCTTTTCAGTGAACAATACTATCTGGTATTCGTATAGAATCTCTCTCCAAAGGACCTAAAGCACTCAACTGACATCCTTTAATTAACTCATGAGAGCATCTCTCTGAAATAGAGAGGAAAAAGAGCAGAGAGCCCTGTCACCCTATTAGTGGTATTAATAGTAAATAATTTATTAATGATTCTAGCTCACTTAAGATAGTGATTAGAGCTTTCTTTACAATTACCCTATAAGGTTGTTATTAATTGGGAAGGAAAAGACTGATAAAACTTCCTTATAAAGGGTGTACATAATTCCTCAGTTAAGGTCACAGAACTGGTTTGAGGGTCAAGTATGAAACTCTAGGGTTGGGGGCTTTTCCCCTGTAAGATTTAAACATTTTCATATTATTACTCCAAGCACTCAGCAACCCTTCTTTCTGTGATCCATACACACACACACACACACACACACACACACACACACACATATATGTGTATCCGTATATATATACACATCTAAGGATGTAAAATCGCACTTCGGCTTTTGGGACACGTGTCGATTATTTTTCAAGATCACTATTAGATTTGAACCGCTGTAAAAACCTATGTTACATACATACATACACACACACACATGCCCACATCATACACAATCATATTTCCATCTCTGAAAATGGATTCCTTCCTAAGCATCCCCAAGGGATGGGAGTGAGAAGGGTCGTGACAGCGCCTAACCAGGAGGCCGGCAGGCAGGTGTCCCCCACAGCCCGGAGCTAGCTCCTCTACCGGGGCCGGCGCCTCGCCTGGACCACAGCACATCTTGGGGCCCCGGCGGCGCCCGATCCCTTTTCCTGACCTTTCTCTGCTGCTTCTCCCAGGCGGGATCTAGGAGCAGGTCCCGGTCCCATTCTTCCTCCTGGATCATGTACTCGTCATCTTCGTAGACGTAGTTGTACTGCACACCTGGCTCGATCTGGTTCATGGCGCTCAGGTTGGCTCAGCTGCTCCGCGAGGACACACGCGCGCCGGGGCGGTTCCGAGAGTGACTCGGTTCCGAGGGCAGGCGAGGGAGGCGGCGGGGCTTCCTCCCTTCTCGGAAGGCGCAGCTCGCTTCGGGATCCGAGTTCTTGGGGGCAGGGGCGAGGTGACACTGACAAGCCCCAGGTGCGCGCGACGTCGGGCCAGCCGGCAGGTGGAAGGTGGCGGGGTCGGGGAGCTGGCTACCTGTGCGCAAGTGGACCTCCGCGCTCGCCTCTCCGGCTGCACGAGCCTCGCCTCGGTGGATGCGTCCGCAGCGAGCACCAGCTCAGGCTCCGAGCCTCGGCCGCCGCTGCTTAATATCCCCGCCACCTGTCACGTGAGTCAACCCAGGCCGCGCCTGCCCCCCTTCCCCACCCCAAACAGCCCCCTCCTTCCATCCCACCCCTTGCTCTCAGTCCCTCCGGAGCTCGGAGCTCGAAAGCGCTATCTCCCTCAGCACGCGAAGTCCCACCTCCGCTTCTCTTCCCTTTGCTCCCCAGTCTTCTCCCACGCCACGATCTTTGTGTGTCTCCGGCGAAGTAAAGCTTTCTCGGCAGCTCGCTCCCCATCCCTAGATCCTTATCTATCCCCTTCACGCCCACCCCACCTCCCCTTGGTTTTCAAGAACTGGGTGCAGGGGTGGCAGCGCAGGACTTTAGTGGTCTGCTGTGTGATGTTACAACTCCTCCATCCCAGTCTCCTACAGCGGCTGCTCCCTTGGGAACTTTATTTCTCGTGAAAAGCTGAGAAACCAAGCCTTCCCACTCCACCTTTAAAAGCCCTGGTTTTTGCCGGCCTCCAACTCGATGTTTCCTCACCCTGGAGTAAAGAAAGGCCCTTTAATAAAGGCATGGCATATTGCCTGAATCTGCCCCATCTGCTTCTATATCTGCTACTACTCTGGACAGAGAACTGTGTCCTAGGACCCAGTTCTCAAAAACCTATCTCTCCAAGGCATCAAGTTCTTTCATTATTTTAAAGGCTCATATAGTCAGTCACCTAGACTCAAACAAAAAAACAAAACAAAACAAGAAAAAAGACTTATACTGGCCTCAGTGACTTGTGAGTTCCCAAAGATAACAACCACAGTTTCCAGTATCTAATTAACCTTTTGTATTTGAATTTCCAAATCAAGACTGTTGATCAACACAGTTAAACTGAGATTCAGAATAACAAAAGTAGAGATTCAATGGCTCTGGACCTGGATCCTGGCTCTACTACTACCTTTAGGATATTAGGCAAGCTATTTTACATTTCCAGTCTTCTGTTTCCTCCTCTGTAAAGTGAGGTAATTGGCTCAGATGAGCTCTGAGACCTCTTCCAACTCTAAATACTATGATGCTATGGATACAGGACCTGCCAGTCATATATATTCCAGTGAGTGACAATAAAGGAGCTAACAATGAGACTCCTGCTGAATTTCTCCAATGGAAATGTTTGACCCCTTATGTGCCATAATAGACTGCCTTTGCAGCTGTCATTGAAGTGCTAACTCTGTCCTCCCTTTTAAATACATAAAAGGACTAGTAGGAATGGACCAGGAGCAACCGCAGAATCTGCTGGCACTCTGAACAAATGTTCAACGTTACTCCAAAGCAGAGTCATCTCATTGGTATATTGCAAGCACCAGAAAGCTAAAGTGACTTGTTTTGTTGAGTCTGCACAATTAAACCTAAAAACATGGTAACTGTTATTTTTTCTCTCTTTTTTAGGAGAAGCAGTTAAATTTTTAAATCAATTTTTTTTTGGTTTAGAGAAAAAAACAATACTTCTAATCAGCAAATGCATCATTAATATGTCTATCAACATGTAAAACTAGGAATCAATGACTAATATTTACTTGGTAAGATATTTTTAAATCAATGATATTTTAAATGTAAATAATTCATTTTATTTTTAATGTTTCATCTATATTTTATTTTATTTTTTTACTTGAATAAGAATATTATGTATGCCTACCATAACACAGTTCACACTTTTAATTGATATTTTATTTTCCTATTACCTTCATTTCCGTATGTAACTTTTCCATTGCCCTCCTCAGAGAACCAATAGCTATATCAAAGAATAAAAAAGAAAGAGAAAAAAAGCAGTTTGCCACAACTACCTACATACGCAGTCAGGAGTCTGGCAGGATATTCATGTTCCACACACCCTGCAAAGAAGAGCAGATGATACTTTTTTTCTTTTTTCTTTGTGACCAAGTGTAACCATTATAATTATACAATATCGATATTGTATAATTATAATGGTTACACTGAATTCCATAGTTCTTTCTCTGAATGTGGAAGATATTTTGCCGTAGAAGACCACTGTGAATTTTTTTTTAATGTTCTTGCATTGCTATGAAGATCCAAGTCTACCAGAAAAAACTCTCACACACTGTGGTCGTTGCTATGCACAAAGTTCTCCTGGTTCTGCTCCTTTCGCTCAGCATCACGTCATATAAGTCTTTCCAGGCCTCTCTGAAGTATTCTTATTCATCATTTCATATGGTGCAATAATATTCCATTACTAAATCACTTATTTTAATCAAATATTTTTGAGTATGTTTATTTAACTGATTGAAGGCCAAGACTATACCATTGACTTCCTAACAATCTGGAGAGATTCTGGACTTTAAGATCATGTCATTTGAGTTGACCTCAAAGTTCCCAATTATTGACATTCTGTCCATTCTTCAGGATTCAACTCAAATACCTTCCCTGGTCACATTCCAGAAGAGATGTCTTCCCTTTTGCTCTCTTTAGTGCTTAAATGGAACCATTCATACAGCACTGTTATCATTTATCCTCACATTTTAGATATTTAGAACGGTCCCCACCCCTACCTGATTGTAAGCTCCTGGAAGACAGGGACTTGAGAAGTAGATATAGTACAGTGGAAAGACTGCTGGCTCTGGGGACCCTGATTCAACTTCCACCTTTAATCTTCACTACCTGTGTGTCCAAGGGCAGTCATTTAACTCCCCTGGCCTCCAGTCTCCTCATTTGTAAAATGTGAGGATTGGTAAAATATAAGATTCCTTTCAACTCTAGAGCTATGATCCCGTGTTTTGTACAATTTTGGATCTTGGTATGGGACCTGTTATAAAGTAGTCATTCAATAAACAGATAAATAAACTCATTGAAATAATGGATGAATAAATGAACAAACATAATATAGTTGTGCAGCCAGATTAGCAAGCAGACCAAAGTGTTGCACCCTTTGATTGCATTAAGACACAAATAAGTTTCAGGAACCTAGATCTTATTAACATTGTAAGAGATTAGGTGACTTAGTTGAGGTCTCCTAAACCAGAGTGACAGAGCTAAATATAGAAGCCAATCCTCCACTTACACAGGCTCTTCTGACCTTCCTAACTCAATTTCCCATAAGTTTCCTCCCTAAAACTATATATCATCATTGCTTACCACAAAAAGGAGAGAGGGTTTTGCCTCTAAGAACTAGAAATTCTAGGGGTCAGGCCCTAGAATTTCATTAATTTTTTTTTGAAATGTCATCATGTGTTAGCCTTACTCATTTTGAAACAGATTTTAAGTATTGTCTTCAAAATGTTCATTTATAAGTTGTTTAGAATGCAGAACCACTAGTATAGGAAACTGGAGAATAGAAGTTGGAAGTTAGAGAAAGGGGACAGGGGAAAGAAAATGATGGAGACTATCAGGTGAGGATTTGGAAGAAAACTGATTTGAGAGGGGGTAGTGGTGAAAAGTAAGTTGCTCTGTGAGGTTCAACTAAAGAGCTATACGTATGAATTTCCTGTCATTGTAAGTCTTCAGGGTCCTTTCATGGATCTGGGCTGGATTACCAGTCACCCCCTTTCTTGATTTCATGGGGCCCCAGGGATTAGTCCACCTGTTTCCCTTTTATCACCTGTTATTTTCAACCAAAGTTTCTCAGCTCACTGAAGAATAAGAAACACAGATTTACTCCTACTGAAACATGAAGGAAGCACACAGTTATTTTGATTTATTGAGGCTTAAAACAATAAGACAAAGGTTTCTTTTTTTTCTTTAACTTAGATTTTGTATTCAAAGTTGTCCATCTATGGAAGGAGCTTTAAGGAGCACAAAGGATTGAAGTAATATTCATTCATTCATCCAATAAACATTTATTAAGTGCCTATTATGTGCCAGGCACTGTGCTAAGAGCTAAGGATTAAAAAAAAAGGGGGTGGGGGACAACAGTCTCTACCCTCAAGAAGGTTACAATCTAATGAGGGAGACAACATGCAAACAAAATATATACAAAACAAGCTATATGTATAATAAATAGGAAATAATTAACAGAGGGAAGGCACTGGAATAAGAGGTATTGGAGAAGGTGAGATTTTAGTTGGGACTCAAAGACAGCCAAGAAATTCAGCAGTCAGAGCTGAGGAGGGAGAGCTGAAAAGAACACCCATCTAAATCCATCCTTCTCACTTTGCAGATGACAAAACTGAGACCCAAAGAGGTCACTCAACCAGTTAGGAGCAGAGCAGGATTGGTCTACATTTTGAAGGAAAAGGTAGATGCTTCTTGTTCAGAGAAGTGACATTGATCAGACATGCTTTATTTGACAGCTCTATAGAGACTGATTTGTAGAAAAGAGAAGCCTTCTTCATCCCTCTCCTGGCTTTCCAAACTTTTTCAACCATGCCATAGGAATCTCTACCCCTGCCTGGATGTCACACATTGGAAGTACCCTCCAAGCTAGTTACATCTTCACTCCTCTCCAGGCTGCCCTCTTGACTCAGGACTTTCTCAACCTAGCCCCTTCCATCGCCCTAGCTATGCCCCTCGTGTTCCTTTCTGTTTCAGCTTCCTTTCATGTGGTGTCTTCCCCTATGAAAATGTAAGCTCACTCAGGACAGGACTGTCTTTATGCTTGTGTTTGTATTCTCCAATGCTTAGCACAGTGTCTGGAATATAGTAATTAATTATATGCCAGAGATAAAGTAATTTTAGTTGTCTCCAGAGTCTAGGACACCAAGAACCCAAACAAGGTAAAAACTCCATTAATGCCTAACTCTTGGTCACTAAGCAACATAGCTCCCTCCCTGCTGACCACCCTTCCAGTAGCAAGGCTGCAAACGTCAACCCATAGGCTTAGAACAGAACTCAGCCTCACACCTCACTCCCTACCCACCTTTCTTCTCCCAGCACCATGGAAACTCAAACTCTAAACAACTAAAATTTGCTCAGGTTGCATCAGCTATACAGCAGTGTTCTGTGCTACTACAGAACTTAGAGTAGTGCACTAAAGGGATTAGGGTAGGATATATGTCCATGCGTGTAACATAGCTCCACTCTCCACCCCAACCCACCTCTCCTCCTCCCAGTACAATGGAGATCCAAACTCCAAATGGCAGAAATTTGTCCAGGTTGCAATAGCTGTACGGCGGTGCTAGCACTGCTGAGCCAGACAACTGAAGAATAGAGAGGGAACAGGGCAGAGGATCTGACAAGGGTGGAGGGACAGTGGGGAGGGATTTCAAGTGGCACTAAGCCTAAGAAAAAGAGACCAGCATCCATCTGGGACTAGCTTTGTCATTTGAGGCAGAGATCTAGTCTGGTGAACAAGCGAGTTGCCTCTTGTTGGAGGAAGCTGAGGTACTTTGAGATCCAGTCCTCAGGGTAACCATCACCAGAGAGGAGGAATTCAGAATGTGAAGAATAGAGGAAAATAAGGGAGAAAAAGAGAAACTGAAATTACCAAAGATTTCAGGAGGAAGAAAACACAAAGACCTGGAGCATAACCAGAAAGAAATATAGCCTTCAGGTCTTATAAACAAATTAAAGCATCTTGAATGAATACTGTATAACAAAGGAAAATAATCAAATACCCAATGAGAATAAGGTTCCCCTGGATTATGAGGAATGCTTGGAAATATATCATACCATTCCTGAATGGCTAAAAAAAGAAGCAGGAATTGTGAAAGCTGAATAATGGCCTGCACAATAGAAATAACTGACAGAATAGGAAAACTTGAACCTTCTATGGCAAGTCTCAGCACAGAAATAAAAGAGAGAATAATTGATTGGGAATGCAAATATAGTCTGGAGGAAGAGAAGCAAAATGTAAGTACATTAGAAGTATCATATTGCTACAAGCAAAATATGATGATCTCAAAGAAAATATTCAAAGAAGATATCACTTAAGGATTATAGATCTCCCAGAAGAACATAAGGCAACAATTCTGAATTCTACAGCACAAGAAATGATAGAATAAAATTTCCCAGAAACTTCTGAACACAGATAACAAATTAATAATTGAAAGAATTCAAGTTACTTCCAAAAAAAAAAACCAAAAACCAAGGCTACAAACTCCAAGAAACATAATGGTTAAATTTAAGTCTCATTGAGAAACAACAGATTCTGCAAACAACAGGAGAAAAACATTCAAATACAAAGAGAAGGAAACTCAAATCACAAAAAAACTTTTCTGTACCCATAAGAAAGCTCAGGAAGGAATGGAATAATATGTTCTAGACAATAATGGGGCTCAAGATGCTGCCCAAAGTGACTTACCTTTCAAATCTCAGCCTAATTATAAATGGGAAAAAATGAATAATAATAAAGACATTCAAAACAGTCTTCTAAAGAAAACCAGACCTGAAGAGATTGTTTATCATTGTTTATTATTCTAGACAACAGAAACACAATCCCCTCCCCCCTCATGAGATGATAAACACTCAGATATAGATTATACATGTGCTATTATGTAAAATATTTCCATATTAGTCATTTCATATAAGATCTGAATAAAATAAAAAATAGAAAAAAAGAAAATGAAAAATAATAACTTCAATCTGTATTCAATCAATATCAGTTCTTTTTCTGGAGGAGGATAGTATGCTTTATCTTTAGTCCTTTGGGATTGTCCTGGATCATTGCATTGCTGAGAATAGCTAAGTCATTCACAATTCTTCATAGAACAATATTGCTGTTACTATTTACAACATTCTCATGGCTCTGTTCACTTCACTTTGCATCAGTCCATTTAAGTCTTTCCAGATTTTTCAGAAATCATCCTGCTTGTCATTTCTTATAGCACAATAATATTCCATTACAAACATATACCACAGCTTGTTTAGCTTCTCCAATTGATGGGCACTCCTTTGATCTCCAATTTTTAGCTACCACAAAAAGAGCTGCTATAACCATTTTTGTACAAATAGGCCCTTTTTCTTTTTTTGGAATGTCTTTGGGATATAGACCTAGAAGTGATATTGCTGGATCAAAAGATATGCACAGTTTTATAGCCCTTTGGGCATAGTTCCAAATTGCTCTTCAGAACGGTTGGATCAGCTCATAGCTCCACCAAGTATGAATTCATGTTCCAACTTTCCCACATCATCTCCAACATTTATCATTTTCCAGTTTTATGTTAGCCAATCTGATAGGTGTGATGTGGTGCCTCAGGGTTGTTTTGATTTGCATCTCTCTAATCAATAGTGATTTAGAGCATTTAGAAAATGAACTTTTAAAAACTAATTAACAAAATAAAGTAAAGGGGAGAGGAAAAGGGGGATTCAATTTAACTATTTAATTGAAAGGAGAAAAAAGAGAGGAAGAATTAAATAGTCAGAAAAACAACAAGAAAGAAAAGGGAACTAATAAGAAAAACTTCAAAACTAGGGAAAGGAGTAACATACAGGCACGGGGGTGGTAGTGGGAAAGGCTTAAGAGTAAGGGGAATAAAGTTGAGGGGAATAGTGCTACAATGAAAAAGACTAACTGAGGAGACAGTGCTGTGTTTACAGTATATGAGGGGGGAAATCATAACTTGAAAAGAATTAGAAATAAATGGAGGAAATTCTTGTAATTACAATTACAAATTACAATTCTTGTAATTTAAAATGTGAATGAATTACACAAGCCAATAAAATGAAAAAGAGTGATAAATTGGATAAGAGAACTAAGTCCCCTAATCTGTTGTTTATAGGAAATATATTTTTACAAAATACACAGAATAAAAGTGACAGCCTAGAAAAAGTTTACTATATATTAAGTCATTTAAAAAAATCAGGACTTGCATCATTGCTGCCCGACAAAGCTGAAATAAATGGTCAAAACATAAAAAGGGATAAACAAAGAAACTACATTATGAAGAAAGGAACCATAAATTACAAACCTATATATATATATATATATATATATATATATATATATATATATATATATATATATATATATATATATATATATATATATATATATATACAGTACCTGTACTTTAGAAAACATTAACTGAACCAAAAAAATACATAGACAATAACACATTATTGATAGGAGATTTCAGTGTCCCTCTCTCATTTCTGGATGAGTCTAACAGAAAAATAAACAAAAGGGAAAATCTAGAAATGAACAAATTACTTGAGAAACTAGAGCGAAAAGATTTATAGAAACTAATAAGAGGCTTAAAAAGAATAAATGTGTGTGTATGTGTGCATGTGTGTGTGTATCTCAGCACCAAAGTATTTTTTTAATTGACCATGTATTGGAGCACAGAGATACTATAGACAAATATATCCTTTACAGACCATAATTCAATATAAATAGCCATTGATTCAGGGATCACAAACAAAAGACACACCCATGGAGATTTAACAAGGAAATCAGTAAGTGAAAGAACAAATTAAAGAAATAATAATTATGTGGAAAAAATTCTAATGATGAAACATACCAAAATGTCTGAGACATAGCTAAAGTATTCATCAGGAGAAACATTATATCCCTCTAAATATACATTAACAAAACAGAAAAAGAAAGGATTAATGAACTTAATATGCGTTTTAAAAAATAGAAAACCAACAAATAAACAAATACAAAATAAACACAAAAGAGGAGAAAATGAAAATTAGTGGAGATATAAATGGAAACCAAAAAATTATAGAAATGATAAATAAAACTCTTTAAAATGACTAATAAAAACCAATAAACTTTTAGTCAATCTGATTAAAAAGGAGTGGGCAAAAAATCAGAACAACAAAATAATAAATAAGCAAGGCAAAATTACAACAAAACCAGAAGATATAAAAAGTATAACTGGAATATACTGTGCATAATTATATACTAACAAAACTAAGAACACAAAAGAAATAATCGCCTTCAAAAATATAAACTACTCAAATTGACAGAAGATCAAATAGAGATCTAAAATAATCCAATCTCAGAACAAGAAATAGAACTAGATGTAAAGGAAATACTCAAGGGAAGAAAATCCTAATCCTGATAGTCACAGGGGAATTTTATCAAACTTTTTAAAACAATTAATATCCATGCTACACAAATTATTTTCAAAAACTGAGAAAGAAAAAACCCTTCAGAATCTTTTTATATGACAAATATAATATCAATATCCAAACCAGGGAAGGATAAAACACAGAAGAAAATCTATAGACTAATATCACTAATGAATATTGATTTTAAAATTTTACACAACTTTGCATATTTTACACAGACTATAGTAATTTATCCAAGAAAACATTCATTATGATGAAGTTGGATTTATACTATGGATCATTCAATTAACATACTTAATCATTTTAAAAACAAAAACATGTCAAACCCCATGATTATTTCAACAGATGCAAAAAAAAAGCCATTGACTCCAGGTTTAGTACTCTATACACACTGGTCTACCTAACTGCTCCCTCCTTTACTGGAAGCTCACTAACTATTTCTTTAATCATTTGTTCTGGGATATTCAAGCTCTGGTCTTCTCTATGACTTCAAACTCCTCAACCTTTCTCCTCTCCTTCAGATCTGATTTTAAAAATTTTCAGAAGGAGCATGAGGGAAAACAAGAATTATTCCTTCCCCTGCAACCTTCTCCTAAAGAAACTAAAGAGAAGGAAAGAGGAATATCTACTATCCCACTTTAATAATCCCAAAGAGCCCAGAATTATAAACTAGTTGTGAACAAGGACTAGGTATCAAAGAATGAAACAGTCCCAACTCTGAAGGAGTTTGTGTTTTACCTGAAAGAACTATAAGAACAAACAAGGCCAACATTGACTTTGTTTTCTGATTGAGAAACTGCACTAGAGATTAAGGGATTAACCAGAATGCACCCACACCACACCTACCTCACCCCACACAACGCTTCTAAGTGGCAAAGCTAAGGTCTTTTGATTTTAGGTCTAGAATCCTTTCTGTTACACAGTATTACTGCACATTTTAGTTTGTGATTTATAGCTGTTTTCAGCTTGACTTATGGGCATATGATATGACGATATGAGGGGCCTCTCCTAGGACAGGAGGCGATCTTGGAATCTGTTGATGATAATGCAAACAGCTTTTGTGTTATACATAGGATTGATGTTACCCCAAGGTGAAGTAGAATAGATAGATATAATATACTAGATATTATAATATGAGGAGTTCTAAGAAAACTTCTGGCCCCAGAAAGTCTATCTCAACTTATTTCTCATTGATACATAAATGCTTCCATTAGAGACTCAGTCTTACGGGCTACTAAGAAATTGTTTCATATCATACACAAATAGAATTACTGTGTCATAACAGATACAATATTGTATTTGAAAGCATGGATTTAAGTCTCACGTGTGATATTAGCTGGGTGGCCCTGGACAAGTTGTTTAATCTCTATTGCCTCAGGCAAATCTCTAAAATTTATCTCCTAAGTCACTGTTATCAGCATAGAGAGACAGAGTTGAGAGAGAGAGAGAGAGAGAGAGAGAGAGAGAGAGAGAAGGGGGGAGGGGTTGGGTTCAGGGCATGATAGATGGTCCAGCTGGTATATAGAGTATATAAGGTAGTTATAGAAGATAAGGTTGGAAAGGTAGGCTACAGTCAATTTATGCCTGGCTCAGGAGGTTAGGACTTTAGTTAGTACCTATTACAGAGCCTTCCAAGGTTTTTAAGTAAGGAAATATCATGATGAGTGCCATTTAAAAGGTTAGCCTGGAGATGGAGATTAGATTGTCAAAAGTCCTATCTTGTGATATAAGCATGGTTTAGGGCTGAGAATATGATAAAATAAGCATTTTCCTACTCAACTCAAATGAAAACACACAGTTAAAATATACTAAAAATGTCTACTGATGGTTAGCATGGAATAACTGAACAAAACCAGACACTCTAAATGAGCTTGGGTTAGCAGCATAGTACAAATGAATCTATCCTCAGCCTTTGCAACCTAGCACATTATAGCGACAGGTGTTTGAACTACAAATAGCATTGGCATAAGAATGGAAAAAATGGTGAGCCCCAGCCAAGCCTTTAAAGTGACTCAAAGATAGGAATGTGAGGGGCGGGCCTAGTGACAGAGAATAGCCTACTCCAGGCTTTCCTAAGAACCTCTCTGTGTACAGAAGACACTGGCCCTTTGCTTCTTGCTGTTGGATCAGGTTTATCATGTCTACGCACTGAACTAGAAAGAAGTTAGTTCCTTTAGTGACCAAATCTATGCCTAGCTTCTGCAACATGGGCTTTGGGAATATTAACTTCATAAACAAATACAAAAGCACAGTGTCTTTGAGGCAAGTCATGATCTGAACTATATGTTTTCAGAGAAGCTCCAGTATCAGGTTAGTGTTGGCTTGAGATACTATTAAAAAAGAGGAAAGTAGTCCACCTGTCAGCTATATCCTATTTATAACCAAAAGACTGAGGTAGTGTAGTCCTGTGGGTAATAACGGGGGTTTAGAGGCACTGGCTTCTCTTGCCAGCTTTGCCCATCGACTCATTTAACATTTTTAGCACGTCAGTTTCCTCATCTTCAAAACTGGGACATGAGCTGACAACTCATAAGGTGACTGTGAGCAAATGACTAATCCAAGATTTTGTTTAGGGTTCTGAAAATGCTGTGGTGGAAAGACTACTGATCTATGAGTCAGGAGCCCTGGTTCTATGTGACTTTGGGCAAATTACTTAACTTCTTGAGGTCCTAGTCTCTTCAACAGTGAAATGAGGGAATTGGATTTGAGTATCTCTAAAGCCTCCGCTTAAGCCCAAAACAGAACTCATTTTGGTTGTGATGGCTCATGATTGAAGTTGATTAACTATTTTGATTTTTCAATAAAACCTTGACTACTTAGGCAACTTCTTTTTTTTGAGACTGGGTCTCCCTATCTTGCCCAGGCTGGAAGGTAACAGTCCCTCATAGGCCCAGTCTCAGTACTGATTGACTAAGAGCTCTGACCCACTCCATTTCTGAGTTTCCTTCTAACATGATTCTCATCTGCTCATTTTCCTCTCTTTTCCTCTTTCTCGTCATCTTGAGTCTCTCTATACATAAAATCTCATTTTTCTTCACTGATTTTTGTTATTTCTACTCAAATTATTTTTTTAAAATTTCCTATCTTGCCTCTACTAGAGATACAGTAGATATTAATGCACTTGGTCCCATTCTGATGAGCCTGAGAGCCAGTTTACCCCTCTTTAGGCAAATCAGTGACTTCATACTCAAAGGGGTTAGCTATACTAATGCCAAACTTAATGTCATCACCCAGTCAGGTTAATCTACTATAGCTCATAATTTCCAAGCTCAAGAATTAAAGTCCCACTTCAGGCACACACTAGCTGGTTACTACCATGGATGAATTACTTAACCCAGGAATGGGGAACCTGTGACCTCAAGGTCACATGTGACCTTCTAGGTCATTGGGTGTGGTCTTTTGACTGAGTCCAAGTTTTACAGGACAAATCCTTTTATTAAGGGGATTTCTTCTGTGAAGTTTGGATTCAGCCATAGGGCAGCACTTGAGGACATAGAGGGTCACATGTGGTCATGAGGCTGCAAATTCCCTACCCTGTCTTAACCTTTCAGTGCCATGAGCAGATCTTTTGATCTGTAAATTGAAGAACAAGTACTAATCTTCATAGGTAAAGGGAGTTTCTCACTGGGAGCTCCCTGTACTAATTAACCTTTTTTTGCATGTGTGTGTGTGTGTGTGTGTGTGCAAAGGCCTATACTAGGCAGAAGGGCAGAGGGGGTGGGGGTTGGAGTGTGTGTGTGTGTGTGTGTGTGTGTGTATGTATGTGAAATAAATACTGTA
Source organism: Potorous gilbertii (assembly GCA_028658325.1). NCBI lineage: Eukaryota > Metazoa > Chordata > Mammalia > Diprotodontia > Potoroidae > Potorous > Potorous gilbertii. Next base: position 565,595,517 of record CM053770.1, read on the forward strand.
GTATGCTAAGTATTTTTACATTACAAATTCATCTACTTCAACATGTCTGTGATTAAATGCGACATGCCTTTATCAGGATTAGTTGCATTTTAATAGAGGACCTCAGAAAGACATAATAGAAGAAAACAATAATAGTAGAATTTCAGTTCAGTGGATGGAATCTTTGGGAGGTAGGGCCTTGGAACTCTGAACCACACTACTCAGCCTACATATAAGGCTGCCCATGAGAGGATGTCTATACATGTACAGATTTAAGGAGAAGATATGTTTGTGCTTAGCCCAAAAGCAGAACTTGGGCTGACTCCAAGGACATGGTTTATTTAGACTATAGCCAGAAGCAAGGTTATTTGTGTGAATTCTCACCAAAAAAATCAAGGCATAATAGATCTTATTTTGGAAAGAATGTCCTAGTCTGGTATGGCTTGAATTGTTTCACTAGTGGTGAGAGCTGATAATAGCATTTAGTATACATAGAGGGCGTATTGATGTTAATGTTAAGAATGTAGGAAATATGAAAAATGAGTGAAAATCCTTTACTTTGACATATTAATGTAATAATCTTTTAATCTCAAGAAACAGACAAAACAAGAAAGTTTTGCTAAGTTAGAATCAATCAGATGTTACCCACTAAATGATGTCTTAAAGTGGGGTTGATACTCTAATCACCTAACTCAGGATTACCCCAGAAGAGGGTTAGGTGTTTATCATCATCTTTGGGTAGTAAAATTGTTTGTAGGGGATGATGGGATCATTCCATGTCCTAACACAGCTCTTCTGTAGGTGTTGCCATTCTTTTCTTCAGTAAATGACTAAAGAAACTGAATTGCATTGAATCAAACCCTTGAGAGGCAGAATCATATGGTGGAAGGACACTGGACAAACAGGATGATGTTGTTACTACCTTATGAAATCTAACACAAACTTTTGATAATTATGTAATAAAATGTTCACAATTTCACATCTTATTTTTGGTTCTCTGTATCTTGAAATGGCCCCTCCTGGATTGCTTCCTTGTTGTGGTACAGCAGCTTGCATAGTTCATCAAAAGATAGAAATAAGGTTGCAGGGAGAAAGATCAACAATCTCAGATTTGCAGACAATACAACTCTAAAGGCAAAAAGTGAAGAAGAATTAAGAAGCCTCTTGATGAGGGAGAAAGAGGAGAGTATAAAAGCTGGCTTGAAGCTTAATATTAAAAAAACTAAGATCATGGTAACTGCTCCCCATTACTTCCTGCATAGAGGGAGAAGAAATGAATGTCACATCAGATTTTATATTCTTAGGCTCAAGGATTACTACAAATGCAACTGCAGCCATTAAATTAAAAGACATTTACTCTTTGGAAGGAAAACTATGACAAATCTGGACAACATACTAAAAAACAGAGACATCACATTGACAATAAAAATCCACATAGTGCAAGTTATGGTTTTTCCAGTTGTAATTAAAAGCTGTGAGAATTGAACTACAAGGAAATCTGAGTCCCTCAAAATTGATGCTTTTGAATTTTGGTCCTAGAGAAGACTTTTGAGAGTCTTTGGACAGCAAGGGGATCAAATCCGTCAATACTTAAAGAAATTAATTCAGATTATTCTTTGGAAAGACAAATACTAAAAGTGAAACTTAAATAGTTTGACCAATGAGAAGATGGGACTCAGTGAAAAAGATCCTGATAGTGGAAAAGATTGAAGGCAAAAAGAGAAGGGGATGGCAGAAGATAAGAGAGATAGAAAGTGTCATAAAGCAATGAACATGAGCTTGAACAGACTTCAAGCGATAGTGGAATCATGGAGAGTTGGGCATGACAGAATGATTGAACAACATACTGAAATGTTCATGTGTGTCGATGATTACAGTCATTATAAAAATAACAAAATAAAGCAAATTTTTAAAAAGAAAGAGCACCAGACTGGAAGTCAGAAGACCTGCATTTCCATTTCTGCTTTGCTACCTGGGTGACCTTAGGCAAACCACTTAAATTCTCTGATCCTCCATTTCTTCATTTGAAAAACAAGAAGACTGATCTAGATAATCTCCAAGGTCCTTTTAAGCTCCAAATCGATGATTCCATTGCTATCCACAAGCCAGAAGAGCCCTCTATCCAAAAGGGGCTCTACTTTTTCTGGACTATTGCCCACACCACAGAGTTCTGAGGGAAAATACCACCCAAAGAAAGCTTCAGTGTATTTTGTGTCTCTGGCATCCCCAGAAAAGAATTGGATACCTTCTAGAAAAGATACTGAGCAATCCAAGTAGATAAGCAGAAAAAAAGCTATTTATTTCCTCTGTCACAAAATAAATTATTAAAAGAAAAATTACTCAAATTGAATTCAACACAAAGTTTAAACATAAAACAATAGTCCATCATACTTATCATATTGTCCTGGAACCTAAAGACATTTGTAATCTATCAACTGCTAAATAAAATACATCACTTTTGTCTTTGACTTCTGCTATCTGCACAATATATAAGACCATATATCCTTGCAAGACATGGATTAGACTTTCTTAGTCCTTTCAGCTAAAGTGTCCTCCTGGAAGCTTCTCCTGGTTCTGCTACATCTTATTCTTTGAAAGACAGCCAGCACCAAATCAGAAAATCCCTGCCTCTTGAATTTGTGAGGTTACCTCTGGAGTAGAAGCATCCATTTCTCAGTACTATTATTTATGACCTGGGATCAAGGAAGAAAACACAAAATAAAAGAGGCAGCCAAGAACTTGAGGTCATTTTCAGGCTTGCCTGGGAAAGCACAAGTTCTTGCTACCATGTTGATATAGCTGTTATAGCTGCATGTGGTGGGATAGGGAAAGAAGTCACCTCTCCCCCTTACAATTACAAGTCCAAGGAAGAACTGAAAGAATCCAAATTAATGAGGGAGACAGACAGATTAAGAATATATGGCAAAGGAATTTAATCTTTAGGCAACAGAAAATCACTGAAGATTTTTGAGAAGTAATATGAAAAAGATTCCTATAATAGCATGAAGGATTGGTTGGAAGGTAGAGTGGAATCAGAAAGAATTTAGGTTGCTGTTCAGTCGTGTCTGACTCTTTGTGAACCCATGGATTATCCTGTCCATGAAGTTTCCTTGGCAAAGATGCTGGAATGGTTTGTCAGTTCCTTCTCCAGTGAATTAAGGCAAACAGTGGTTAAGTGATTTGTCCAGGTGTATTAGTAAGCACCCTAGCACACACAGGATGGCCTGTAGTACAGGTTCTTTGATCTGCTTAATAAAGGAAAGGCAACTTCAAAGAGGTTAACAATTCTTCTTTAATTAAATCTATATAAGTTATTCACTAGTTCAGGAGAAAGGTCAACACCCTAAATGTGGAGAAAATATAGAGAAAATATAAGCAGAGAAATTAGCACAAGGATCAACAGACAGGGTGCCTACTGTCTGAACAAAATAATACAACCACCTACAAACACCACCAGATAGGAGAGCACAAACCTCTGATTAGGCAGGGAGCTCTTAACAAATGGCTGCCCAGAGTCCCATCCAGAGAATCAAAAAGTCCTTCTCATAAGCAAACCCTCAAAAGCAAAATGCCAACTTCCCAGAATATATAACAAAGACTCGGTCCCTGGTTGGCTCAGTACCAGAAGGCATCACAACCTACATGACTCAGCACAGCTGTGAATTATCAGTGTTCAAAAGAGAATCAGTCCCTCAGATTCTCATAATTTAGCCTCAGTCTGGGAAACTGAACTTAAAGAAAGAAACAACAAAAATTCCACTTGCTTGTGCTTACACCAGGGTAAATGTCTGAGGCCATATTAGAACTCAGATCTTCCTGACCCTAGGCCCAACACTCTATCCACTGCATCATCTACCTGCTTGGAAAAAGTTAGGAGGCTATTTCAATAGTCCAGGTGGGTGGTAATAAAGGTTAGGATTAGGCTAATTAGGGTAATGTCAGCAGAACACATTTGGATGACATTTCAAAGGTATAATCAGTAGTCCTGCCTGATATTTGTCTGAGGTATAAGGTATAGTTCAGAAGGAGATGACCAAAAATAGAAATGATAGGCAAAACTCATACAATCTCAAATATCGTAGGAGTTCAAAATATGTAACACAGTGCCTGCCACCCAGGGATGGACTTTAGGTCACTGCACAGGCTAATGAGGAATAGCTTTAGTTTTTTCATAGTGAAGGCACTTGTTCTTTTGGTGTAGGATACATTAGGCATGGTCCCAATTCCCATGAAATATTTTGCTTTTCAAAGTAACATCTAAACATGTTGATGAGTACAAGGGAATCACTTGCAATAGGATCTATGTCCTTTAAAATGTTTTGTTGATGTTTCTAACATTATCATTTCTCAACAGCTTTCTCCCACCCCACCCCCAATACACCCAAGAGAACCCTTCCTTAAAATGACATAGGGTTAATCAAAATACATCTTTTTAAATTGTATTTAACTACATAGAGGGAAGAACTATCCCTTCCTTAACAGAAAGTATAGTTAAGTAAAATAACTACATATCATCTTTTTAAAAAATTTTATTTAAATATATGAAGGATAGAACTAAGTAGCCCCTTTTCAACCCTTTCGTTCTCTTTCATTTATTCCACCAATCAGAACACACATACACATGCACACGTGCACACACACACACACACCCCCTCTATGGAGCAAAAGAACTCATGTGGTCTCAAAAGTAGAGATCTTTGAAAATCAAACAGTCCCAAAGTGACATCAATCTGGTGGGTCACTGATCTTAATAAGTGATGTGGAGCTTAGATGGTGTCATAAATAAAATTTCAATTTGTATTTTTCTGTACTACTAGGGCTAATTGATGTCTGGAAACATGTCCTCTATTGGGAACTTGTTCCAAGTTTTGAAATATCAGGTGGCAAAATTTCAATTTCCTGTCACTTGCTGGTTTTATACTGTCCTTACCTAGAGATTAGCTCAGGAGAGAGGATACTTGAAGACTGTCTAGTTCATTTACTGTAGTCTATCTTTCAACATACTTCTACCCCTATCTCCATAAGCAGAGGCAAGAGAAGTCCAACAATATTTTGATTACAATATTTCAGGAGATGATTATTTCATCCCTAATGCAGAGCTTGAAATCAAGATGAAAATTACAATTGTATGTTTCCGTGTGAAAGAGGTGCTAATGAATGGTCTTGTTTTATTTTTAGAAACAAACAGTACAAGCGTAGTTGGGTAAAAGTTAAAAATTAAGACAGAAAATGCAGCATGAAAAGTATCTCCTTATCAGCTACAGCAGTCAACATTTACAGAGAGCCTATTATGTAGGTGGACTGTGCTAGGGTGAGATAGAAAAAGATATAAGGGCTTCTGCCACAGAGAGGCTTAAAGTCTTGGGAAGATTTCATATTTTTATGTATATATCTATATCTATATAAATATATTTAGATTGACACATATAAAATGTATGTATATATACCATGTTTATAGATATATATCTATTTTTAGATATATCTAGATACACATATATATACATGTGTATATGTAGCATTTATTTATAGATGTATATGTAATATGTATATATATATGTTTATATGTAAATAAAGATATGGATATCAATGAAAATGAATAGATACAACACCCTCATTCAGGCAAGGTGGGAAATTTTCTGAACCACAGCCCTGTGATCTGTGTACTATGTACATTAAGGGAGATATGACTCCTGATTGCCTGAGAGACTTCTGAACTGCTGAACTGTTGACAGAGAATAAGTATAGAGAGATTTGAAGGGAGAAGTAGATAAGTGAGCTAGAAAGAAAGTTCACACTTTTGAATGGCAAAAGAGAGTGTAAAAATTGCCCATAAGTGAAAGAAGAGAGCCCCCACCATATCCATTGAGTCCTACACCCTGTAAACTCAGAAACTACTTAAAAAAAAAGGCATCTCCTCCCCCAGAGATTGTTATCTCTTTGGTTGGGCTAAACTTTTAGTTCACTCAAAGAGCTTATTTATCTTATGTATTTTTTTACCTTCTGTAATCTATATAATTTCTCTGCTTTGTCTTTACTGTTTGCTTGGACAAATGGGCTTATTCATTGCATGAAATGTTTTTGTTTATGTATCAATCATTTGGTGGGAGAGAGTTAAGCTGATGAGAGGAAACTAACCATTAACCTCTCCTTAGAAGAGATCAGGAAAAGTAGTTTTTATTCAGAATCCCTAAATGAAAGAATTGTATCCATAGGCTACAAATATTTGAGATATTGTAAGTAGATCTAATTCTCTTTTTCTGCAGTACTTTTTGCAATTTCTTAATTAATTTAGTTTTTAACATTTATTTCCACAAGGTTTTGAATTACAGATTTTCTCCCCATCTCTTCCTTCCCTCCACCCCAATATGGCATGCATTTTGATTATCCCTTCCCTCCTCTCCCTCTCCCCTCCCTTATATCACCCCCTCCCCTTTTATTCTCTTCCCCCTTATTTTCTTGTAGGATAAGATAGATTTCTATATCCCATTGCCTATATATCTTATTTCCCAGTTGCATGGGAAAACAATTATTAATATTTGTTTTTGAAACTTTGAGTTCCAAATTCTCTTTCTTCTTCCCTCCCCACTCACCCTCATTGAGAAGGCAAGCAATTCAATATAGGTTATACATGTGTAGTTATGCAAAACACTTCCACAATAGTCATGTTGTGAAAGAATAACTGTATTTCCCTCGATCCTATCCTGCCCCCTACTTATTCTATTTTCAACTTTGACCCTGTCCCTTTTCAAAAGTGTTTGCTTCTGACTACCCTCTTCCCCAATCTGCCCCTCTCCCTTCTATCAGTCCCCCTTATCTCCTTGCTCCTTCCTTTTCTGTAGGGTAAGATACTCAATTGAATGTGTATGTTATTTCCTCCTTAAGCTAAATCTGATGAAAGTAAGGTTCAATCATTCCCTCTCACCTCCCCCCTCTTTCCCTCCACTGTGAAACCTTTTACTTGCCTCTTTTATATGAGACAATTTACCCCAGTCTAGCTTTCCCTTTCTTCTCCCAGTATATTCCTCTCTCACCTCTTAATTATATTTTCTAGATATCATCCCTTCATATTCAACTTATTCTGTGCCCTCTATCTATCTATTTCCTCCAACTACCTTAATACTGAGAAAGATCTCATGAGTTACAAATATCATCTTTCCATGTGGGAATGTAAACAGTTCAACTGTAATAAGTCCCTTATGATTTCTCTTTCCTGTTTACCTTTTCATGCTTCTCTGTATTCTTGTATCTGAAAGTCAAATTTTCTATTCAGTCCTAGTAATTTCAGCAAGAATGTATGAAAGTTTTCTATATCACTGAAATTCCATTTTTTCCCCTGAAGTATTATACTCAGTTTTTCTGGATAGATGATTTGTGGTTTTAATCTTTGCTCCTCTGACCTCTGGAATATCATTTTCCAAGCCCTTCAATCTCTAGAATCTGCTAGATCTTGTGTTTTCCTGCTTGTATTTCCATAATACTCAAATTGTTTCTTTCTAGCTGCTTGCAATATTTTCTCCTTGACCTGGGATCTCTGGAATTTGGCTACAACATGCTTAGGAGTTTTCCTTTGGGGATTTCTTTCAAGAGGTGATTTGGTGGATTATTTCAATTTCTCTTTTACCCTCTGGTTGTAGAATATGAGGGCAGTTTTCCTTGATAATATCCTAACAGTTGATGTCTAGGCTCTTTTTCAGGTAGTCCAATAATTTTTAAATTGTCTCTCCTGGATCTATTTTCCAGATCAGTTGTTTTTCCAATGAGATATTTCATGTTGTCTTCTATTTTTTCATTCTTTTGGTTTTGTTTTATTTCTTCATTTCTTATAAAGTCATTGGCTTCCATTTGCTCCATTCTAATTTTTAAGGAATTAATTTCTTCAGTTGAGCTTTTGGACCTCTTTTTCCATTTCGTCAATCCTGTTTTTTTAAGGCATTCTTCTCCTTATTATCTTTTAGGACCTCTTTTGCCATTTGAATTAGTCTGTTTTTTTAAAGTGTTATTTTCTTCAGTATTTTTTGATGTCACCTTTATGTTGACTCAGTTTCCACGTTTTTCCTGAATCACTCTCATTTCTCCTCCCAATTTTCCTCTAATTTTCTTACTTGATCTTTAAAATACTTTTTGAGCTCTTCCATGGCCTGAGACCAATTCGTATTTTTCTTGGAGGCTTTGGATGTAGGAGCTTTGACTTTGCTTTCTTCTGGTTGTATGTTTTGATCTTTTTTCTCACCAAATTAAGATTCTATAGTCTGAGTTTTCTTTTATGCTGTTTGCTCATGATTCCAGCCAAATATTTGACTTTTTAACTCTTTGTTCGGGTAGGACTCTGCTTCTAGTAGGGGAAGGGGTGTGGGTGGGTATATTGTCCCAGAATTCAGGGATTTTGTATCAGGTGCTCAGTGCCCCACAGTCTGTTGGCCCAGAGATCCAGAAGCAGCTGCTCTAGCCACCACTGCTGCTGCCACCAGCATCCCTTCCTCCTTCACCCTGGGGCTGGGGCTGGACCCTGACCAGACCAGGTCCACAGAGTTGTCCCACTGACTTTCTATTTTGCCTTGGGCATTTGTGAGTTGAGAAGTCCGGAAACTACCACAGCTGCCAGCAGTTCAGACTCCTGAGGCCTGCTCCAACCCTATTCACCCCAGCATGGCCTGCTCCAGACTGAGTTCTGCTCCATTATGCGCCCAGCCTGGTGTGATAGGAAGTTCCTCCAGACTATCTGGGTCTAGAGATTTGTTTCACTCTGTCATTTTGTGGGTTCTGTAGTTCTAGAATTTGTTTAGAGTAATTTTTTACAGTGGGGTTTGGGGAAAGAATGCAAAAAAGTCCCTGCTTTCAGTCCATCATCTTGGCTCTGCTCCTTCCTTCATAGATCTAATTCTAGCCCCAACACCTCTTTTGGAGATAGGAGAAAGTGTGATTGTCTAGCCACAACTGTCCTAAATTCTGCCTGTTCCTCTCCTGCTAGGCTATTGGCCAAGACCCTCCTTCTACTCCACAAAAATAGAAATTGCTTCAATTTCCCTTTAGAGACATGGAATGAGGCTTTTCAGATACCAGATCTTGTATCTTTCTATCCATGCCACTATATCACAGTCCAGAGACTCACTATATAGTCCGTAATACAAATAAATATATACTTATAGGCTATAGAATACATACATGTGAACTGTAATACATATGGCAATAAATATACATATGTACATACATATGTATGTACATACATAAGTAATCTCATGATAAAGTAGACCAAGAGCTGACCTTGGACTCAGGGTTCAAGTCCTGCCTCTGACTCATAATAGCTCTCTGACCATGTTCAAGTCACTTTACTTATCAGTGTCTCCAGGCAATTCTCTAAGATTCTAATCACAGAGGAGTTGAGTTGTACATTCTACATTGTGAGTTTCATACACTAAGAAATCATGAATCTAGCACTCTGCCTCCACCAAAAAGTAAAAACAAAAACAAAACATACAAAAATATGTATTCTTTATTCTTAAAGAGGACCAAAATGATGTCAACTAAATTGATGTCAAGGTACAGTGTGTCCAGCTGTGGCTGATCAGACCAATACAAGCTTGCCCTGAAGGCTCTATCACAAGGGGGCACAATTAGTCTGCAGGAGCAGTTGGAGTGAAGATGTCTTTCAGTTTGTGCATCTCATGTGTCTTTTGAGCTACTACAATTCTGCGTCACTTATAGTGCACAGCAGCTTCTTTGATGTGGTCATGCCATGCTGGGCAGTCCTTTGCCAGTTTTTCCCATGTCACATAATTCATTCCAAAGTTTTTCAGAGAGACCTTGAGAGTGTCCTTGAATTGCTTTTTGTGACCATCATGTGAATGCCTAGCTTATGTGAATTCTCCATAAAATAATCTTTTAGGCAAATGTACATTTGGCCTTAGAACAACGTGACTAGTCCATCAGAGTTGTACTCTCTACAGCAGAATTTGAGTGCTTGGTAGTTTAGGTTGAAAAGGGATCTCAGTGTCTGGTACCTTATCCTGCCAGGTGATCCTCAGAATCTTCGTAAGACAATTCAAATAGAAGTGATTCAGTTTCCAGACATGCTATTGGTATACTCTCCAGGTTTCACAGGCATACAACAGTGAAATCAGCACAACAGCTCTGTAGACCTTCAATTTGGTAGGCAGTCTAAATACTTCTTTCCTACACTTTTCTTTGGAGCCTCCCAAACACTGAGCTAGCTCTGGCAATGTGTGCATCAACCTCATCATCTACGTATATATCTCTGGAAAGTATGGTGGAAAGATAAGTGAACTTATGCACAGTATTCAAAATTTCTCCACTTGCAGTAATGGTTCAGTGTATAGATGGTGTGGTTCTGGCTGGTAGAGAATCTGTGTTTTCTTGATATTAATTGTTAGGCCAAATTTAGCACAAGTAACAGAGAATTAATCCTTACTTTGTTGCATCTAAGCTTCAGAGGCTGCAGTGAGTGCACAATCATCTGCAAATAAAACTTCATGCACCAGCTCTCCCTCCATTTTAACCCTGACTTGCAAGCTTTTCAAGTTAAATAACTTACCATCAGTACAGTAGCTGATCACGATATCAGGTCTACTGGATTTGGTATTGTCCCAAAGCATGCCCATACTCCATGTACCAATGATGAATGGAATCATCTTTGCAGAAGTCTTTGTATTTTATTTTGTGTTTCAACCATGAAGTGGGATCCCCATCTGCCGACATAAGCAGGCCAGGTGGGTGGAGACAATTTTTAGGTTACCTTTTCTAGCCCCTTCCTCCCGTCAGCAGGTGAGCAGTATGGCCCTTAAAAGGCTGTTTAGTCACTGAGGGGGCTGCTAAATCCCACTGTGATTCCACTGACAAGATGACCCTATGGATTGGGCAATCTGTATGCAGAATTGTGCCTATAGCTCCCATTATATCTGTACCTGCTGCTTCATCACTTGCCTGGACTTTGAGATAAGTAAAAATGGTAAAATAGTATGGATGAGGTCTTTTGCTTCACACTTAAGTTGGATTTAAGCGAGGCAGAGATGCACAAAGTCATTGGCCTCACTCTGTCTTCCAGAATCATCAAAGTCCAGTGGCAAGACAAAGTCAAAAGGACTGGTGATGTCTTGGGATGCTGTGGATGCCCTTGTTGTCTTTAATGTCTAACCAAGTTCTAACTGGTCCACAGTACTGCTTCAGCTGCCTTCATGGTCACTGTTAGGCATCCAGGAGGTTCAGTGAATAGAGTGCTGCCTTAGAATCAGGAAGATCTGAATTCAAATTCAGTCTCAGTCTCTTATTTACTATATAGCCCTGAGCAAGTCACTTAACCTGATTTGACTCATAATCCTTGTCTATAAAATGGAGGCAATCATAGTGCCTACTTCTCAGGCTTGTGATGATCAAAGAGAATATAAAGTACTTAACACAGTCTAGAAGCAAATTCATGCATTGGTTACATGAGAAGCTGTATTCTTATTCTGTACCTCCAACATATCTGCCAGCAGTTAGGAAATAGGGTTCATTATCAGTCTTTTAGCTCTGATTCTTACTAATCTAATTCTCATTATTTCTCATTGGTTGTTGAGATGGAAATAAATCATTGGAACGCTGGAGAAAAGTGATTATTCCTTCCTAGTGCATGTTAGAGGAGAGGAAATTCAGGAATAATCTTGATGTGCACCCTAGGCTTTACAAAAACATATTGCAGATGTTTCAGAGGAAAAGTGATTGGTCCCATAGACTAAACTGCTACAATGCAAAGTTAGCCCAGGAGTGATGGGACATGCTCAAGCATGAAGGTCCGAAGACCCAAAGAGAAATAATTATGTTGAGGAAGAAGAATGGTATTTGTCTGAAGAGATCAGTGTGGATATACAAGAAACTTGCCAGATTTAGATTTTTTAGAAAGAAATGTATAGAATGGAAACAAAACCAGGTAACAGAGGATTAATATAAGAGTATGGAATAATCCTGTAAAAATATTATCAAGTCTGCTAAAAATGAGAATGAACTATGGCTGATCCAAAAAAAAAAAAAACCAGCTACAGGCAATCAAATGATAGGGGTTTTCTAAAGTTACCTTGGTAGAAAAAGGAGCACTAAAGGAAGGATTAGATCAGTGGTGTGCTGGAGCCAGTTCTGCCGCCAGTTGTTAAAATTTCTGTGTGAACATTTACACTGCAGAAATTAGCAAACTAAAAATAAGGGTTTGATTTATTGTTTTGTTATCTAACTTTAAGAACATGGTAGAGAAAATCTGAATAATACAGACTGAATTTTGAAGTATATCACATATATATATATATACACATATATTCCCCCCCCTCCCCCAGAGAGTCAGTTATTAAAAATTTACCAATATACTGCTGGATAGGATCTTTGTTTAGGGTGGTTGGGACAATGGTAAGTGATGACAGAGAACATGGAGCTGATGAATTTTTATTTTGCTGCTTATATCTCTGTACTGGAAGGGGGGAAATGACTAGGAAGTATTGCCTATGACAAGCAGGAAGCTAGTAAAAAAGTTGCCCTTGGATGGAAGTTATCTAGTGCAAAAGAACTACATCCTTGGATACTGACTCGTGGGACTACTTAGCCATACACTATCAATAACACTTGAAAGATCTTGGGAAATAGAGAAAGGAACTACAAAACTGGAAAAGGGCTATGTCCTGATTTTAAAAAAAGATGAAAGAGGGCAGAGGCTGCAAACTATAGGCCAGTGAACTTAAACTTAAAAACAAAAAACACTTAGGAAAATTTTAGAATACTAAAACGATAGTTATATGCTACAAGGGACGACTTTTATTGTACTTTGGTAAGGGGGAGGAGGTTAATTTTAGGGTTGCAGTGGTAGTGACACCAAAGAAAAGAAAGAAAATGAATTACTTGAAAATAAACAGATGTGAGCAACAGAAAGTTCGTAGGGGGATAGAGACAAGTAGGGCAGTGTTGGTACTACCATATTAAATAGGAATTATTTAAAAAAAAAACAAGAATGTATGTAATGGAAAAAAACCAACTATATATAACAGGAGATGAGTTTTACATATAATCCCCTCTTTGTTTTTCTTTGTATATCAAAAAATTTTTTGTTGATATAATTATGGTCATACTAAAAAAAGAAAAATTTTTTAACAAGTAAATGTTCTTTGATTTACTATAATGGCAATTGATTTATTCTAGCCTGGACAACAAAGTCAGTGGAAATAAGGGCTTATGAGCTATGGATTATGTTAGCCAATCACCTGTTGAATACCATGAAGGAAGACAGGTTAGGGAAGACATTTATACAGCATTTTGTAAGGTGTAAAAGGAGTTTTAAGTACATTTTTTTATTTGATCAATGATTAGATATTGCCATCTGCCCATATTCAGAGACTTGAAAGAGAAAGGAAAACTAGCAAAAGCGTCAGCAGGAGTGTCCAGAAAGGTCAAAGGAGGAGGAATGAGATAGCATGGGATGATAGAAACCAAGAAAAGAGCGTTAAGAAGGATGCATATGATCAGCAGGGTTAAATATCGTAGACAGGTCAAAGCGAATGAAGTTATAGAAAAGACCACTTGTTTTGATGATTAAAGATTCATTGGTGGTTTTTGACAGAGCAGCTTCAATAAAGAATAGGAAAGGCTGTATAATTTTAAATGTTTGAACAGTGAGTGGGCAGTGCAAGAAACAGAGTCAGGAAGTGCAACCCACTCTCTTGAGATATCTGGCAGTAGAAAAGAGAGAGATGGGGTGGTTACAACAGAAGAGAGCAAACCTGTTTCTCCTAAAACATTAAATTTAATAAATAGTCAGAAATTTTCAAATACTCACAGGAGTAGTTTCATGGATGTCTAAAATATATCTCCTCTACCTTTTTTTCAGATAAAAATTCTAATGTGAATGCCATATAATCAAGGCTCTTTATGGTCTCTTTGTTCCCACCCTGCTAACTCTAGGCCTCTTTAGTGATATTTCTTTCAGAAGTCGGGGGCATCCAATATGCCATCCAATATAGCTGATGGCATCCAACGGAAGGCCATGGCCTCAAGGAAAAGAACCCAAGCTGATGGCACCAGATGAATCATTTTCTGTTATCACTTCATTTCTACCCTAGAGGACAAACAAATGAGCCCTAGGGAAAACAAAGACAAACCCTACACAGTCAGCTCTCATTTACCACCCAATGGATGTGAACAGTGGCATACATGTGCCAAAATAATGAATAGGCATAGAAATGTCATTTATATTTGGCTTTGGAAACACTACAAGGGGTTTTGTTTTTGTTTTTAAGTGGATGAAGTTTTACCACTAAAATTATGTTTGGCTAAGCCTAATATTAAAATTGGTTGATACTCCTTAAATATGCAAGAACTTGGTGAGAAAGGAAGATATTTGAAAGTGTACTGGGTGGCAAGAGGGAAGCTACCTCAGGCTTAAAAGTATGCTGTGAGGTCCCTCTGCAGGCAGATGATTAAGAGCTGACTTTGGGCACTTTTACCAAATCTTTTCTTCTTCTTTACTTCTGACCTTATCTTTGCCCTATCCTTGTCTCTCTTTCCTTTTTCAGACTTCTATTTCCAAATCTAAATAAAAATGTGCTATTCCTACACTATTGTATGGATCTCGAATTAAACAATAGAGGAAGAGGTCATTGAACTTGGTAACTACATTACTGAAACACACAATAAATGTTATGCTTAGTTCTAGACACCATATTTTAGTAATGGAATTAACAAACTCTAGCGCATCCTGTTGAGGAAGACTAGAAAGGCAAGAAGGCAAGAGACTATGAAGATCTCTTGAAGGAACTAAGGATGTTTAGTCTGGAGAAAAGAAGATTTGAGGAGGGCATCATATTTGTCTTCAAGTATTTGGAGGGTATTCTGGGCTAGGTTTGACTTAGGCTTGAGATTAGAACAAGAGACACACAATATATAACCTTTAAAACAAAAATTTATTCAACAATAGAATGAAATGCAATTTTTGCCAAAGATACACCATTAATTCATTTGGGCACAGCCCCCTCACTTTCATATTTGACACTATGGTACACCTAGGCAAAGGAGTGTGTTGACTTTAAAGGCAGCAGGAAATTCATCAAGCCTAAGGATGACTGATTACTAATATACAAGGCTTTTATATCTTAGTATACTGGGGAGCTATGTCAGTGGTTTGAACCTTAGTTCTCTGGACCATGAAATCTTGAGGATGATTCCATCACCTTTTTAGAGGGAAAATTGGCCAATGTGGATGGAATCTTCCAGTCTAACAGCCATTGGTCTCAAAACAATATTGATATTGAGTAAATAAAAGAGTATCTATTACCCCTACTACAGGGTATTCTCATGTAGAAATGGAATTAGATGAGAGGCAAAGTCAAAATGTCTAAAGGAAACAATTTTACCTAGTTTTTCCAGCATATTTCATAGTGACCTAAAAAAGGCACCAGAATGAATTTTGATGGGAAAACCAAGGAAAAATTAAACTGAGTCCCTTTTACAGGTCAGGGCAGCTTAAGGAGACAAAGACAAAAAGTGGGAGTGAGTGGGGGATAAGGGAGTGTAGTCTGAAGACACTGAAGATGGAGTCAATCCAGGAACACCAGCAGCAACAGTGGGAAGCATTTCAGGGGCAGAAAGGAGGCAGAAATAGGATGGTAGGGCAGGGAGTATTAGGTCAGAAAGAGATCTTAGGGGATTCTCAAACTAGCCAGGGGTATAGGAATAGGTGATATCTGGACACTCTATCTCTCATTACTCAGTTCTGAGTCACAGATTCAGGGCAGAGATGATAGGTCATAAGTGAGTGTGGGTCCTAGCTGTGTACTGAGGAAGGAAAAAGTAGCTGTGTGGCTCAATCCAGGAGCAGAGTGGCAAGTCAATTCTAGCCTTTAGCCCAGCATATCACCTGCACTGGAATAACCATGGCAAGAGTCCTAGACCAAAGGAGAGCCAGCAGTTCAGTCACTCTGAACCTGCAGGACCTCTCACTGGACTTAGAGTGACTGAGTCCAACAGCAGCCTACCGAATGAAACTCCACCATTTACAGACTCAAGGCTATAAAAGGCTAGATAAATCCCACCTATACCAACATGCAAGAAATGCATAGAGACTAACTTAAACTGACATAAAATCCAAAGTCAAGAAGTAGGCTGGAAAATGAGAGAGAAAAGAAGGAATGAAGGAAAGAAGGAAGGAAGGAAGGAGGGAAGCCATGAAGGGAGCTCAAGACAGAAATACAGAAGCAAATGACTTGAAAACATCTATAAACAAAGCCTCAAAGAAAAATATAGATTGAACACAAGCCCAAAAAGAATTCCTAAAAGAATTAAAGAAAAAAGCTTAAGAGTAAAAAATTTTTTTAAACCAAATGAGATTGGTAAAGGGAAAAACATGGAGAAAGAAATGAGAGATGTAGCAGAAAGATATAAAAAAGAGAATTAACAGCTTTATTTTAAAAATACAAAATCTTACTGAAGAAAATAGTTCCTTGAAAATTAGAACTGGTCAAATGGAAAATGATGATTCCATGAGACATGTACCATTGGAGCCACAGTCAGGATCAAACAAAATTTATAAGTACCACAAAAAGAAATGAAGAGCTGCTCCAAGACTTGTGGTCTTTTAGTGTCACTACTACTAGGTTTTGTATGATTCTAATTGTGACACTATCATATGAAAATTGCTTTTTCTTGTTGCTCTTAATATTTTATCCTTGAATTAGGGGTTTCAGAATTTGACTATAATATTCTTGTGTGTTTTTCTCATAGGATCTTGTTCTGATGGTGATTGGTAGATTTTTTCCATTTCTACCTTCCCCTCTTGTTCTTATACTTCTGGACATTTTTCTTTAATTATTTCTTCTACAAATGTATCAAGATTCTTTTTTTGATCATAGCTTTAGGTAGCCTAATTATTTTTATGCTTCCTCTTCTTGATTTGTTTTCTCCAGATCAGTTATTTTTCTTAGGAGATGTTTCACATTCTTTCCTATTTTTTAATTCTTTATATTTTATTATTTCTTGATCTCTTATGATTGCTGACTTCCCCTTGCTCAATTCTGCTTTTCAAGGAGTCATGTTCTTCCTTAAGATTCTGGACCTCCTTTTCTAATTGGTTGACTTTCTTTTCATAATCTTCTGTTTTTCTTGGATTGTTCTCATATTTTTAAAATTTTTCTTCAATCTCATTTGATTTTTAAAGTCTTTTTAAAACTTTAATAAATTCTTTTTGGGCAGGTGACCATATGATATTACTCTTTGGGGAGTTGAAGATGTTTTCTTTGCTTCAGGATCCCCCTCTGAAGAAGAAATTTAGTCTTCTCTATTCCCATAGTAACTATGATTGGATTCTTTCTCCTTTGTTTGTGCATTATTTTTTGGTAATAGCTTAGTTTTTGTAATCAACTCTACTCCTGGGGTAGGAAGGATGGGGATCCTCCTTCAGTTCTCCCCTCTGGCCTTGAACCGGAACCAAGATCCATAGCCTCCTGTAAGTGCTCACAGCCAGTGGCATCCCCTCCCCACTGCTTCTGCTCTCACCCCATGTGTTCTTGTCCCAGCTGTTTTCGAAGCACAGCTGGGTCTGGTGTTCTTTGTCAGCAGGGGTTCCTTCAACCTTCTCTGGTCAAGAAACCCAACTCCCTTCATGGATCCTGGGGGTAAAAGTTCCTGCAAACCTAGGGTTTACTGCTTGTTGTTTAAGCAGTCCCCAACCTGGAGGTGTTTACTCTTCCCAGGGATGAAACCTGTCCTGGGATTTTTCTTTAGATATTCTCCTACTGTCCCAGGAGGACCACTCTTCTGCCCATACTCTTATTTATTTTCACCACTCTATGTCTCTGAGGTGCAATTTTATGTCTTTTGTAAAGGAAAATCTTGAGAATCTGCAATTTTCTGACCTATTCTGCTATCTTCCCAGAATCCTCTCTGAATTTCCACTCTTCAAAGTTATTATTATGTAAAATATTCTAATTAGTTGCAGCCCAATGGAAAGGGCTAATTTGATCATCTGACCACTTCAGAGGACTCATTTCTTTGCACTCATCAGGACCTAGCTGGAGAAAGAATTTTAGAGCAGCATCTGAAAACCCTCCCACAAATTTGATGTATCCAGAAATGTTGTAGCCAAAATCCAGAGCTTTCTACTCAAAGAAAAATTTCTGCAAGCAGTCTAGAAGAAAATCAAGTACCAAAGAAGTGCAATAAGGATCATTCAAGATGACTATGAAGTTACTATAAAGCAAAGAAAATCTTAGAATAAGATATTCCACAAACCAAGAGAAAAAAATTGCACAGAAAAAAGTAACTCATTCTGAAAAAAAAGATTTTAATCCTGGGGGAGGAGGAGAAGGATAGGGGAATGAAGAGGAGAGGTAAAAGATATTTATGTCTTCCAAGAATTATTGTTGAGAAAATTAGACCTGGATAGAATCTTTGAAACTAAAATACTAGAGATAAGAGAAACTCAAAAAGGTTGATACATATGAGCAACTTGAAAAAACTAAAAGATGATCAAATGCTTATATTCTCAGAGGGACATAAGGGATCATTCAAATGTCTTTCAAGGTGAAGGGGAGAATTAAGGCAGAAAAATACAGTTGCAGTATTGTTCTATGTAATTAGTTTTAATAGAAAAAAGAAATGAGAAGAAGAGGAAGGAACTACAAATTATTTCTCATACTTGGGGCACATTGGAAGAAGAGAATGCAAACATAAACTGAAGTGGGGGAAGTGAGTATCTCATGAGCTTCATTCTTATTAAACTGCACAAAGGATTAAATAGTCACATAGAATTTACTTTATAAATACATTAATAAATAAAACAAAGAGTTTAGTTTATAAATACATTAAACAGGGAGATAGGTAAGGACAAGGAGCAAAAAATCAAATTACTTAAAAAATCAAAAATATAAAAGGGGAATTCACAAGGGAAGATGAAGAAATAAAGAGAATAACTAGAACTTCTTACCCCGTCTGATCTAGTCCCAGACTCACCATGGTGAATTTCAGTCATTTTCCTTCCGTATTGGTTAGATACATCTTCTATTTCAAATCTAGCACTCCAGTTCCAATCTTGGGACACTAAGCTCCTTATTAGTGACAGTTTACCATGTCTAGACACTTCCAGATGCACTAGTACTGTGGTAGAGGGGATGGGAATCTTCTTTCAGTTCTCCCTTTTGTCCTTGAACCCAAACCAAGACCTCTAGCCTCCTGTAAGTGTCCACAGACAGAAGCATCCCTGCCTCACTGCTTCTGTACTCACCAGATCTGCGCTGGTTCCTTCTTGTCCCAGTTGTCTACCTAATTCCTGTCACTTCCTCGATGTTTTTAAAAAAAAAAACAAAACCACAGCATCTCTTCTTGATTGGTTCAAATAACACTTTCCAGAAAATAAGATGGCTTTGATTTAGAATTTTTAATATAATCTAATTTTTGCCCAATTAGACGTATTGAACTATATCATGTTCAAGCAAACATATATAATAAATTAGAATTATTCATGAATTCGGTTAAATTTCACATTAAAGATTCCTCTCCACCTAAGGAAAGTTTATCCATTCTTCAAGGTTCAGTTTAAACTCAATCTGTTCTGTGAAGTCTTCTCTGAAGACTCTAGTCTGTACTACTACACCTCTAAATTCAACTGAATTTGTCTTGAATGAACCATTTTCTTTCTTCGTTAAAAAAATATATCTTATTTTTATTGATGAGTTTCATTTTTAACTATATATTATATATATATATATTATATATATATATATAGTTTTCCCAAATATATTACTTTGGGACCATGACTTAATATTTGCATTCTATCCCCTCCATATTCCTAGTAGGCTACTAGAAATATAGAAAATTATATAGTAATAGGTACTCAAAAATAGTCATCAATTGTCTAATGACATCATATACTAAATTTAAAGTAAAACTGAACTATATGCTATTCAGTTTGCTTATCCATCAGATGACTTATTTTATTTTAGAAACTGAACCTGAAAGAAGAGCCTGTTATGTTTTACTAATTATATAAACATCGTTTTGCATTTAGTCCTTATATACATATAATTATATATAGAACTGCTTTAACTAATTTTATGCATGTGGCAATAACTATATTTGCTAATCAGCTATATGGTAATTTATTTGCTAATGGCATTTAAAATCACATACTAATTATACATATGTAATTATTCAACTACTAATTATGATTTTAAAATATGAGTAACACTAATAAAATACCAATTGCAAACTATATTGCTTCTTCTTACCAAAGAAAAGCAAATGTCCAAGTTCTGTGCCTTTTTCTTACTAAAAACAAAAAGTAGAACTGTAACATGGCTATAGCTGAAATAGACCTGAAAAGTACTATAGTTTACTGCCCTTCCTTATGCAATCCTCTTCACAATAACATGGAAAAGTGGTCATTCAGCCTCTGCCTAGACAACTCCAGTGATGGGGAAGTCATCTCCTTATTGGGTCCCTCATTACCTTTGGAGATAGTCTTAAATGATAAAAAACTTTTCCTCATATTCATCTGATATATGCCTCTCTATAAATACCACTCATTGGTCCCAGTTATGCTTAATGAACCTCCATCCACATGCCAGTGTTTACTAGTAAGCCAGAGGACACAATGCTTAAGAAAAGTAGCAACTGAAAATTTTCCTCTTAAAGTTGACCTCTCTCAAATACTCATGCCTTCAGTGGTAAGAGTTCATGTGTTGAGTAAATATGAAGGGAGTTCATGGTCTAATGTTCGCATGTGAAGATATACATATTTAATGAATGCATGTGGCTAATACATGTATATGGAAGGGTGTGTGTGTGTGTGTGTGTGTATACATATATATATATATATATGGAGAGAGAGAGAGAGAGTGCGCATATGAGGTCAGAGAATATGGAGGGGTAACTTAAGACTTCAATGCTACAGAGCTGCAGTGTTTTCTGATGATGTCATCACATTGTTCCTGCTGGGTCTAATCAGATCTCACATGGCCTTAGATCTCTGATGATTACTGCTTGCAGCTAGTCTCATGGTGATGATGTTGGACAGTACTTTACTGGTCCTATGGTTCTTACTAGATGCCGCCAGATATCTGGATATGAGTCTGTGGAACTTGTTATTGCTTCTAGCTTCTGTCTTCAACTTGAGTATGTATCTGAGGTGCTACCTTTTCCCCATATGATAAGAGGTGGACTCAGTCATTTCTTTGCTAGTTTAAAGCCCAGAAGCTTAAACTACAACTCATTCAGGGTCTTTATGCAGAATCTTTAATATAGGGTCTTCATAGATTCTGTCATTAGACTAGGAAAAACCCTCAGTTTAATGACTTTTCTCACCCATAAGAAGAGACTACTAGTTCTCACAGCATTGGGTGTAATAGGCTTTTCCTCTCCCAAAATGGAAGTGGTTCATCTCAGAAGCCAAATGAATTAGGACATTGAACAACTAGCTGTGTGTGTGTGTTTGTCCTTTGTTGCCAAAGAAGACCATGCCATCAGAGAAATGATGACGACTTGCACTTGACTTTGTTTTGAGTGAGGGAAGGCTATACAGGTCACCAGCCTCACTTCTCCTCCAGAGTCATCTGAATCCAGTGACAAGATATTCATCAGGATGACTGGAGATGACCCAGGATGAGGCAATTGGGGTTAAGTGACTTGTGTAAAGTCACACAGCTAGTGAGTGCCAAGTGTCTGAGGGGAGATTTGAACTCCTGCACTGGTCCTCTATCCACTGCAACACCTAGCTGCTTGACTCCTGCACTGGTGCTCTATCCACTGTACCACCTAACTGCCCCGAACAACTAGCTAGATAGCTAAAGACTGCCTGTAGATTCTAAATATATTGTTTCATAGTCATTTCCCTCATAAAAACAAGTTTTGGGGATAAGAACTCATTATTTGATTTAAAAAAATGTTTGGGAAAACTAGAAATTGGACATAGACCAATATTTTATACCATTTACCAAAATAAGATCAAAATGAATACATGATCTGATACTCACCAAGGGTTTGTTCTCTGTCTGCAGCTGCCGTGTGACTTAGTTGGCAAGTCCCTACAACTCCTACCTAATATTTGATTGTTATACTTTGCCTTTCCAGTAAACTGTCAAAAGTTTTCTGGGACTTACCCTCCAGTTTTCTTTCTTTGTTAAGGAGAAATACATTTTATCTTTATTAATAAGTTATGTTTTTATATATATTAACTTCCAAAGATACCTCTTCACCTCCCTTAACCACCCAGTCATCTCTTGAAATATGCATCAGCAAAGTGCAGCTAAAGGGTCAAATCCAGCTCACTGCCCTTTTTCATACAGATCACAAGCTAAAAATCATTTTTCACATTTTTAAATACAATAGTGTTTTTTAAAAATGTAAAAATCATACTTGACTCACAGTGTTAAAAAACAAGTAGCTGGCCAGATTTGGCCTGTAGTCTGCAATTTGCCATCCCTTCTGCTGCCCCAGAAACTCAGGCATGCTGACCAAAAAAGAAGAAAGTGAGGGAGGGATTTTTTAGCCTTAACCTAGAGCACAGAAGTTGGATGATGCAGTAGACAGTCTTCTGCCTGGAGTCTCCGGAAGGCATGAATTCAAATCTGGCCTCAGGTATTTACTAGTTACATGACCCTGTGCAAGTCTCTAACCTTTTTTTGCCTTAGTTTCCTCATCTGTAAAATGAAGGTAATAAGAGCTCCTAACCTGCAGGATGGTTGTGAGGCTTAAATGATGTAGTAAATGCAAAGTCCATAGTACATAAAAAATGCTTGTTTTCTTTCCTTCCTCACTCCTCCCTCAAGTTTGGTAATTATAATTCTATAGCATTTATCTATTTCTCTTTCTATTTCCTTGCAGTTATTGGGTCTACTCTTCACACAGTTCTGCTTCCTTCTCTCTAAGTCAGTTCATGCAAGTCTTGCTTCTATGTCATAGTCATTGTTTTGTAAGTTGAAGTAATATTCCCTTATATTCATGTATCATAATTTGTTTAGCCATTCTCCAATCAGTATTTGCTTGGTTTCCAATTCTTTGCTACTACAAAAAACTGTTACTATAAATACTTGGGTGTATATAGGACCTTTCTTTTTCCTTTGATTTCCTTGGGACATAATGCTAGCAATGCAAAATCTAGGTCAAATCATATATATGCTTTAGGTACAAAATTCCAAACTGCTTTCCACCAGTGGCTGGATGAATTCACAACTCCATAAATAGTGCATCAGTGATCCTGCTTTCCCACAGTTCCTCCATAACTGTTTTCATCTTCTCTCTTTGTTAATTTGCTGAATGACATATTTTGATTTGTATTTATCTCATTATTAATAGTTTGGAGCAATCTTTTTCATGGCTACTAATAGTCTTCAATTCTTCTGAGAATTGTTTGTTTATATCCTTTGACTACATAGGAAAATATCTTTGTCTTATGTATTTATGTTAGTTCCTAACATACCACAGATATAAGAACCTTAATCAAACATATTTGAGGCAATGATTTTTTTTCTCTAGTTGGTTATTTTCCTCTGTAATTTGTAGAATCAGGTGATGTTAGTAGGCCTAGCTTTGCAAAAGGGAGGGGCCAAATTAAACAGGGAGAAAAACAAGGAAAAAAAACACATGGACTAGACTAGGATATGGTTTCAAGAACCAATCTCTTTAATTACCTAGGATCATTTTATTACACACTTTGTGATCAAAGTCAAGGTAAAAAAGGAAAGAGAAATCATAAGGGACTTACTAAAGTTGAACTGTTTACATTCCTACATGGAAAGATAATATTTGTAACTCTTGAGACTTTTCTCAGTATTAGGGTAGTTGGAGGGATTATATACATATAGACAGAGGGCACAAGGTGAGTTGAATAGGAAGGGATGATATCTAAAAAAATAAAATTAAGGGGTGAGAGAGGAATATATAGGAGAAAGGGAAAAATAGAAGGGAGTAAATCCTCTCTTACATAAAAGAGGCAAGAAAAAACTTTTTCAATGGAGGGGAAGAGGAGGGAAGTGAAAGGGAAAATGTGAACCTTACTCTCATTGGATTTGGCTTAAGGAGGTAATATGCATACTCAATTTAGGAAGAAAGTCTTTCTTACACTACAGGAAAGTAGGGGGTAAGGGGATAAGTAGGGAGTGGGGGAATGATAGCGGGGATGGCAAATAGGAGGGGGTAATTAGAAGTAAACACTTTTTAGAGGGGAAGAGGATGAGAGAAAGGGTGTGAAAGAAGGGAGAGCAGATTGGGGGAAGGGGTAATTGGAATGCACAAAGTCTAGGGATTGGCAGAGGGATGGGGAGAAAATTTGGAACTCAAAATCTTGTGGAAGTGAATGGTGAAAAACTAAAAATTAATTTTAAAAATAAAATAAAAATTTATTAGTCACCTACGATGTGCTAGGCACTGTGCTAAGCTCTGGGAATACAAAAAAGGGGGAAAAGACAGTCCCTGCCCTTAAGGAGTTCACAGTGTAATGAATTACAATCATATAACATATGTAAAGTGCTTTGCAAATGTCATAATGCTACTTGAATTATCATAATAATGCATAAAAATAATATAATACATGAGAATTAAATAATACATAATAATATGATAATATATAACAATAATATAAAAATAACTATGATTATTCTTTCTTAAACCTGTTCTTCCTTCTGATTTTACTCTTCATGTCTGTGGTACCATTTGTCTATATGCTTCCTGGGTTCAGGACCTTTCCCGTGCTCGCTGACTCCTACTTCTCCCAAGACCATGAGCTTGGAGGTTTCATCTAGAAAACACTGTTTATTTTGTTAACAGGAACAACCTTCTGGAAAAGAAGCCCTTTCAGTTGTGTGACTCCATTGTGAAGTGGGCTAGCGCTCTAGGGTGAACCACAATGATGACACTTAAATTCATACCAAATCATTAATAGTATTGCAATTCCTGATTTGCCATCTATTACCCTTCTAAGCGAAAGGTAGGTCATGGTGTATCAGTGAATGGAGAGATGACCTGAAATCATGAAAACCAGAGTTCAAATCTGACTGTAGACAATTTATTACCTATAAGACCATGTCTGGATTCTTCATTTTACAAATGGAAACCTCATCTGTAAAATGAAGAATCCACATAATAGCATCAACCTTCCGCATGATGGGGTATAGACTCTGGGAACCCCCTTGAACTCTTCTTCAATCTTTCCACTTGATTTGGTTTTTCATGCCCAAATCTATTACCCTTAATGTAGTTTAGCCCTCCATTTTCTGTTCCCATCAAGACCTCTAATTACCCCATACTGCTTGGCCAACCCTAGATCCCTCCCACAATCTTTATGTATATAAGACCCATCTTGTCTGCAGGAAGGCGCTCAGATTAACTCAGATTCAGTTGGATCTGCTTATCAATACAAGTGTCACAAATGCTCAGATTTCTTCAGAGTCTAGCCAATGGTGAGATTTCTTAAGAGTCTAGCCAATATGGTGGATTTTTAATGAACTTTGCTTTTCTTTGGCTGAAAGGAGGCTTGGATTAAATTCATTCAGGTAGGTCTTGGTGTATCAGTATTTTGGGGTCCCAAGCACCTGAAACCTTAACAAAGAGATGTGATGAAAATAAAATGAAATGACATTTGTAAAATGTTATTAGTCCAAGTCCCACTAAAAACTAATCAACTTCTTTGAATATTCCCTAAAAGAGACCATTAGGGAAAATGACCATAAACTAATGACATCTTCCCATGTGGCCTTCCCAAAACTATTCGTTTCCTCCTTAAAATATCTGCTAATAAAGACCATTGCAGGGACTAGGGCAAATGGCAGAGGAAGAAATGTGAGTGGCCCTAGATCAGACCTACAGGCTGCAAGGAAAAGGCTTTATTTTAAATTTAGCATGTGTCATTGTGGATAACCCTATCTCTGTTTCTGAGAAACAACTGTTTGATGTCCTAACCCTTCAGAAACCTGGCAACTGGTTAAGCGACTGGCTGGCAATATAAGCTCACAAAGCTATGTGTAAGAATCTGGGCAGCTGGATCATTACAGACCCTGAAGCCCGAGATTCTCAAACTCCTGTTCTATTTGCATATTCATATCAGATATTTGTTAATGTGAAACACCTAGATTTGGGATATAAAGTAAGAATTATTCCAAGTTAAGATGATCTTGACTGTAGTGAGAGGAAGTCTGCATTTGCTTTAAAAAGATCCAATTTCATTATTTTCTTTTATTCTTTCCTCTATTTTGCTGATACACTTTCCTCTTATCTACTTCCCTTCCACCCCTACTCACCACTGAAATCAAACAGAAAGTGAAGCTTCCATGGGGATAGTGCTAAGTTGAAAAAAAGGGAAGTTGCCAAATACACAGCCTCCATTCTCTCTGTATTAATCTGACTGATACTGCATGAGGATTTGCAGTATCCTTTCATTTTGATATGAGTTGAGGAAAATCCTATATTGTTATCAGTTACTCCTGAGATAATGTGGATTAAAGACACACATGGAATCTTAATCACATTTATTACTAACCCTTAGAAAATTGCCAGATTTACATTATTGTGTTTTATTTCATTGCTGTAAGCAAAGATCTTCTTGGCCTTCTCATGCTGAAATCACATGCACAACACATGACAGCTGATGCTAGAGCGAGGTCACAGAACAGTAGGGAGGAAGAAAACGGTAATGATATCTCAACAAGTGACATTACAGGCAAGCATGCATACCACGTGATATTCAATGCTAAAAGGAGAAGCAATAGGGAATGGAAAGTGCTTGAGTAAGATAGTAACCCCAGATTGCTGCCAACCGGGGCTATATAAGTTGAATGGAACAGCCTGAAGGTCTAAGTACTATCTACTAGTATATTATTATAACACCATCATGTCCAGAGAATAATACGCAGCTTTGCTTCACTGGCTACTAGAAAATATTCAATGTGCCAACCTTATTTGGAGCAAAATTGACTGGTTACTGGAAAGGCTTCCAAATTTAATAAAGAATGATCATTTAATCTGTAGAGGTGTCTTTTGGGAACCCTCATTTTGGGGAATTGTTTACAACAGGGCATAGTGGATAGTTTCTATATACAAATAAAAATCAGGAGAAGTGTTGCCAACTAATAGTACACTAAATATGTTAGCATGAATTTAAAGGGTGAGTTACATTTAGGAAAACTTGTTCAAATCCATTATTTTTGGAGTATTCCACTTTATATTTACAAAATATATTGGAGAAAGGTATCATTATTTCCTGCCACTGATGGGGTACAGGCTCTGGGAATCCCCTTGAACTCTCCTTGAATCTTTCCACTTGATCTGGCATTTGCCTGAGGCCATAAGCCTTTCATTATCTAATTGTCTAATTGCTCCCAGCTATTTCCCTAAATTTTTGAAAGTTTATTTGCTTTTGAAATGAAGTTCTTAGGTCTTCTAACAGGCAAATTACCATGTGGTCTCTCTTTCCACTAGCCTCACTCTTTGGATTATCTAATCCTTGATCACTGGTGGGAATAGTAGCTGTTCCTGTGGGGTATTTTTGTGGGGTTACCATTAGCCAAACGACCCCCAAACTTTTGGGCTTGTTCTCAGATTCCCCTCTTCTCAGTGGTACAACAGATAGAGAAGAGGATATGCAAATCACCCTAAGAAAGCTCAGATTGTAGGAATATGTCTCTAAAATCTTCAGTAAACTTAGGGGGATCTTCCAAGTATTGCCACAGTTTCTCTTTAACTTGAATGTGATCCGAAATGAAGAATGGAACATGCACTCTAATTGTCCCACTAGGCATATGTATTGTTAATGGATTTAATGTATTTTTAAAGGAATGAGAAGACCTGTTTAAGTCACATGGAAGTCAAAGTCATACGAGTTTGAGTCACATGAAACCTGTGGTGGGAGGATCTTAATGAGGGGGTGGAACAGGAAAAGGCAGTGCTGGAGCACAGCTGAGAGGAAGTGGGTCAGGCTATTCAGAGCTGGGAAGAATACAGAAAGAGCAGGCAGCTGGCTGTGAGTGAGAGAAAGGCATTTTGCTTAGGGGAGTTTGTGGGAAGGCCTAATAATGTTGTATAGACTTCTTGGTTACTATGATGGATTTTTTTGCTGCTATGATGGATTTGGTTTTCACGTGTTGGGAATTTGGCTTTCTGGTGTTTGAAAAAATGTTTTGGCTCTGTCTTCCATGAGGAGAGTGTTGTATTTCAAGATTCAGAACTATGTCTGTGAACACTGCCTTGGCAATAAGAGGCAGGCACTTCTCTCAGGGGAAAAAGCCCTGAAGATGCTATGGGGATGGGAACTTGGGGAGGAGGATAGGAAATCCCACAACTTGTGAGGGAGGGGCTGGGGAGTGCTGGTTGATCTGGATTAGACTGAAAATGTGTTGCAAAAAAATTTCAGCTTTTTCTTTTTAAGTTCTTTTTTTTAATGTTTTTTAATTTATTTTTAGTTTTCAACATTCATTTCCACAAAATTTTGAGCTCCAAATTTTCTCCCCATCTCTCCCCTTCCCCCACCCCAAAACACCATGCATTCTGATTACCCCTTCTCCCAATCTGCCCTCCCTTCTGTCACACCCCTCCCTTCCCTTATCCTCATCTCAAGTTTCTTGTAGGGCAAGAGAGATTTCTATACCCCATTACCTGTATTTCTTATTGCCCAGTTGCATACAAGAACAATTCTCAACATTCATTCATAAAACTTTGAGTTCCAACTTTTCTCCCCCTCTCCTCACCCATCCTTACTGAAAAGGCAAGCAATTCAATATAGGCTATATATATATATATATATGTAGCTTTCCAAAGCAATTCAATATAGGCTATATATATATATATATATATGTATATATATATATATATATATATACATATATATATATATATATGTGTGTGTGTGTGTGTGTGTAGCTTTCCAAAAGACTTCCATATCCTGCCCTTCATTAATTCTGTTCTCTCTTTTGACCTTGCCCCTCCCCAAAAGTATTTACTTCTAGTTAGTCCCTCCTCCCATTTGCACTCCCTTCTATCATTACCCCCACCTGACTTATCCCCTTTCTCCCCTAATTTCCTGTAGTCTAAGATAGATTTTCATACTAATTTTTAAAGAACTATTTTCTTCAGTGAATTTTTGAGGATCCTTTTCCATTTGGCTAATTCTGCCTTTTAAATATTCTTCTTCTCATTGGCTTTTTGCAACTCTTTTGCTATTTGAGTTAGTCTATTTTTAAGGGTGTTACTTTCCTCAGCATTTTTTTTTTGGTCTCCTTTAGCAAGCTGTTCACAATTTTCACATTTTCACAATTTTCTTGAATCACTCTCATTTCTCTTCCCAACTTTTCCTTCACCTCTTACTTGATTTTCAAAACCGTTTTTGAGCTCTTCCATGAACTGAGACCACTGCATATTTATTTGGGAGGTTTGGGATGCAGAAGCTTCGACTTTTATTTCTTCCTCTAACAGTATGCATTGTTCTTCCTCATCCAAAAGGACAGAAGAAAATACCTGTTCACCAAAAAAGTAACCTCCTAGGGTCTTATTTTTTTCCCTTTTTTGGGCATTTTCCCAGCCAGTTACTTGACTTTTGAGTCCTTTGTCAAGAGGAGTGTATACTCCAGGGATGTGTTATGTTCTCAGTTCCTCCAAGGTGGCACAATCAAGGGAGAGGAGTTTACTCCTCTCCTAGTCTGTGCTCTAGTCTGGGAGCTACTGAAAGCTTTCCTGCTCAAGATCCTCTCCAAAGCCTCCACCAGCTCCACTATGTCAGCACTCTTCCTCACCCCAGGACTGCCATTCAGGCATGAGATCCAAGTCAGTGGCTCAATTCCTCCAGAGTCCTTAAGTGTAGGGCTCTAAAAATGGACACTGCTGATGCAATGGCTACTGCAGGCAGGGTCAGACCATGTTCCCTTCTCACCCAGGTGAAAGAGCTTTCTTACTGACCTTTGAATTTTTCTTTGACATTTGTGGGTTGAGCAATCTGGGAACTTCTGGTGATTATACCTCCTGAGTCCTGCCCTGGTCCTGTCCCAGCCGCACCCTACATGTGGCCAAGGCTGGGCTGTGCTTTGCTCTGTGCCCAGTGTGACAGACCTTTCCGGGTGGCTTTCCAGAATGCTTTGTTTTTTTCTTGTTTTGTTTTGTTTATTGAGGCTTACTCCTAGAACCTCCTTTGTGAAGGAAGGGGCTTCCAATCCCCTGGAAATCTCTTTTACTCTGTCGCTTTGTGGCTTCTGCTGCTCTAGAATTTGTTTAGTGTCATTTTACAGGTATTTTTATGGGCTATGGAGGAGAGCTTTTACAAGTCCATCCTTCTACTCTGCTATCTTGGCTCGGCCTCCTCTTTTTAAGTTCTTCAGAGAAACTGAAATTTTCCCCATTCTGTAAAAGACAACCCAAAGGTGAAGTTTTGGGAATTGAAAAGGATTGACCCATTACAGGCCTGGGGCCTTGAAGTTCCTTCCTCTATAAAGGAGGTTCTAGGAGTAAGCCTCAAGAAACAAAACAAAACAAGAAGAAAACAAAAAGGTATCTGAAGTTTTCCCAAATCCCTAATTGAAAGAATTGGGCATACACTTCTGGATAGGGCATCTGTCCCTGTCCTCCATGCTTCAGGTGTTCCCAAGTCCATGGACTGGAAAATAACCACTAGACCAAGAACCTGAGAGCATCAGGCTGAGTGCAAAACAGTTTTCTAGCTGTATGACCTAATGGGATCTGAGAGGTTGGGCCTGAAAAGCTCCTCCAAGGTAGTTGGAGGGTGAGAAGGGGATAAAGAGAGGGGAAGGCTTACATACCTTCCAGTCTTGACTGGAGAAGAACTTGAGATTAGCAGTTTTCCCGATAAGGGAAACCAAAATGTTGAGGTTTAGGGGTGCTCTGGACCCCAAAATACCAACACACCAGCTCCCGCCCAAATGAATTAGACTCAAGCCTTCTTTCATCCAAAAGGAAACATAGTTTATTTAAAATCTCCATAGGCAGGCTCTTAAGGACTCTAAGCACTTGCAATGCTTGTATTGACAAGCAGACCAGATTAAATCTCAACTACATCGAATCTGAGCACCAAAAAGGAACT
Source organism: Potorous gilbertii (assembly GCA_028658325.1). Taxonomy (NCBI): domain Eukaryota; kingdom Metazoa; phylum Chordata; class Mammalia; order Diprotodontia; family Potoroidae; genus Potorous; species Potorous gilbertii. The sequence continues at coordinate 565,626,523 of CM053770.1, forward strand.
TATATACAGATAGACTGTGGGAGGAATCTAAATGGAATATCCCCTGAGTTTGCCTTTGCCTCAGTTCAGCTGAGGAGATCTCCTGTGACGAGACCACTCCTCCCCCACACTTAACAAGCTAACCCCAGGGCTGATTGAGGAAACACAAAACAAAAACCTGCTTTTAGCTTTTTCACACATCAGCTCAGCACAAAGTTCTGTAGCTTCTGACTGAAAGAACCAGAAGCCACAATACTCAATTAACATCATGAACAAGAAAAAGCAGATGAAGGGTGAAAAAAACCATAGAATCTTTCTATGGGGATAAGGAACAAAACACAAACACCAGAGAGGTCAGAGCTGAGACTGTACTTCCATCTGAAACTTCAGAAGGACCTATGAACTGCTTGCAAGCACAAGCAGCTCTCCTGGAACAGCTGAAGAAGGAAATAGAAGATAAACTGGCCAATGATTTTAATGTTATGAAAAAAGAATTCACTGATGAGAACATCTCTTTGAAAAGGAAAATTGAACAAATGGAAAAGGAAGTTCAAAAATTAACTGGAGAAAATAACTCCCTAAAAGGAACAGTTGGTCAAATGGAAAAGGAAGCACAAAACCCAACTGGCAAAATTGGTCAAATGGAAAAGGAAGTACAAAAATTAACTGGAGAAAATAGCTCCTTAAAAGGAAAAATTGGACATATGGAAAAGGAGATGCAAAAGTTAACTGAAGAAAATTTGATAAAGATTAGAATTGGGCAAGTAGACACTAATAACTCAATAAGACAGCAAGAGTCAGTCAAACAAAATCTAAAGAATGAAAAGATAGAAGAAAATGTAAAATATCTAATTAGAAAAACAACCAACCTGGAAAATAGATCAAGGAGAGAAAATTTAAGAATTACTGGCCTGCCAGAAACCCATGATGGAGAAAAGAGCCTGGACAAGATCTTCCAGGAAATCATCAAGGAAAACTGGCCAGAAATGCTAGATTCAGAGGGCAAAATAGTCATAGAAAGAATCCACCATTTCCCTCCCGAAAAGGATCCTAAACTCAAAACCCCAAGAAATATCGTTGCCAAATTCCAGAGCTATCAAGTGAAGGAGAAAATATTACAAGCAGAAAGAAACAATTCCAATATCAAGGAGCCACAGTCAGGATTACACAGGACCTTGCCGCTTCTACGTTAAAAGAGTGAAAGAATTGGAACCCAATATTCCGTAAGGCAAAGGAGTTGGGACTACAATCAAGGATCAACTACCCAGAAAAGTTCAGCATAACATTTCAGGCAAGGAGAAAGTCATTCAAAGAAGTAAGGGATTTCTAGGGCTTCCTGATCAAAACGCCAGAACTCAATAGACAATTAGATCATCAAATGCAGGTCTCAGGAGAATCATAAAAAGGTAAACAGGCGGAAAAACAAAACAAAAAAAAAACTTGTTACTCAATTAGGGCAAACTGTTTACCTCCCTATAAGGGAAGACAATACCTGTTATCTTGAGAACAGTGCAGCTATTATGAAATATAAAAGGGATATACATAGAGGGAATGGGTATAAAGTAAATGATGTCATGATAAAAAATTATGATTTAAGTATGAGAAGGGATTGTAATAGGAGGTGTGAAAAGGAGGAAGCAGAAAACGGCAAATTACATCACAGGAAGAAGTACAAACGCATAGTAGAGGGAAAGAGGGGAGGGAGATGAGCATTGTTTGAGAGGTACTCTCATCTGATTTGTTTAAAGGACGGAACAATAAACTTAAGTAGATAATCCTAACTAGCTCTATAGGTAGTAGGAGGGGAAGGGGAAGAAAGGGGAGGGAGGCTAAAAGGGAGGGAAGAAGCAATACAAGTAAAGGGGAGTAAAAGGGAGGGGGGCTAAAAGAAGGAGGGGAAGGCTGCAGGAGGAGGTGGTGAAAAGTGAATACTATTGAGGAAGGGAAGGGAGACAGGAGAGCTAAAAGCACAAATGGTGGGAAAGAGGATGGAGGGAAATACAC
>CM053770.1:565629005-565682651 GCA_028658325.1 Potorous gilbertii
CCCTTAATGTAGAAGCTGCTAGATCTTGTGTTATCCTGATTGTATTTCCACAATACTGGAATTGTTTCTTTCTAGCTGCTTGCAATATTTTCTCCTTGACCTGTGAACTCTGGAATTGGATCTTTCAGGTGGTGATCAGTGGATTCCTTGAATACTTATTTTGCCCTCTGGTTCTAAAATATCAGGGCAGTTTTTCCTTGATAATTTCATGCAAGATGATGTCTAGGCTCTTTTTTTGATCATGACTTTCAGATAGTTCCATAATTTTTAAATTCTCTCCTGGATCTATTTTCCAGCTCAGTTGTTTTTCCAATGAGATATTTCACATTATCTTTCATTTTTTCATTCTTTTGGTTTTGTTTTGTGATTTCTTGGTTTCTCAGAAAGTCATTAGCCTCCATCTGTTCCATCCTAATTTTGAAAGAACTATTATCTTCATTGAGGTTTTGCACCTCCTTTTCCATTTGGCTAATTCTGCTTTTGAAAGCATTCTACTCCTTATTGGCTTTTTGAACCTCTTTTTCCAATTGAGTTAGCCTATTTTTCAAGGTGTTATTTTCTGCAGCATTTTTTTGGGTCTCCTTTAGCAAGGTATTGACCCATTTTTCATGCTTTTCTTGCGTCTCTCTCATTTCTCTTCCCAGTTTTTCCTCCACCTGTCTAACTTGATTTTCAAAATCCTTTTTGAGCTCTTCCATGGCCTGAGCCCACTGAATATTTATTTCGGATGTTTGGGATACAGAGGCCTTGACTTCTGTGTCTTTATCTGATGGTAAGCATTGTTCTTCCTCATCTGAAATGAAAGGAGGAAACATCTGTTCACCAGGAAAGTAACCTTCTATGGTCTAATTTTTTTTCCCTTTTCTGGGCATTTTCCCAGCCAGTTACCTGAATTCTGAGATTCCTTTCCACACCCACCTCACCTCCAGATCTGCCCAGCTAGTGGTTGGGGTCTGAGATTCAAATGCTGCTTCCCAACCTCAGGGCTTTTAGCAGGGTCAGGGCTGCTATTCAGTATGAGATTAAGTTCTGCCACTCAGGTTGGGGCAGGGCCACCACCAGGGGCGCCTCAGGGGGTTTACATGGAGACCTTCAACAATGGATCTGAGCTCCTGCCTGCTTTGGGAGCCCCTGTCTGCTGCTGTCTCCACTGCTGCCTCCCGACGGGACCCGAGTTATGGAGACACCCCACTCCCCTCTCAGCCCACCAAACAGTCTCTCTCACTGACCTGTGCGCCTGTGGGTGGAGGGAACTTCGCTGCCGCTGGAGATTCTGTCCCTGAAGCCTGTTCGGATCTGCTTCTCTCGGGGCTGAGTGGCCAGGGCAAAGCTGGGCTCTGCTCCTGGTCCAGTGCACAATGGACCTTTGGTGAGGGTTTTTCAGGTCTCTGTGGAACAGAAATCTCCTCCACTCCATTGTTCTGTGGCTTCCACTGCTCCAGAATTTCTTAGGAGTTCTTCTTAACAGATATTTTATAGGCTGTGGGTTCGGAGCTAGCGTATGTGTGTCTTTCTACTCTGCCATCTTGGCTCCTCCCCACAAGCTAAGTTTAACAACCAACTTGGTTGGTTGTTGGCCTTCATTCTCAAAGAGGACCAAAATGACATCACCATGATAAAGTGCAATTTCAGTGTGACCAACTGTGGCTGATCAGACAAATGTGAGCTCAGAATGCTCTACCACAAGTCATGCACAGATAGTCCCTGTGAATATTTGGTGTGGATATTCTCAACTTGTGCATCCTGCATTTCCTTTGAGTTGTTTCAATTCTGCTTTGCTGATAGAGCACAATACCTTCTCTGATGTGGGCATCCATGCTGACCAGTTTGTATTGCTTCTTCTTACCACCATGTGAACACTTGCCCTATGTGAGTTCTCTGTAAAACAATCTTTTTGCCAAATGTATGTTTTGACTTCCAACAACATGATCAGCCCATTGGAGTTGCATTCTCTGAAGCAGAGTTTGAATGCTTGGCAGTTTAGTTAGAGTAAGGACCTCAGAGTCTCATACCTTGACCTACCAGGTGATCCTCAGAATCTTCCTGAGACAATTCACATGGTAGCCATTCATTTTCCTGGAATGGTGCTGGTATCCTGTCCAAGTTTACAGGCGTGAAGTCAGCATGTTGGCTCTGTAGACCTTTAGTTTAGTAGTCAGTCTAATACTTCTCTCTCATACTTTCCTTTGGAGCCTCTCAGACACTGAGCGTGATCTAGCAATGTGTGTGTCAACCTCATTGTCAATGTGTACATCCCTGAGAAGTACACTACCAAGGTAAGTGTGCTTATCAACAACATTTAAAAATTCTCCGTGTGGCTCCACATATGGATGGTGTGGTGGTGGTTGATGGAGCACCTGAGTTTTTTTGGTGTTAATTGGTAGGCCAAAATTGGCACAAGCAGCGAGAATTGATCCATACTTTGGTGTCCATCTGTTCCACTCAGCTCTCACCTGTGGGTTCAAAAAGCTGTAGCATGCGCAGTGGACACATCATGGTAAACCATTTCAGTAAATGGGCTAAACCAGTTTGAGGGTAACCAAGGGATCTCAGACCCATTGGTGAGTTGCGGGGGATGTCTAGCCCAAACATGTGAAGACTTCCCCTGGTGGAATGGGCAGATGAGAACAATCTATTCCAACAGCCATGATGGCAGCTGAAGCAGGAGCTGAAGAGCTTGGTTAGACAGCAAAGATGCCAAGATCATCCATTGCGTCTTGATCCATAACCAGTCTTCTTGATTCTGCCCTGCCAGTAGACTGCGATGGCTTTGGAGGAGAGAATGAGGTCGACAACTTCGTGCAACTCTGCCTCACTTAAATACAATTTATGCATGAATCAAAAGATATCACCTTGTTCCTTCTCAGTCACCAGTGGAGTGAAACAAGGCTGTGTGCTTGCTCCAGTGTTTTTTAGCATGATGTTTTCCGCCATGTTGTCAGATGCTTTCAGTAAGGATGAACATGGCATCAAGGTCAGCTACTACACTGATGGTAAATTCTTCAACTTAAAAAGGTTACAAGCCAAGACCAAAGTGGAGGAAGTGTTGGTTCAAGATTTTTCTGTTTGTGGATGATTATACACTCAGTGCTTCCCCCAAAGCTGAGATTCAAGGAAGTATTTATCAATTAATAACCAAGCAGTCAGTGAACAAAGATCCATTTAGCATCTACTAAGTGACAGGAACAGTACTAAGCCCTGGGGATACAAAGAGACAGAAGACAACCCCTTTTCTGGAGGAGCTTATGGTCTCAGAGAGGAGACAGGTAGCAAACAAGTATGTACAAACAAACGATATACTGACTAAATAGGAGATAATTAAAAGGGAAGGCACTGGAATTAAGAGGGGTTAGGAAGGGCTTCCTGTAGAAAATGTGATTTTTAGTTGAGACTTAAATGAAGCTAGAGAAGCCAGTATACAGAGTTGAGAAGGGAAAGCATTCCAGCCATGGCAGTGGAAAGAGAAAATGTCTTGTTTGTAGAATGACCAGACTACAGGGCTGGGAGTGAGGTGTAAGAAAACCTAAAAGGGGGACAGGTAGGTGGCTCAGTGGATAGAACACCAACCCTGGAGTCAGAAGGACCAGAGTTCAAATCCAGCTTTACATACTTAATAGTTGTGTGACCCTGGGCAAGTCACTTAACCTAGATTGTTCCCAACTAAATAAATGAACAGATAAATAAATAGATAAAGAAGATTGTAAAAGTAGGAGGGGGCTAGGTTAGGAAGGGCTTTGAATACCAGAGGATTTTGTATTTGATCCTAAAGGCAATAGGAAGCCCCTGGAGTTTATTGAGTATGAGGGTGACCATAGTCTATTCAGTCTGTCAAGGAAACAAACCCATCTTCATGTGTAACAGTCAGAAATGGGGGTGCTTGTTGTAGGCAATGTTAGCATATACTCAATGCATAGCAGTGGCAGCAGTGACTGGTTACTGCTTGCTGCCCTTCAGAGAGCTGGGCATGGTACGTGCTTTTTGAACGAAAGAAATGCTGCCGGTTCAGATGTGTGATGGGCACCATTAGCCTTGTCATCTTCAAATGTGTATATTTTTGGACAGATATGGATAGTGGAGAGTAGCCCAAGGGAAACTGCATTTACACTGTTTAATTGAAACCATTGGGAATCTTGCCTAAGCCTCTAAAAAGGTTAGTTTGTTGCCTTTTACCTACCTTACATACACAGAAATCTCAGAGGAGTTACTGAAGTTCTGTGTGAATGGTGGAGGTAAATAGTCAGATTTAGGTTGAAGCTTTCTCTCTTCTCTCTGATAGAATGTCTCAAGGAGCCATCTTTGTCATTCTGCCCTTTGAGGCAGCAAGGTGGTACAGTGGATAGAGCACTGGGCCTGGAGTCAGAGAGACTTCAGTTCAAATCCAGCCTTAGACACTTCATAGCTGTGTAATCCTGAGCAAGTCACTTAATTTCTGTTTCCCTTCATGTCTTCATCTGTGAAACAGGGACATTTTACAGCAGCCACCTCCCAGGGTTGTGGTGAAGCTAAAATGACCTAAAAATGAAAATATTTGTAGAACACTCAGCACAATACTTGGCACATAGTAGATGTTATAGAAAAACTTTATTTCTTTCCCTCTCTCCTCCCCTTTCCACCATGGATAATGTATAGTTGTGGCTTTCAACAGAAGTTAGTGTTACCCTGGGGAAATAGACCATGGGGATTGGGTGTCAGGACACTTAACTATGAGACAGGTTATGTTTATGACAGTACCTGGTGAAATCTTCGGAAAAGTGGTCTGAGGGGTAATATTTTGTTGTTGTGTTGGGGGAATGGAAGGAAGATGGGGAGGGAGGTATTGTATTTTAAAAAAAAAAATTTTGCTAAAACTGTAAGGAACTTTTAAATGAATTTTTTTGTTTTTGTCTAATAGGACAAGAAGCCAAAAAAGTGTATGATGATGCCCAAAATATGTTGAAGGTACTGATCAGTCAAAAGAAACTGCAAGCCAGGGGTATAGTTGGGTTCTGGCCAGCACAGAGTGTCCAAGATGATATTCATTTGTATGCAGAAGATGCCATACCTCAGTCTGCAGAGCCAGTAGCGAAATTTCATGGCTTAAGACAACAGGTAAGAAAACCCATCATTTATGAGCTATGAGGTGACTTCCTCCTGGCTCATTAATGTAATAACTCATGCTCAAAGTCTGAAAAATTACACCAACTCTAGGTCCTACCTGGAAAATGATCAGTAAAAGAATGGGGAATGAATTTGTTTTGCCGAGACAGAGGCTGTTTGTATGATTCATAACGGCAGAAAGGTCAGGCTGACCAGGATACTCAAGGCAGACACCTAGACAGGAGCAAGGCCTCTAACTGATGGTTCTTAAGGGTGCTTGCTCAGAGGACATCTGGCAGGTGCTACTTTACATCATCGAGTAACAATACCAGTGATTTACTTGAAAGATGCATGTTATGTGTACCATAAGTTTATAAGTAAGATTGATTGCCCCTCTCTTCTGTGGAAACCAGAGTCTTGCTTAGAATCCCCCACAGACCATTTTACCTCAGCCCTCCTTTGAAATGTAGTAGGACCATCAGCCTGGCTGAGCGTACTCTGAGTATCCTGAGTACACATTAGAGGGTTTGACCCTGCTTTTCTGTCCTCAGCTTGGGCCTTTTATATACCACTTAGGCTCCTGAGCTCAGCAGCGTGGTCATTTTAATGAAGATTGACAATAACACACCCTGCGCCTAAAGGTTTACAAAATACTTTACATAAGAAATTTCACATGATTTTCAGAAAGATCCCTGGGAATTACATGGTACAAGTTCATATCTTCATTTTGTGGATGAGGAAACAAAGTTAAAGAAGTTTTTAAAGTTTAAGAAAGTATTTATTTTTTTTATTAATAACTTTTTTTTACATTACCCAAATGACTCTATATTCCTCCCACTTCAAGGGAACCATCTCTTAAAACAAAGAATTATTTTTTAAAGAAAAATAATAAAAGGACAATTTTTTCTCTTATCAGTATATTGAAAAAATATGACATTATATGTAGTCATCTATTCCTGTGCTCACCCCTTTCTCCAAAAAAAACACTGCAAAGGAGTGAGCAGGTGAGAAATATGTCCTCATCTCTCTTCTTTGGGGCCAAGCTTGTTTATAATTTTGGCAACATTTATTGTTAATTATTTAGTGATTGTGTTTTTATATTTACATTGTTGTTAATGGTTAACGTTGTCATTGCCTAAGTAGTTAATGTTCATTTACATTGTTGTTCACAATTGCATAGCCTTTACAAAGGAAAGCAGAGGTAAGTATGAGTAGAGGTAGTATTCAAACTCAGAGCTTCTGACATTAAGTCCAGTGCTCTTTGCGTCTCTTTTAACGATGGTTAGTTCAGTGGCACAGTGGATAGAGTGCTGGGCCTGAGTTCAGATCCATCCTTAGACACTTACTAGCTGTATGACCCTAGGAAAGTCACTTAACTTTCTGCCTAAGTTTCCTCCTCTATAAAATGAGCTGGAGAAGGGAAATAGCAAATGTTCCAGTGTCTTAGCCAAGAACAATCCAAACTAGGTCACGGAGAATCCAACCTGGCTGAAAAATGACTGAACAGCATCAGCATTCATAATATTACCTTGAGCTGAGATGAAGATTGAGGAAAATGATTTATTAATCATTTCTTGGACTTTTTTTGTAATTAAAATAGAAATAATGCTAAACCTCATTTTTAAAATGAGATGTGTTTTTTTTTAATCACTCAAATTTATCCGTAGATGCCATCACCATGTAACTGCATTTCTCCACTTGTTTGGTTTCAAGGCAGAAAAGGATTCTGCTAGTGCAGACCCCTATTATTGTCTGTCTGACTTCATAGCTCCTCTGGAATCTGGGGTCCGAGACTACTTGGGCCTCTTTGCTGTGGCCTGCTTTGGAGTAGATGAATTGAGCAAGACTTATGAAGAGCAGTGTGACATCTACAGCAGCATCATGGCAAAGGCCCTGGGAGACCGGCTGGCAGAGGTAAAGCATCAGGCATGCACGAGGAGCATCTCTTCTTAGAGGCACTTTGGGGGCTGTAGTGATGATGAAATGAGTTGCTTTTTACAATGTATTTTAAAAGTGGACAACATGGCAGCCCCACAGAACTGGAGGAACTGTTCTATTCTTACTTGATTTCAAAAGCCTTAGAGCAGACCTCCGTGCAATATGTGAGTAGGTTTGAATATTAAAAGTGTCACATGCTAAAACTTTCTTTTTAAAATGATGGTTAAAAAATTTCTATTCATCTGGCTACTTTGAGGGCACATTTCAGCTTAGCCAGTGTCTTCTTATAGATTTCTTCTTTCTCCTGAAACCTCATTCTCTAATTCATTGCCTGATTCTCACTTTTACTTATAGTAGTCTAGGGTGGAGATGTGTCAAACATGGGACCTATGGGTGACCTGTAGCTAGAACAAGATTAAAAATTAACTGGGTGATATTTAGCAAAATAAATAAAATATAGATAATGTTACTATGTAGGTTTCTGTTAACCTGCAAGAATTCTTAAGTATGATTTAGTGACCCCTGTTTTATTTAATGCCACTGTTTATTTAATGCCACTGTTCTAGGGTTATAAAATTTTTCTGAATGCTTGGCATAGTGAGTGGCAGCTATTTCTTTAATTCAGGAAACATTCATTTAGCCTACTGTGTGCAAAGCTCTGGGGCTACAGAGACAAAAACAGTAAAATCCCTTTTTTCAAGGAAGGTTTATTTTACTGGAGTGATATGACACACAGCTACAAGATAATTTGAGGAGAGAGAAAAACACAACTAAAGGCACCAGGAAAAGCTTCCTATGGGAGGTGGCACCTAAGTTAAGCCAGGAAGGATACTAAGGAGTATAAGAGGTGGAGGTGAGGAAAGGGTGCAGTCTGTGCAAAGACAGAAATGGAATAGGAGAATGGAAGGCACAGGTCTGGGAACAGCAAGCGGGCTGATTTGTCTGGAACTTAGAATGCGTGAAGGGAAAAATCCAGAAGGATAGGCTGGAGTCAGATTGTAGAAGTCTTTGAATGCCGCTCTGAGGAGGCTGCATTTAAGCTTAGAGGCAATAGGGAGCTACTGAAGATTCTTGAGCATGGGAGGAACATAGTCAGGCATGTAGCTTAGGAAGATTATTTTGGCAACTGTTTGGTGGGGAAGAAAGAGTGTGACAGGCAGGGGGATGTCCTAATAATCCAGGTTTGAGAAGTGATGAATGATGAAGACTCAAGGATGCAAGGATGGCTATGTAAGTGGAAAGGAAGGGACAGATGTGAATGATGGTGTGGAAGTAAAATCAGCAGGACCTAGCTACTGATTGAATACAAGGGGTAAGAGAATTGAGGATGACTCTTGGTTTTGTTTGACTAGACTTACGTGATACAAAAGATTTTGGGTTTTTTTTTTCCAGGGGAGGGGAGTGGAAGCATATGAGAGGGAGAAAAAAAATAAATCCTTGACAACTGAAAAAAATGTATATAATTTTTTTTAAAAAAGAAAGAGAATATGAGTCTCAGGTTGAGAACCTGGGTGACTGGAAAGATGTCCCCAGCAGAAATAGAGAAGTTTGGAGGAGGGACAGGTTTAGGGAGGAAGATAATGTGTTCTGTTTTAGACATGTTGCATTTGAGATGAGTATGGAATATACAAATGGAGCTGTCCCGCAGACAGTTGATGATGAGACTGGATTATAGGAGATAGAAATTGGGGAGTCTTTCGGACTGTAATTAAACCATGGGAGCTGGTAAAATCACCAAGAAGCAGGCTATAGAAAGAGAAGAGGAGACAGGACAAAGCCCTAGGTGGGCTTTCTTTGTTAGGGGTTGGGAGATGGCTGATACTTCAACAATCAAATACTAGACTTGATTTCATTGATGGAGCTGGAAGGGAGCATAGACACCATCTATATCAATAGCATTTTACAGATGAAGAAACTGAGACCCTTAAAGGATCTTAAGTGATTTTTCTAAGGTTAGCTAAGTAGTGACAGCCAAAAAGCAAATTCATAAAGTCTTTTGACTCATTATCTGATAATTTTTTCTAGCACACTGTCTTTATAATTCTGCCCTTTATATTGAGTTTCCTGGCATAGGCTTTATAGATTCTGATTTTCCTTATGCATGAAATTAAAGTTAGAGGTTAGTTTTATTTTCTTCTTTTTTTTAAAATGAAGATGTCAAATATTAATGTTTCCTTAGGATAACCTCAAGGAGTAATATTGGAATACATTCTGGTAGAACATAAACTCCTTGAAGAAAAGAATAGTTTCATTTTTTGACTTTGTATCCCCAGGATACAAATTTATGCATGGTGATTTATATGTAGCAGTGACTAAATAAATGTTTATGTTATTCTTTAATAAGTTTATTGCTATCTTTTTTTTAAATACCACCATGGTTTCCCCCAGTATCTTTCCTCCTCCTTCAGAGAGCAATCTTATATCACAAATAGTATTTTTTTTAAACAAAAAAGAAAAGAAAAAAATTAGTGCAACTGATCAATCCATTGAAAAAATTGAAAAATATGTGTGGTGTGCAACATGTATGGACGTCTTACCTCTGCAAGGATAGGATGGAAGTGTCTTCTTATAGCTCTTTTTTTGAGTATGCCTGTTTTTATAATTTTTCAGTGTTCACTTTTGATTTTATGTGTGTGGTCATTCTTTCCATTTACATTGCTGTAGTCATTATATGTATTGTCTCCTTGGCTCTGATTACTTCACTGTCTCAGTTCATATAGATCTTTCTGTACTATATCACATTTTTTACAGCACAGTGATATTCCATTATATTCCTGTATTATAGTTTGTTTATCAATTTCCCAGTTAATGATTATCTACTTTATTTATAACTTTTTAGTATTGCAAGAAGTGTGGCTATAAATATTTTGGTACTCTCTTTGTATCAGTCTTAGAGTATAAGTCCAGTAATGAAATCTCTGAACCAAACAATATGGACCTTTTGCTTTCCAAAACAGTTATATTGATTCTCAGCTCTTCTGACAGTGCACTAGTGTACTATCATCCCTAAATCAGTATTTGTTGAATTGAATTGAACTTTCCATCCAGTAGGATTCCTTTGCCAGTATAGAAAATTTCAGCAATTGCTGTGGGCTGGGCACCAGTAGCAAACAGTGGTTTGTGAGCTGAGGTTGTGGTAGGGGGTTAAATGGAGACTTATTTGTTGTATTACACTGGAAAGTGTTGTACTTGGAGTCAAAAGATTTAGATTCTTCCCTGTGTGATCTTGGTCTAATCACTTAAATGCTTTTGGGCCTCAATTTTCTTCAAAATTAGGGGGTTGAACTCCCTTGGGTTAAATCTCCAAGGTTCCTTCTAGCTTTAAATTTTCTGATCTCAAGATGAGGTTCTACATTCTGTGGGGATGCCTGAATTAGACATGGAAGACCAAGTGGTGAAGGAGCAAATAAAGACCATCCAAAGAGCCTCCTCTATCCAGTCTCCTGGGCTGAGACTTTTCCTTCTACTCTGCCTTGGTGTTTAGAAGGAGGTAGATGGAGAGGATGACTAATAAATACTAGCTGGGATGATCTGTGGGGGCCAACTAATCTTATCCCCTCATTTTATGGATGAAGGAATTGAGGCCAAGGAATGTTTACTGATTTGCCCAAGCTATTTGGGTGGTAAGTATCTGAAATGGGATTTGAACTCTAAGGCCACCTGATTCAGAATCCTGCCCTCTTATCCATTATATCACAATGCCTATACTGTTTCCTTTGGGTAAGGATGACCACTTTTTCTATTCAAGGCTTTTGCTGAAGAACTTCACGAAAGGGTTCGCAAAGAATTGTGGGCTTACAGCGACAATGAACAGCTAGATGTTGCTGACTTGCGGAAAATCCGGTATGGGGGCATCCGTCCTGCTCCTGGCTATCCCAGCCAACCTGACCATACTGAGAAGCTCACAATGTGGAGACTTGGTCACATTGCAGAAACCACAGGTATTGGGCTAAAAAATGGATATGCTTCCTTGAGACAAAAAGGGCTGGATATGTTAAATGCACTTGAGGAGAGCCAAAGAAAAGCACATTTATATAACTAGTGGCAGTTAAGTCACATGTGTAGGTTGTGTGTGTGTGTGTGTGTGTGTGTGTGTGTTACGCACTTGTACTTTGGTTGCTTAATTTTACTATTTTATGTTGTTTTTCACGTGGATCTGTTTGTCAAGGCATGCAGTAAACCCATACCTTAGTGGAATATCAGTTTAGTGCTTGAAGAGGTATTAAGCTTCTATTAGGGCTTTTGAAATCCACTATTCTCCACTTTGCCACCCAGAATCACCCTTAGGCCTGATAATGTCAATATAGATAGCCTATCCAAATTTGGGATGTTCCCCAGATATCTCTGAACCTGGGTTAGAGTCCCTGAAGGGAGCTGTTTTCATGTGAATCCTTAGACTCGTAAGCCAGGATAACATAATGGATAGCGTGCCACCCTCAAAGTCAGGGAAACTTGGGTTCAGATCCTATCTTTTGACATTTAACTGACTATGTGACCCCTGGATGAGCCACTTAACTTATCAGTGCCGTAACCTACTCTGTTAAGACTGTAAATTGAAGAGCAGTTGCCCATGCCTCCTGGTTCAGAGTTTATTTGTTTGTTTTTTCCAGGAAATTCCAGTGCCAAAGAAATAACTGATCCAGGCAGAAAACAAGGGTAGACTGGGATAGGTGGCTTTGAACCCACTAATCTAATCAGGAGTTGAGCCTAAGTCCAGGTTTAGTGTAAACAACGTAAAGTTACTTTGTACCAAGATGAGTTATTTGAAACCATATTTGTCTCTAAGTCTTGGGCAGGGGTCCCCAGATGGTTGATGGTGCAAAGAAGCCTTTGTACTCTCTCTTCTCCACCAGATAAGAAGCTTGCCTGTCCTGCATTGATTTGTCATTCTGGGGCATTCTTGTGGTATCAACTGCTTGTCCTCTAGAAGTTTTGGGTATGGAGTTCTAGCCCTAGCTGGCTGTCATGGTTCTGCACTCACTCAGGAAGCAGTCCAGCAGCTAGATATCTTCATTCTATATCATACTCAGAGGTAAGACGCTCATTGTCTGTTCTTTTTCTTCTTTTCAGGGATTGAACTTACAGAATCATTGGCAATGACACCTGCTTCAGCTGTCTCTGGTCTCTACTTTGCCAATCTGAAGTCCAAATATTTTTCTGTTGGTAAAATTTCCAAGGACCAGGTAATTAATATTTATCATTGTACATGTCTTCCTCTGAAGCCTAATGTCAAATGAAATTATTAGACTTGTCTGAATATAAATATAGATTAGACTAACTTGGGATAGGACAATAGAACTTTGTCTGCTTATTGTCTGAATTCAATCCCCCAAGCATCTTTTCTTTCTTTCCAATAATTATTAATACACAATATTTTCTGCCTAAAGAACGATCTAATTTGGTCCATAAAATAAATGTCTTTTAATGACCTTTAAGAGAGAGAGACAGTGTAGTATAGTGGTTAAAGAGTCAACCTAGAATTCAGGTGGACTGGATGTCAAGCCTCCCTCTGACAAGCACTGGCTGTATGGCCCTAGGCAAATTACTTGACCTTTCTGTACCTCCACACCCCCACCTTACCACCCCAGGCAACTGACCAAGAGTGTAAATTGTAGGGCAGTTTTGCCCATCCCTCTTGAACAGGAACTATACCAACAAAATCAATTTCCTTAATGGGAGCTCTCTGTTTATATGCCAAAGAAATCATAGGTCTAGATAAAAAAAAAAAAGTCTGTTGATTATCTTGTTTAGTCATTTTCAGTAGCATCTGACTCTCTGTGACCCCTTTTAAGGTTTTCTCTCAGCAAAGATACTGGAGTGTTTTGCTACTTTCTATCCCAGGTCATTTTACAGATGAGGGAACTGAGGCAAACAGGGTTAAGTGATTTGCCCAAGGTCACTACTAATAACATTGGAGGCCAGATTTGAATTTAAGAAGATGAGTCTTTCCTGACTTGAGGCCCAGCACTCTATCCACTGCCCCACCTAGTTGTTGATACCTACCTAGCCTCATAGATTGCTATTGCTAGGATTCTGGATTTGGAGTCTGAGTGTCTGATTTCAAATTCCATCTCTCATGGTGTAGTACCTGACTGACCATGAAAATGTCACAGCTGAATGAGTTGTAAAGTGAGGAGAGTGGAGAAAAGCAGATGACCCCTGGAGACCCTTCCAGCTCTACAATGATCCACTAAGAATATGAATGAAAAGAGCATTAGTTTCTTTGCCACTAATTAGCTGTGTGACCTTGGGAAAGTTCCTTAGGCTTTCTGTCCAGTTGCCTCATGGGGCAACACAAGAGAGTTACGCATATCGTTCTGCCATTGTTAGAGACTTGGGTTTTCAAAGTCTTGCAGCAGTAACAGGTTGTTTCTAATCTTCCTTTGCAGATTGAAGATTATGCTTGGAGGAAAAACATGTCTGTGAATGAAGTTGAGAGATGGCTGGGACCCATTTTGGGATATGATACAGACTAATTCTGTCATCTTCCTTCCACCTAAAGATACTTCAGAAAACAGACCCCAGAGTGCCTTTTAAAAATACCACAACTGGTTAGCATCTAATGCATTGACCTACTTAAGGTTTGAGAAGACTGGGGAAAAAATTTGTTGATGCAAAAGATCTGTCATTCCCATGATGTACATTTGTGTGGCACTGAAAGTGAGCGCTTTTTATTTTTTTAAAGATAAGCAAACTGGAATCCATTATAGGGATAGCCAGCTGTGTTCATACATGTTAGAGACTCCTGAAGATAATGTAGGAAGTTAACTGATTGCATTGAGTAAGCACCTATTATATGTTGATCATTGTGCTAAACATAGAGTTAGTACGTAAGGTAGATATAGAGGTACTTTTCAGAAGGTTGCTATAGTACTTGGTTGGCCTCTCAGTTTATTTTTACCTCGTACCCAGAATACTATCTTTAGGAATGATTTATCTGGACTTTTTTTTTTTAACTTCAAGTCACAATTTAATGGAATCTGGAATCAGGAAGGCCTGGGTCAGAATCCCACCTCGAAAATGTGAGCACAGGGAGATCCCTTTACCTCTCTGAGCCTCAATCTTCTGCAAAATGGGGGTAATAATGCCTGCAGGACCTACTTTCCAGGGTGTTTGATAGCCCAGTGAAGAAGTGTAGGCCGTGTACCTTGCTAGTGTTGGTTATTGTTATTAATGGAGAGATGTGACCTTCAGGCTAACTGGCATTATGAGAAACAAGATACTAGGGACAGGGATTGTTTGCTTTTATTTTTTTATCTTTATCTCCCTGATATTAAATATTTGGTGAATTAGATTGAACCTAATGGTTAAATCTTGCATGGAAGAAAGTGTAGATTGCTCTCCCTCCGTAAGGCTTCATTTCTAAAGGTAATTGAGTATACTTATGTCAGAGTGAGCATGCCAGCACATGCCAGCAAGAATCCTACTTGAGTAGAGGCTGACCCATAGTAGCTCAGGGTTAGGGAAAATAAAGTCATCTCTGAAGCAATATGAGTGGAAATATTTTAATTTTATCCTGCTTATCATCCTCCCTCTATTTTCCTAACTCCTCCAAAAGGTGTCAGGATTTCTGTGCTAGGAAATGAATGATAAATGATATCTTCCCGTTTCAAAAAAGTTTTAGGTCTAGGTCTAAGTAGTACACTTCCCCACCTTCTGTTTGAGTCTGAAGTAGCCTTCAAGTTCCAGCCCTACACTCTCAGTGAACCTTGTTCAATCACTCCGACATACGTTGAATTTTCCCTTATTAGAACTCTGATGATCACAGTCTCTGTGATGTGCATATGGTTCAGTTTTTATTGAATTCTTAATCATTTAATATGCATGTCAGTCTTCCTTTCATAGTTAAACTATAAGCTTCTTAAGGAGAGGGAACATGTGTTATTCTGCAGTGTATCCCTCCTAGCATCTAGAACAACACTTGGCACATAAGGGAATTCCATGTGAGAGCCCATAATCTAGGTTACAAGAGGTAACATATTTATAATAGAGAGCTGATCCTGGGTTTCAAATCCTACCTCAAACAGACTGACTGGGTTATCTTAGGCACCTTTCACTACCCTAGTTTGTGGCAATTCCTTTAAGACTGTGAGTTGTAGAACAGTAGGTCATCTGCTTTAAGGAGAATTTCTTCACTGGGCATTAATTGCAGCAATGAAATTGTGGATCTGGACCAAAAAATAAAAAAACAATTCTCAGAGAAGAGGTAGGGAAGAGAGAAAGGGAACAAGTATTTGTTAAGTGCCTACTATGTTCCAGGCACTGTTCTAAGTGCTTTACAAATGTTCTCTTTTGATGAGGTAAGGTTCCCTGGTCCTTCAGCTTCTGGGTCGTGGAACAGTGAGGAGGGGAAAATTAGCTTTTCTTGTCTTTTGTGAACCCAAAGATCACATTTTAAGGGTCTTTCCCTCAAAGCATTTAGGTCAACTGTTGCCTGTACACACATAAAGGGTGTGTGTGTGTGTGTGTGTGTGTGTGTGTGTGTGTGAAATGAGAGAAAAATAATTATGCATATGTGAATTTCTAAAAAAAAAAAACAAAACCAAAATCCTTCAATACTTTTTGAGAAAAGTGGATTGCCTAATACTAAGATGATAAAAAAGAAAATGTATTTACCCATATTCTGCTTCATTAGTGCTACAAAGCACTTAATGAATTCCATAGCATTTCTCTTTTTAAAAAATTCTGACATGAAAGCATAACCCATAAGAAAAAATTTTTTTAACACATTACATCTGAATAGAATTGCCAGCAGTCTATTTTTTTCCATTAAATGTTATTTACCATCTTTTCTGCCCTCTTGTAGATGGAAATACATCTTTGAATCTATTGTTGAAAGAACCCTATGTCAAGTGTCAATTTTTGTAGGGGAAAAATATTGTGTGTGCCTATGAGAGGTTGCAGTGTAAAATAAAATTTGAAAACACCCACCTTGTTTTATTCTCGTATGTCAAGCAGAAGGTGCCAGAAACGAAGAACTTCAGAGACATGCATGCATCCTGCAGGCAGATGTTACACATTAAGATTCTTACCTATCCAGATCCTCCCCTGGGGGGGTGTCTATTAGGCTTCCCCCTCCCCTCTAGGACTTATTCATTTTAGTAAAACCCCTCCCAGCTGCCAAAGAAATTTGCATTCTAGAGCATCCCCATTCAGCTGTTAGCTATCTTATTCATATTATGGCTAGGTATAGAGAGCAGTGTGTGGGATGATGGTTGAAAACATGTTGGCTACAGGTAAAAAGATCAAGTTCTGATGGTTTTATGACTATTTCTGCAAATTGACCCTAGTTTTCCTCCAAAGGGTGCAAGATTATGGGGACATTAGACAAGGGACAGGTCCTAGTATAGTTGATTGGAAGCAGATCAGTGAAATCCAGGGTGACCTGACTACAGCCATATTTTCAATTACCTTTGTTATCCAGGAGGGCAATATGATTATTGTGATGGCCTTTAGAGGGTAGTATGATATTTTTGTATGGAAATTAGAGGTTTTTAAGAGCCACAGTCAGGTTGTATGTGAGTCACATGCTACTCTAGTTGTAAGGTATGCATGTCATTGCAGGAGATGTTTAATGACTCTTACTAGCGTATGAGCTCATGAGGGAAGAAAATATTTGTGTTTTGGCCTGGGTAGCATATTATGCGCTTGTGGAGGAGTATCCTATTTGAGAGCAGATATCCTAGAATCTTAGTACTAGAATGGACCTTACCAGTCATTTAGAACTAACGTTTTATAGATAAAATCATCTCAGAGGTTCATTGACTCCTGGATATATGTGTGATAAGGTACCCATTGAAGTCACAGCATTTCTAAGTTGGACAAGACCTCAGAAGCCATGTAGTTAAACTAACAGATGATAAAGAGTCCCTGTCTAAATTATCAGCTATCTCTATCTGAAGATCTCCAGTGAAAGGAAACTCATTGCTTCCAAAGATAGCCCATACCATTCTACCCTTATAGTTCTTTTCCCCCATTGATGAGTTCTTCCCAAAACTCTTTTTGAGGAAGGGCTTGTAACAGTCTTTGGCTGTCCTTTACCTCCATGTCCTTGGGTGTATCCTGTCTCTCTCCCATCTCTCCCAGCTTTTCAGTTTCCTTTGGTATAATCTTTCTGGAGGCAAAGTCTGTCTTTCTTTTTTCTCCTATTTGTGTTCTCAGAGCTCAGCATTGTATTTTGAGTGCTTACTAAATGCTTCTTGATTTCTTAGCTATAATGTTAAGAATTTTTTCCCTCATATCTAGCCAAAATCTACTACTTTCAGTTTTCACTCATTGCTCTTAATTCTGCCCTGTTATCCTGCCTTTAGGCTATGCAGATCAAGTCTGATCAATTACCCTTCTATATTATAGCCCTTTAAATACATTAAGACAGTTAGAATACCCACCCTGCTTACTCTCTTCAGGTTAAATTTCCTTATTCCCTTAACTGGCCAGCATGGCATGGTAGATTGAGTATGTGACTTAGAATCAGTAAGGCCTGACTTTGATTCCCACTGCAGATACTTAGCAGTGTGAACTTGGGCAAGTCACTTAAACTTTGCCTCAGTTTCCTCATCTATAAAGTGGAGATTATAACATTTTCTTCCCAGGTTTGTTGTGTGGATCAAGTTGGATCATCTATGTAAAATGCTTTACAAACTTCAAAGTGCTACAGAAATGCCAGCTATTATTAATTGTATGTATGCAGAGCTTTGTCTAGCTCTGTATAGAGCCTTGTATATAAAACCCCTCGCAAATGTACTGATTTGTCAGAAAGGACAAAGGATGGGGAAGATGAAAAAGGACTGGAGTCATTTATACTTGCCCAGCAGGAAGGAGAGGAATTAGTGTCACTAAATGAATTTTCCTTCCCCCTCCTTTTTTTCCCCAAGGAGTTATGTACTCCAAAAGGAAAATACTCCTTTTTTATGTAACGACGAAATTGCAGTTTCACAAAGGCGAATACATTAGCAGCACTGCTGGAAAGTCATCAAAAATCACGGCTAAGTTACTATTCCTTGAATATACGACACTTGAATATCCCACATGTGTGGGTGCTGTTTCTGACACCTCAAGAGAAGCCAGTAATAGTGGCAAAGCAGAGCAATTGTGGCTAGATGGCAGTTATTAAAAAGTTTTTACCCAGCCCTGATCTACATTTTTACCCACACCGTGGAATTGTCCAACCACCTAGAGGTTTGAGTGGCCTGTTACCTTATTTTCATAATGTATTGAGAGTTTTTTCAGAATATATTGGAAGTGAAGAGGAATTAAACCTCTTGATGAGGGTGAAAGAGGAGAGTGTAAAAGCTGGCTTGAACAAGCCTAACATCAGAAAAACCAAGATCTTGGCAAGTGATCCCATTACTTCTGGCAAATAGAGAGAGAAGAAATGGAAACAGTGTTAGATTTGATATTCTTGAGCTCAAAGACAACTGCCATGAAATTAAAGGATACTTGCTCCTTGGAAGGAAAGCTATGGCAAATATAGACAGCACTGTAAAAAGCAGAGACATCACCTTGCTGATGAAAGTCCCTATGGTCAAAGCTAAATACTAAGCTTTCTAATAGTAGTGTATGACTGTGAGAGTTGGACTATAAGGAAAGCTAAGAGCTGCAGAATCGACACTTTCCAATTGTGGTGCTGGAGAAGACTTTTGAGAGTCCCCTGGAGAGCACGGAGGTCAAATCAGTCAGTAACTTTAAGAAATGAATTCAGGCTAGTCAGTGAAAGATTAGATACTAAAGCTGAAGTGTAAATACTTTGGCCACATGATATAAAGACAGGAATCATTGGAAAAAACTCTAACGCTGGGAAAGATTGAAGGCAGAAGGAAAAGGAAACAGCAGAGGATGAGTTGTAGGGATAGTGTCATAGAAACAACGGACATGAACTTGGACAAACTTCAAGAAAAAGTGGAGGATAAAAGGGCTTGCCTGTCATGCTATGGTCCATGGGGTCATAAAGAGTTGGACATAATAGAATAACTAAACAACAATGATTGGAAGTTTCTCACTTCTCTCATTTGATTTCTTTTTTCCCCTTCTAGGTAGAAGTAGAGTATTTGCCACGTTGGGCTGAATATAGGGTACTGTGATAGGACTACCACTATCCATCAGGATTCCTTCTCCCATTGCCACACAGGTTAGGCTGGTTTCTCTTCAAGATGAGGAAGCTGTCTCTGGGACTTCATTGGTCCAGGGACTAAGGCTCAAACTGCCCCTCTTATTGTTGCTTTCTCTGGCCATATTAAAGGTGGTTTCCTTGTCATCAAAGGTCATAAAAGGCCCCAACTTCCCATGGAATCCAGCTCTTAAGACTAGGCAGATATCCCAAGACTCCACCATCTTCTACCTTTTTAAATAGATGCTTTCCATATTGGAGGCAGGGAGCCCACTTTACCCAAATTAAATGCTGTGATGTCTTTATTGAGTGGCCTTCGCATGCTTTGGCTAACTAAACCTCTTTTTTAAACTGTTGAATGACCTGTAGTGCCTCATTTCATTCCAATGCCCAACTTGTGTTAACATTGTACTGATTTTGTTTAGACTGTCCTGTTACCACTGCAGGTTTCACTTAATACTTGTTTAATTGACTTGAGTTATGTTACATTTCAGTGACTACCTGTATGTATACGTGGTACTAATATTTGTAAGATAATACTGTAAAATGCTTGTTTAGCCCAGTGCCCAGCACACAGTCGGCACTTAATAAATGCTTTTTTCTTTCCTGTGAAATCAGATAACAATAACAGCAAGGTTTGCAGAGGGCTTTATGTTAACTCCTTTGAGCCTCACAATAACCCAGTGAAGTAACTTCACAGGTGAGGAAACTGAGGCATATAGAGGTTTTGTTTTTTTTTTAAGGGGTAGAACCTGAACTCGATTCTTCCTGACTCCAAGTTTGGTGCTGTATTCTCTGTGCCACCTAGATGCTCAAATGTACACACACTCCAAAGTATGTATTCATGAATACAGGTAGACACAGAAATAAGATGTGAATGATTTCAGTTCAACAGACATTAAGTGTCCCCTCATGGCTGCACTTATGCCAGGGTGACCTCAAGCCCTCATGTGGCCCTCTAGGTTCTCAAATGTGGCCCTTTGTTTGAATCCAACTTCAATACAAGAATTTGTTCTGTGAAGTTTGACTTGAGTCAAAGGGCCCCACTTGAGGACCAAGAGGGCCACATGAGGCCACAAGGCTGCAGGTTCCCCATTCCTGTTTTATACAAACTTGGTATTCCACACACATGCTGCTTCATTCCTCATCTTCATGTCTTTGCAGTGGGTGTCCACCATGCCTGCAGTGCTCTACCTTCTTATCCCTGCCTGTTAGGATCTCTGGTTCCCTTTCAGGCTTGGTTCAAGCTCCACCTTCTGTAGGAGGAAGCCTTTCATAGTTCCATCTTGTCCTTTTGTCCCCCTATTCCCAAATACAAGTGCCTTTCTCTTTAAGATTTCCTTTCATCTTAGCTGTAGGTGTTTTTTAGTGTGCCTATGTATGTAGGTATGTATGTATGTCTTCCCTATTAGAATGTACGCATCTTGAGGGCAGTGTTTGTTTTCTTTATCTTTATACCTGTAACTCTAAGTACAGTATTTGATACATAATAAGCACTTAATAATTGTTGATTGATTGATTATACAAGCCATATTTGAGGGGAAATTGCGCCCTATATTCCAGCAAGAACAATGAAAAATAAGTATCTTGCTTATTTTCTTGGCTAAGAGAAAAATAAGACTATTTTCAATTGATTAGCTGTCATACAAGCATTCATCCCATATTTATCCTCTAGCTTTCAAAAAATTGACAGGTTTGAGATTACGTCTTTGAACTCCCTTCAAGAGAAGGCCATTGGCATCATACAAAGGCCTGTGACTGTCACATGTGCCTCAGGAGCCCCATGATCATACTTTAATGCAAGTCAGAGGCTCCATAAATTTTAATTAAATGCCTTTTAAGCAATGGTAAATAGCCAAGCATTATCAAAACGTCATGAAAAAGTATTTCAGAATTGGAAGGGATCTGAGAGGCCATGTAGCCTAATTACTACCTGAGTAAAAATCCTGTCCATGATGTACTCAGTTGGTCATTCTGTATCTGCATAAAGAAGTAGTGCATTTTACTTAATAAGTGCCCCATAATATTTGATGAATGTATTGCTCATGATATGACCTTTAATGAGTTTCCTCTCTTAGGTTTGTTTTAAAGTTTCCTGAAGTTAAGCATCTCTGGTACAGTGAGGTGTCGTAATGGATAGCGTATGGGGCCTAGAGTCAGGAAGGCTCGTCTTCCTGAGTTCAAATATGGCCTGAGACACTGACTAGCTGTGTGATCCTGGACAAGTTATTTAACTCTGTTTATTCCTGTTTCCACATCTTTAAAATGATCTGGAGAAGGAAATGGCAAACCACTACAGTATCTTTGCCAAGAAAACACCTTATGAGGTCAGGAAGAGTCAGAGTCAGTGAATCACAAGCCATCACTTGGGTCATAGACTTACCTGGGTTTCTTTAGTCCTCTTCATCTCTGAAACAGATTTGAACCCTTGACATACTCTTGGGAATGGCCTGCCTACCTAGGGCCTAACATTATGATTGATCCATAAACCTTTTTACTCAGTGAGCTTTTATTTCTTCATTATGTGTTCCTGTTCTCATTCACACCTTAAACATCTCCCTTTCACTTTGTAACTCAACAGCTATTGACTGAAAATAATATTAATAATTTAAAAGCATACATTAGCAGGAAAATAGCTTCTCTCTTTGCAGTTTTTAAATGTCCTTTGAGCCTCCCTGTCCTCTTACCATTAACTTTTCCATCGTGGTCTGTTTAACAAATTAGGAACTGTATATCTATATATCACAAAACATTGAATCAGAAAATATTGGTGTGTGACTTTTCTGTAATGGATGTCTTCTCCATCCTCTATTATCATGGTTAGCTGAGAGTTATCTGACAACTTTTAAGAAGGATACTTATGCTGTAGCTTAAAAAAAAACAACAAACATTTAATTCTTACTCATCATTAAAAAGTATATTCTAATCAATGTGGTAAAGATTCAGATGTTTCCAAGTAAGTTTTGACTCTATGCTAGTTTTATTCTTGGGATCATTGATCTAGTGCTAGAAGGGATCTCAGGACACTGTTTAGTTTAATCCAGGGGTGAGAAACCTGGAGCTTCAAGGTCACATGCGACCTTCTAGGTACTTGGGTGTGACATTTTGAATGAGTTTAAGTTTTACAGAGCAAATCCTTTGATTAAGGGGATTTGTTCTATGGAGTTTGGATTTGATTAAAGGGCCACACTTGAAGACCTAGAAGGCCACATGTGACCCTGAGGCTACAGGTTCCCGACCCCCTGGTCTCATCCCCAAAAATGATAAGGAAACCAAAGTCCAAAGATTAAATGACTTGCCCAACATCCTACAAGTAGTAGGAACAGAATTACAATTGAACTCAAGTCTCATGACTCCAAATTCAATAGGAAGGAACAAATGCTCTTTCAGATGTCCTTTGAAATGATGAAATAGCCCATTCTTCCTTGGCAGCTATCTCTCTTGAGATGGGAAGTCTCAGTTTACCCTACCAGTCAGTTGCTCAATCAAGCAAGTTTTTAGTGACACCTGCTTTGAGTTGGTGCTGTGGAGGATGCAGCAGAACAAGCCTTACAAGGAGCTTCTCCTAGAATAAGGGACACAAGGCTAGCACATGTGAAGAAAAAACATTGATCAGATGCCCATTTTGAAATACAGAGACAAGAGCCAAACAGTCTTTCACCTCAAAGACTGTATATTCTACATCATATAATTTGCTAATTGTTTTATGCAGAGGCAAGTAGAGTCCTGGGCTTGGAGTCAGGAAGACTTTTTTGAGTTCAAATTCAGCCTTAGACACCAGCTGTGTGACCCTGGGGAAATCACTTAATTCTGCCTCAGTTTCCTCATCAGCAAAGTGAGCTAGAGAAAGAAATGGTAAACCACTCCAATATTTTTGCCAAGAAAACCCCAACTCATGAGGAGTTGGACATGACTGAAATGACTGGACAGTGACAATTATCACAAAGCATAACATATTGAATAAGGAATCAGGAGCCCTTAGTTTTCTAATCCTGGCTTTAGCTCTAAATATCTGTGAGCCTATTGTATATTCACTTAACCACTTATTTGGAAAATGAGGGGATTTTATTGCAATAACCTTTCAACTTTAAGGGTCCATGGCTCTATAGGTGATATTGAAGATTAGAGGAAGATGAAGCCCAGTGAGCTGGCATGGCCAGGGAAGACTTTGTAGAGTGAGACTTGAGCTAGGTCTTAAAGGACATGTTAGATCTGAACAGAGGGGCAGAGAAAAGGTTTTTCAGACAAGGGGAGAAGGGAATATAGCACAACCATTGATATAAAAATGAATATGACATGTTCACAAATGCACGATGGTCACTTTTGACTCAACTGTTCGCCCAGGAATTGTTAGATACACACACCAAGTCTCATTACTGTGCTTATCACTATCAACCACCATTTTGGAACATGGTGAACCCACTTTCTCATCTTTTTCCCCCATTCATCCAAACAACATGTTGCTATCTGCCCCAACATTTCCCACAATAAAACATTCCAATTCCTACCCCCACCCCATTATCTCTCAATATGAATTTCTATAAGAGCAACTTAGTCATATTTTCAGATTGTTTGGGGCTGCTTCCTACCACCTCTCTTTTGGTCAAGGACTTCTTGGTATTACTTGGAAAGGGAAGATAGAAGGAAGAGGGGGGAAAAGTGGACAAACCTCAATATATTCCTTTCTTCTATCTCATAGAGTCTTCCTATAACCACCTGGAGACACAAAAATTAATCAATCTGTGAAATGTAAAACAGTGGTTAAGAGATCTCTGACTTTTTATACAACAAAGATGTTGATATTCTTCATGTTTCCTAATAAGTTAAAAAAAAATCTAGAGAACTTCAAGTCACTCTGAACTGAAAACAAGACAGAAGTCATAATTATGTCTTTTCATTGAGAAAAAAGAGAACCAAAATGTAGAAAATGTTATTTTTTTGTTTGTTTTTTACTACATCTACCTGGTTTCGTTTCAGTGCTTTCCTTAGTCTGATTTTGTCTTGGTAGGAAAAAATAAGAAATGTTTATTGGGTAAGTATTTTCAGTGAGAGGAAGAAAAAATTAGCTACTGTGATGAAATATCCTAAGTACCAGTTGGATGTATTTAACCTGTCAGTGTAATGGAGTGTTAGATGTTTTGGGGGGATGAACCAGTCTGTCAAGTCTGATGGAATACAGTGAGAAGCAACTTGTTTATATTATCCAAATTCTAATTTGTTGAAAACTGTGGTGGAGAAAAATGCTTGATCACTAATTTGGAACAAAATGAATTCCCATCTCAAAGATGCAGCAAGTAGCTGGAACCAGCGTTTCTTACATAGAAAAAATTCTTTCTTCCAAACAACTTTATACACATCCTGTTGTTGTCATATTCCTTTCACACATCTCTGAGCAATGCATCATCCCATTCATTTTCCTGGTTTGGATACTGAGGCACTACAGGACAGCCTTGGCAGTGACAAAGCCTGGACTAGCCTGTAAATCTCAAAAGTCCCAGTACTATGCAGTAATCCTGAATACTGAAATTTTTCTTAATCAGATAATTCAATTAAGAGTCCACTGGCAACTTAAGTTGGTGGAATGTAAAGGCAAAGTTGAAATTCATAGTTGAGATATGGGAATATAGGAAAGATCCACAATTTTTGTCAATGGTAGACAACTCCTGGTGTGGAAACTTCTTCCACCAAGAGCAGATCACAATGGCTAAGTCCTGGCCTATTGTTATAGAGCTGGTTTCAGAGATGAGATTTGAATTTGGGACTCAAGACATGCAGGTTTTCCTCTGTACCATCTCACATTTCAATAATCTCTTACAAACAAAGCAACTGACAGTGAAGAAGCAACCTTTACAAACCAAACTGATTCAAGATCACCTATCCTTACCTGATCTTTCTCTCTAAAGAGAGGGAATCCATTGGCCTATGCCTCTCCTACAAAAAAAGTCCAGAATAAATTGGAAAAGTGCTAACTTTTTTTTGACAAAATACATAGAATTTCTGACACCTTTAATTGAGTTGCCTGTCCTGGATCTAGATCCTCAGGGCAGCTCTTTCTACACATAGGTTAGTATGGGTTTTCACTGGCTCAGGTCTAAACATATTTGTGTCCTCAAATCACTTATACTCCTATCATTTGCATTCTCTTAGCAAATAGTTTAATTGATTTAGGTAAAAGTATATTAAAAATAAATACAGATATGTATGTCTCAGAAGTATTAACTTTCTCAGTTCCTATCATACAACCTGGGAAGAACCCTACTTACTTTTTCTTGATTACCCCTTCAGAATGAAAGAAATGTGAAGTTTAGGTGCTTAATGTAAATTTTGCCCTCCCTAGGGCACACATGGGAAGGGGTAGGCTTTGAGTGGGTCAGTTTAAACAGCTGGGCTCTGAAATTCTCTATCCTCACTGCTGCCAGTAGAAACCTTGTCACACACCATTGGCTCTCCATATTTTCCTCATCATTTCATCTGCATGGGGCCTCCTTTGCTCTACTGCTCACACCTGCTAGCTTCTCTGCTCCCGGAATGAGAAGTTTCTTTGCTAGGCACAAAGACAGAGAAACCCTCCCAAAAGTCAACATCGATCAAGCCTCCCTCTACCTTGAAAGTCATGCATCCAGAGATGTCCTTGCAACATAAAAATGCCTTTGTGAAAATTATTTAAAAATATCTGCTCCCCCAAACTTGTAGGAGACAAGCAATGTCAGAAGTGATGGAGAGAGAAGAGGAAAGAAAGGAATAATCAAGTTCCTTAGATCTGGTCTATTATGTTAGGGAAAATTATTAATTTACTCCAGAAACAAAAGTGTAGACATTTTCAAAAACAATCCATTGGAAAAAAAAAGTCAAAGTACTTCTGTAATAACACAAAACCCCAGGGAGGCTTGGAGAGGCTTCCTCAGCTTTGGGCTCCTGTTTATGGACCCAGACTCAGTCCTGGGGGATCTTGGCTTATGCAGAGAGGTCAGGCTCTTTATGTCTCTACCCTAGACCCTACGGAGAATCACTTGAAGCTTGGCTTTGGCTTGCTGCTTCAAAAAAAAGAGTAGAAAGGTACTCAGTGTAAATTGGTTATAACATCACTATTAATTTATTCTACCTAAAGAAATGATTAACACCAAAGAGGTATGTGTTCAGTGATCAAGGTTTGGACTAGGAGCAACAGCTTATAACTGCTTTTATTGGAAATTCTGAACAGATTGAATGTATTGTGTGGGACTCTAAAATGCAGCTCTTTGCCAGTCCACTTTAGCACAGTACCTGGCACATAGTAGGCTTTTAGTAAACATTTATTGAATTGAATTCCAAGGATCCTGCTAAGTCCTGGCACGTGATTAAATTCAAAATAGAGCAAAAAAGATGATTCTTCCAAACCTTAGATTGCCCTAACAGAATTAATTGATAACATACATCAGCCTCAACTCCCAAGCAAAGTGTTACGTCATTAAGGAAACATCTTGGTGATTGTTCTGGGGATTGTTTGACATTATTCTATTTGTATAAAAGCAATACTAGTGTGAATAGTTTCTTGTAGTCTCTAGAAGGCTGCCTGGATGCATATACTATGGAAGCTGCTGTTTTCCTCTTTTTCTATAATTGTCTTTTTTCAAGGATTGTCTCCATTATAGATTCACTTTAGCCTAACAAATCCTTGGAGGCTGATGCTTAGAACTTCAACACATGGCCTTTGGTGGAACTGCTGAATCGGCATTTCTCTTTTGCCTTTGCTCAGCACTATCTCAACAACCTCTGAAAGGTCCAGGCTAAAGCTTAGGGCCTCTTTTGCCTGCGTTTACCTTCTCAGAGAAGACTATTCTTCCTGCTGAGAGTGAGTTCTGATGGAAGGTCTTTGAACCAATCAAACTTGCAAGTCTGCCTCCAGCCTGGGATTATTTTTCTGGTTACCTGTGATCATGAAGGCAGCACAAAGCAGAAGATTCAGAGTGAAGCCTCAAGCTCTACCCAGGGATATCTACCTGCTCTTCCAGGTTCTCAAGGCTTCCATGCTGCTGTGGTGGGGAAGGGCTCCCCATGGCCACCTGACATGGGAATCCCCCAAGTTACATGGGGTACACGGAAGAGAGGATGGAGTCACTCCTTTCAAAGTCTACTTAGTGGGAAGTTCTTCCTGTCCTGTTTTAATGGCTATTCCTTTCTTTACTCCACCCACTGGAGAACCTTACAAAGAATTTAAGGTGAATTCTGCCCCATTGTGTTCTGCTCTGACAGGTTTGGCCAGGGTGGGGAGATCCTTTGTGTAGATTGCCTGAGGCTGGGGGTGGTCTGAGAGTGAGAGGGATCAGTCATATCCACCATCCTCTCATTAGCATAAGTCCACCTCTCATAATATTCATTCTTCTCAATAATTGTTAACTAATCAGAGTCAATTGCCACTCTCAGAAATATCCGTTCTTCCAAGGGCATATAAGCATTGAGTGGATCCCATGACAGATCTTTAGCATTCAAGAGTACCACTGACCCCTTTTGGTATCTGCTAGCATGGTTTAGTTAAATGATTAATTACTCAGAAACATCTCTTGAACTTTTTGTATGTCACACTGAGATGCAGCCGCCTCCCTACCCCTCAATCCCCAGGCCGTCACCGAGGCGTGCGGGGCACTAAGGAACCACTCCAGACTTGCAGTTCTATCCCAATTGTCAAGGCCTTCATTGCCGAACCACACACGTCACTGGGTGGTGTTCCATGAGATAGCCCCTGAATTGTCTCTTCCATTGTAATATAAGTTCTTTGAGGGCAAAAATTGTTTTTGGCCTTCTCTATATTCTCTTCATACAATGTCTAATGCATAGTAATAATTCATAAATTTTTGTTCGTTGACTGATTGCCTTTCCTAACTCGTGCTCCATACGGGTGAACTCCAATCTAACATTCGCAATGCTTCACATACATAATAAGTTCTTAATAAATGTTTATTAAATGATTGAACAAATGGAATAGACAATGAAAGCAGTGATGGGAACACTGGATCTTGGTTCAAATATCCTCCCTGCCACCTATAGTCACTTCATCATCTTCATTGATAATACGAGTTAGATTAGAGTAGTGGTCTCCCAAGTTTTGTTTTTGTTTTTTTTTTTATTTTGCAGTCCTATCTAAGAAGATTTTGAGCATGTACTCCCATTATATGCACATGTATATATTTTTGGGTAGAGCACTGGGCTTGGATTCAGGAAGACCTGAATTCAAATCCTGCCACAGGCACACTTAGTAGCTGTTGGACTCTGGGTAGTTAACTTCTGTTTGCCTCCATTTCGTCATCTGTAAAATGGGGGTTATGATAGCGCCCATCTCGAAGTGTTGTGAGGATCCAATGAGATAATAAAGATAAAGCACTTAATACTGAGTGCCATATAAACGTTAACTCTTATTTTGTGTGTTGCTCCTATAAAATGTAAAGTATAGTAAGGCATGCCTTAAAGATAGTAGGGGGTTTTGTTCCAGACTTCTGCAATAAAGTAGGTATAAAGTGAGTCACACAAATTTTTTGGTTTCCCAGTGCATGTCAAAGTTATGTTTACACTATAATGTAGTCTGTTAAGTGTGCAGTAGTATTATGTCTAAAATAAGATGTATATGCCTTAATTTAGAAATACTTTATTGTTAAAAACGTCTGACCATCATCTGATCTTTCGGGGAATCCTAATTTTTTTGCTGGTGGAAGGTCTTGCCTTGATGCTGATGGCTGTTGATTGATTAGGGTGGTGATTGCTGAAGGTTGGGGTGGTTGTATTTCTTAAAATGAGACAACAATGGAGTGCCACACTGATTAACTCCTCCTTTCACTTGAACGCTTTGAGGCCATGGTAAGGTTATTAATTGTCCTAATTTCACTGTGGCTGTGTCTCGGAATCAGAGGAGAGGAGGAGAGACAGGGAAGCGCTGTTCAGTGAAGTAGTCAGAACACAGACAATATTTATCCATCAAGTTTGCTGTCCTATGTGGGTGTGGTTTGAGGTACCCCAAAACAAGGACGATAGTAGCATCAAATATCAAAGATCCCTGTTCACAGATCACCTTAACAGATATAATGAGCAAGTTTGCAATATTGCAAGAATTACCAAAATGTGACACAGAGACAGGATGTGAGGTTCATGCTGTTGGAAAAATGGTGCTGATAGACTTGCTTAACACAATATTTGTAAAAACGCAGTATTGCAAAGCAAAATGCAAAAAAATAGGTGTGCCTATATGTAAATATACTATTTAAAGTATATATATATACTTTAAATATATATATGCTTTATATATATAGATATATATAAATAATATATATAATATATTTATATATATGCTTTAAATATATATAAATATGTATTTAAATATAAATATATGCTACTATAATATATAAAGTTTATTTTGTAAAAGTTTTAAAATTAGAAATTAAAAAGGATAAAGATGAAATAATTAAATTTTTTTTTATTAATGGTATAAACATCTTTTTGCTTCCATTAAAATATCAGTGATACTATTTTCAAGAACAATGTGGTTGAATATATCACATTATTTTTTTAAAATTTTGAGTTAGTACTTTGTATTACAGGATTTCCAGGGCCTGGTTCTAAGTACAATTTATTCTGGTACTTGGTTTTTAATGATTGTCACAGCGGAAAAGACATCTCACAAAGATACATTGATCCAAAAGGAAGAAGTACATTAAGTCTGAGCCTACTAAATCACTAGGCTCATTTTCCAGTCTTATTCAAAAATTATGCAAAAATTTTTGTTGAAATTAAGCTCATAAATTTTCATCTTCCTTGATGTCAATCAACTTTTCTTACAAATTAATCAGAAGGTGTTGTATTTTTGTATTTTTAACAAATTGGTTCCAAACTCACTAAAATTATGCATTTGAAAGATTTTTTAGGCAGGTTAGGAAATTCCACTTTCAAGTTTTTTAAATGGGCAAATATGAATTTTTTAAAATAAGTGATAACTTTTTTTTAACAACAAAACCTTCGTTTTTAAATGTCTTGATAATCATGATAGCTTTATATTATCGTTAGTTAATATATCAAGGCATTCTGGGAAAGGATGACAATGTCTACATATATTTCAGTCTTCTTGATAATTTCAAATTTGGGGGCTGACTTTTTTTAAAATTTCGATCGCAAATACATATAAACAAAGGGGCACCTGGGAGTTAGACTGTGTTGGAAAATGAATAGGTCTACGCTGGTGCCTGGGGCAAAGTTTGCTGCAGGGTGCAGGAGAGGTGGACCACAGAGGACGGTGCTATCTTAGTGGAAGGGAGTAGCTTGTTCCTCCAGAGAAGAGGTCTCTGTCATATAGCCCACATGGAGGCATGATTTGGAGTGGTTGTGGGGGAGGGCACGATGAGCTATAGACATACACAGTATATTTCTTTTGGATGTGTACCTAGGGGATTTTATTTCTTTGCATTTTTAAGATTAACGTTGAATATGAGACATTTTTTAAAAATCATACAAAGTAAAGCCTGACCAAACTTTTTTTAATTAACAGCTAAACTTTAAAAATACAAAAAAAAATACACGATAGGAATTTTCTTTTTGGTGACATTATACTGTGATGGAAACTGGGGACACAAGGCAAATCAGTGAGGGTTTATTAACCACCTGCCAGACACTGAGCTAAGTTTTAGATATACAAGAAAGTAAAAATGGCCCTTACCCTCTAGGAGTTCCGTCTGTTGGGGGAGAAAATATGTAAATAGATACCTAGAAACAAAATAAGATAAATTGGAGATGATCTCAGAGGGAAGGTATTAGTTTCAAGGGAAATTGGGAAAAGCTTCTTGTAGAAGATGGGATTTCAGCTGAGTCTTGAAGCAAGCCAGGGAAGCCAGGAGGTGGAGATGAGAAGGAGAGCATTCCAGGTATTGGGAAGAGCCAGTGAAAAGGCACAATCAATAGAGGTAGTGTCTAGTTTGAGGAACCGTAAGGAGGACAGTTTCATTAGGTCACAGACTGCCTTGGGGGAAGTAATGTGTAAGGTAGGAAGGGTAGGAAGGGGCCAGGTCATGAAAGGATTTGAAAAGCAAACAAAGCCAGAGGATTTTATGTTTGATCCGGGAGGTAATAGGGAGGGAATCACTGGACTTTATTGATTGGGAGAGCAGTGTAATCAGACTTCTGCTATAGGAAGATCTTTTTGACAGCTGTATGGAGGATGGACTGAAGTGGAAAGAGGCTTGTGGCAGGGAGACCACCTATTACAATAATCCATGCATGAGGTGATAATTTGATGAGGGGACAAATACAGAAATGAAATCTACCTTACTTGTCATGAGCTTACATTTGAATAATAATAAAATAGGTACATATTCCTAGAAGGAAGAAAACAAGATGTGGTTACTGAGATTTAGACTGTCATTTAAAGTTTGGCCAAGCAGGTATGGTAACCAGGGAAGGTTCTGGAGTTCAGACAGATGTTTTTAGAAGTAGACAAATTCCAATTATTCTGGAGAGCAATTTGGAATTATTCCCAAAGGGCTATAAAACTGAAAACCCTTTGGCCCAGCAACACGGCTGCTAGGTCTGTATCATAAAGAGATCAAAAGAAAAGGATCCATATTTGCTGCTTTTTTGTGGTGCAAAGAATTGGAAATCTAAGGGATGTCAGACTCTATCACATTTGTCATCAAATAGGGGAACAAGTTATAGTATATGTGATGGGAATATTATTGTGCTTAAGAAATTCTAACTAGGATAATTTCAGAAAAACTTGGGAAGATTTATGTGAACTGATGCAAAGTGAAGTAAACAGAATTCAGTGATATGAACAGGAGAACATTGTACACAGAAAGAGCAATATTGTAATGATAATCAACTGTGAAAGTCTTATGTACTCAGATCAGTATATTCCAAAAGACTCATGATGAAAAATGCTGTCCCCAGCTGGAGAGAGAACTGATCTACTCTGATTACAGATTGAAGCATCTTTTTCTTCCTTCCTTCCTTTCTTCCTTCCTCTTTCCTTTCCTCCCTTCCTCCTTTTCTTCCTTTCTTCTCTTTCTCTTTCTTCCTCCAACATGGCTAAAATGGAAATATATTTCTTGTGGCTTCACATGTATAATGGGCATTGCATAGCTTGCCTTTCCAATGGATGGGGGATGGAAAAATTTTGGAACTGAAAATTTAAAAATTAATGTTAAAAAAATTAAAAAATAGATTGGTGGAAAAAAGAAGTAGACAAACCAGAGTGGGAGACATTGAGATTGTTCAGTTAACTTTTCCCAGATAAAAGAGTGCTGCAACTGCTGTAGGACAGGCTGCTTGGATATCATTGAGTTTGGGGATCTATCTTACCTCAAAAGGCACCAGGACCATATCTAAATTCTAGTAGATCAGAGCGTCTATAGATTAAAAAGGAAAGCATAGGAATTCTCCAAAAAGAGTAAATTTTGGAATTCTGTTATTTTGCATCAAGAATACCCTCTTGGGTCCAGGCACTTGCTTTGGAAGGCATCCTGGCATCCAAGTCCCTTGCAGCCAGCAACTACATAGAGCCAAACAAGAAGAGGAAGGGATATATTTTCTAAACAGATCAGCCATTTTGATTTACATACATCAGAAACATGATGGAGGGGGACAGGGAGATGTTTCCTCAAATCTTCCTCCATTTGGGGAAAGCAAGCCCTTGATAAACCTGAAGAGTACAACAAGAAATAAAAATTAAGGTGAGTTTTTGATCATAGTCAGCTGAGAGTTAAACTGAGACTCGAGGAGGCAGTAGAAAGGAGAGGGAGTTCAAAGATCTTAACATTGGCATCTGTTCCCTTCTGGTGCAATCTAACTGAAGAGAAGTTATTCATAAGCATTGCCTGAAAGAGCTGGCCAATGGAGAAGCTACCAGAATTCTAGCCATTTCTGTTTAATATTTTTATCAGTGACTCAGATGAAGACCTAAATAACATGCTAATCAGATTTGTGGATGGAACTGGGCTGAGGGATGGCTAAAATGTTGTGTAACAAAATCAGGATCCAAAAATGATCTCAGGAGACTAGAACAATGGATCATATGTAATAGGCTGAAATTTAATAGGGTTAAATATAAAGTCTTGCCTTTGGGTTCCAAAAATTAAGTCTATAAGAACAGGATGGCAGAGGTATTACCAGAAATTTTTTTACCTGCAACAATAAGTCAGGGCACAGTGAAAGAGAGAACAGTTTGAACTTGGGTTGAGACAGCAATTCATCACCTTCTCTCCTACCTTGACCTCTTTAGCCTTTTTGAACTGCTTTCCCATCCCCTCCTAGGGCCTGCCTTCCTCCCCTGGGCTCACCTTTTCCTCTAACCCCAATGGGTGAACAGGCTGAAAGAGGACTGAGGAAAAAGACATAAGGACAATGGTCTCTGATTTGCATTTGTCCTTTGTTGCCTAAGAAGACCATGCCATCAGAGAAATGATGACATGACTTGCACTTGAATTTGTTTTGAGTGGGAGAGGGCTGTGCAGGTCACCAGCCTCACTTCTCCTCTAGAACCAGCTGAATCCAGTGACCAGATATTCATCAAGATGACTGGAGATAACCTAGGATGCAGTGGGAGACCTTGGGTTCTTTAGGAGGAAACACCCTTCCTCTCCCATATCAGAATGTACCTTACTACCCTCCTCTAGTTATAGCTCTGTAGGGTGGTAATATGTGAATAGAAAATAATTCATATAAAAACAGCCTGAGGTCATTAGTGGATGTTGTCTGCCTCAATTCTCATTCCTATCTTTTGTCTTCTTCCTGGTTTCCCTAACCCAGGTCTTTTTATTCAAACATAGACACATGTGGTCATTTTTCATTTACCAGAACACTGATTAACCGGAATGTTGTCTTCCCCAAACACACCAGCTTATGCTTTACTGTAACTGCCCTTAAAACAGAGACTGTTCCTTGGAGAGTCAAGAAACCTCTAATGTTCTTGCTAAAGCCAAGAATGTGACTTGTCATGGTAAGTGGGAAGGAAAAGGTAGTATCAAATGATGTCATGGGTCGTGAGAAGGACTTTAGCATAAAACCTGCCAGTTCAAGGGCTGATGTTCTCTGGGGCTGAGTCATTTAAACTATTTGGTGTGGAGGGGGAAGGAAGATACTAATTTGAGGGAGTTTGTGCCCGATTAGTTAGGCTCAAATGATCTTATAAGGCACAGTAATTATTGTGTTCTATCCAGCACCAAGTCAGAGTACAGTGTTCAGTATTTATATTTATATTTTTCTATATATTAAGTATTTAGAATGTGGGCGAGGCAAAAAGCTATATGCCTTGGAAAATCGGTAGGAAAAACATTATCCTTTTTTTTTTCTTCGTTTTGAGTTCTTTGGAAGAAAGATTGACAGGAGTCACATCTGCCTACTGCTCAACAAAGAGAGATGGAGTGGGAAGAACTATACCCAAATGTTTCCCTAACAAAGCTGAAGGGATAAGTCATGTCTTTGAAATTTTTACAGAAAAAAATGATGTGGGCGCCTGGAGGAGGGATGATTGGTTTGCTTTTAGAGCCTATGACTTTGGTATCTCTACCTAACAGTTAATTTTTAATACTCCTTCCAACAGAAGATCTTGAAGCACTCGACAATTTACTTCATTTGCTGCTTTGCAGTATAACCAAGAAGACCTGGATTCAAGTCCCTCCTCTGACTCATCCTGACTTTGTGACCATTGGCTAGTCATTTAACCCCTTAGTACCCTAGGCAACTCACTAAGACTACAGTCTTACATAAAGCTGTAGACAATGATGCTGGTCTTTATTGGTCGAGGGAATCTCCTCACCCAGGAATTCTTTATAACAATGAATCTTTGGGTCTAACCTCTATTCCTTTGCAACTAACTCACTGCACAGGTTTGTGTCAATTAAATACACAAAACTAAATCACAATCTATCTATATAGTAAGCGCCTACCATGTTGAAGGAATTGGGAACATATAGGTAAAGATTACTAAGTCTCTACCCTCAAGGAATTTATATTCTACCGAGGGGGATATGATAATAT
This sequence comes from Potorous gilbertii, assembly GCA_028658325.1. Classification (NCBI taxonomy): domain Eukaryota; kingdom Metazoa; phylum Chordata; class Mammalia; order Diprotodontia; family Potoroidae; genus Potorous; species Potorous gilbertii. The sequence continues at coordinate 565,664,113 of CM053770.1, forward strand.
TAACTAGGATTTATAGAGTCTTTTAAGGTTTGCAAAATAATTTTCAAATATTATCTTGTTTTGTCTTCATAGCAACACTGGGAGGTGAGTGGTTATATTATCCTTATTTTTCACATGAGGAAACAAAGGCAAGCAGATGTTAAGTGATTTGCCCAGGGTCACATAGCTCATAAATATCTGAAGTCAAATTTGAACTCAGATCTTCCTGATTCTGGGTCTAGCTCTTTATTCACTGCTCCCTAGATATCAGAAAACAAGCATTTATTAAGTGTCTACTATGTGCCAGCACCATGCTGTGTTTTACAGATATCTCATTTGATCCTCATAGAATATGTATAATGCATAGGTGGAAAAGTATGATACAAGATACGTTCTGACAGGGGCAAGTAAAGCCCTAGACAAAGGTGCTCTACCAAAAAAAAAAATTAATAGAGAGAGGACACCAACTCTTCATTTTCCATATGCAGCTGTTTGGTTTGAACTCTAAGAAACATGATTCTTGATAAACTGACCTTCTGAAATCTCATCATGCTGCTTAATTCAACTTTGGATATTCAACATCTTTGCAAATTCCTCAGCATCCTTTCCCCTCTGATTGAAGGTCTGGTCCTAAACTCCTTCCAAAGTTCTCCATTGTACGGGACTGGATCTGGATCTGGACTCTCTACCTGTCTCTCTACCTTCTTTTCTTTCTTTCTTTTTAAAAAAAAGTTTTTTTCAGTTCTAAATTCTCTCCCTTCCTCCAGCCCCTTCCCCACCCATTGAGAAGGCAAGCAATACAATATCCATTATACATTTGAAGTCATGCTAAACATTTCCAAATTAGTCATATTGCAACAATAAAAACAGGAAAAGAAAGAAAAATGAAGTGAAAGATGTGTACTCAGAGTTCACTAGTTTTTCCTCTGGAAGTGGATAGAATTTTTCATCATAAATCTTTTAGAATTGTTGAGAATTGTTATATTAATCAGAGTAGCTAAGTTCTTTACAATTGATCATTTTTATAGTACTACTGTTGCTATCGAAGATGTTCTCTCCTTTCTGCTTCCTTTACTCTACATTAGTTCATCTAAGTCTTCCCAGGTTTCTCTGAAGCTATCCCTTTTTGGCATTCTTAGAGTATTATAGTATTCCCATCACAATCACAAAACACAACTTATTCAACCATGTCCCAATTGATGAACATTCCCTCAATTTCCAATTCCCAGCCACCACAAAAAGAGCTGTTAAAAATATTTTTGTACGTATGAGTTTCCTTTTTCTTTGATCTCTTTGGGTATAGACCTACCAGCAGCAGTATTGCTGGGTCAAAGGGTATATATATATATATATTTAATAAGTTACATATAATAAAAATGACATTACCATCTATATTAATAAACTTATTCAGTGCCATATTCTTCCTGGGGAGATGGACTGAACACTTCCATAGTGTTCTTAACAGACCATCATCAACCAATGCTGAAGCCATTGACCATATGCCTCAGGTTGAAGTCAGTCCCTCTCTAACCAAATTTCCAGCTGAAGAAGAGGTATTGGATAGCATTAGACTCCTCTCATGTGGCAAAGCACCTGGTTCTGATTCCATCCCAGCAGAGATCTACAAAGCTGAAGCTGACTGAAATCTTTTCTGGATTATATTACAAGAGGACATATGACTCCATTGTCCATCTCTATAAAGGAAAAGGAAACAGGTTGTCCTTTGACAATCACAGGGGGCAAGGGATCTCTTTCTCTCTCTCTCTTAGTCATTATTGCCAAGATTCTTTCCAGAGTCCTCCTTAATTAGCTAATCTTTCACCTGGAAGATGGTCATCTACCCAAGAACCATTATGTTGTCAGAAATGTCCAAGGAATGGTAACATTTTTTGCTGCCCAACAACTCCAGGAGAAATGCCAGGAACAGAACAGAGGTCTGTATACAATGTTCATAGACCTGACCAATGCCTTTGATACTGTCAACCATGAAGGCTTGTGGAAGATCATGGCAAAATTTGGTTGCCTAGAGAATTTCATCTGTATTGTTTGCCAGTTGTCTGATCTCATGCTTATATGGGTTATGGATGAAGGAAGATACTCTCAAGCTTTCCCAATGGGTTGTGTGCTTGTTCCTATGCTTTTTAGCATGATGTTTTCCATGATACTGTCAGGCACCCTCAACAAGGATGAAAATGGTATCAAGTTCAACTATTGTACTGACAATAAATTATTCAACTTTAAAAGGTGACAAGCCAAAACAAAAGTGGAGGGAGAGTTGGTGTTTGATTTTTTTTTTTGGTCATAGATGATTGTATACTCAATGTAGCTTCTGAGACTGAGATGCAACAGAGTACAGATCAGTTCTCTGCCTCTTGAGCTAATTTTGGCCAAACAATTAACACCAAAACAACAGAGGTTCTTCACCAGTCAGCTCTGCACCATCCATACATGGAACCATTGGGTTATATTTTGAACTTAATTTGATAGATAGTGTGAAATGTCAATCTGTGCCTTGTTTCTTTCCCATTTTCCTGGCAGTTTTTGTTCAATAGTGTGTTCTTGCCCCCAAAACTGGGTCAGTTACCACTGTAAATTGTCTACTTAATCTATTCCACTGATCAACCCTTCTCTTTATTATCCAGTACTAGATTGCTTTGAGATTACAGCTTTATGGTATAGTTTGAGCTCTGGTACTACTCAGCTGCCTTTATTTTTTTTCCATTGGTTCTCTTGATGTTTTTCCAAATTAATTTTGTTGTTATTTTTTCTAATTCTATAAAATAATTCTTTAGTAGTATGATTGGTATGGCACTGAATAAGAAAATTAATCTAGGTAGTATCATAATTTTTCTTATATTAGCTTGACCTATCCATGAACGATAAATATTTCTTCAGTTACTTAGATCTGTTTTTATTTGTATGAATAGTGTTTCATAATTGTGTTTATTTATTTCCTCTGCATATCTTGGCAGGAAGACTCTCAAATATTTTATACTGTCTGGAGTTATTTTAAATGGGATTTCTCTATCTCTTCCTGCTGGGTTTTGTTTGCAATATGTAGAAATGCTGATGATTTGTGTGGGTTTATTTTATATCCTGCCACTTTGCTGAAGTAGTTATTTATTTCAACTAGTTTTTTTTAGTTGATTATCTGGGTTCTCTAAGCATACCATCTAAACATGATTTGCAAAAGGTAGTAACTTTTATTTACTTGTCATTCTGCACTTTCTAGCTACAGCTCTCCACAGAACTCTGTAGGACCTGTCTCTTTTTTTATTTGTATCTCCAGCTATTGCCACAACTACTTGCACTTAGTAAGTGCTGAATAAATGTTTATTGAATTGAATTGAATTGAACTTTTAGCCTGGGGCTCAAGGAAGGCTACATGGTAGGCAAGAAGAACTAAATGAACCTTGAACAAATGAGATATCCCGAAGGGGAGATGAGAATGTGCCATACAGGCATGGGGCAAAGCCAGTGACAATATGTTCTGTTCTGGAAAGAGCTGGTAGTTCATTTTGGAACACAGAATGCCTAGTAGAATTAGTCAATAAGCATTTATTAAGCACTAGCTAGATACTTTGCACTCGGCTAGGAGTTATGTGAAATAGGTTTAAAAGGCAGATTGGAACAAGATTATTGAGGCCTTGAGTATTAGGCTAAGGAGTTTTCCTTTTCTCCTAGAACCAATCAGGTTAACTTGAAGATTTGTAAATGAAGGAATGATATTGACAGACCATTATTTTGGCAGAAGCATGAGGATGGGAAAAGGGACAGACTGAAAGTGAAAAAACCAATTAGGAGACCTCTAGATGAGAAGTGCTGAGAGTCTGAACTAGGATGGAGTCTATATAATGAGAAAGAAAGAGAGGGTATGTAAGAGATGGGAGGGAGGTTGATTCAATAGGTATTGGAATCTGTTTGTATATGGGGAATGAGGGAAAGAAAAGAGCTCCCAGATGACTCCATGTTTCCAGGTCTTAGAATGACAGATAACAGTGGTGCTATCAACAGAGATAGAGAAGGAAATTGTGAGGAGATGGGAGAAACTACTTGATTCTCCCAAATTCCTCCATGAATAACTTAAAATTGTGATTCAAAGTAAATTTTAGAATGGCAGAGTAAATAGAAATCAAGATAAAGCAGTTGTCCAACCTAAGACAACTTGGGAGGATGTTAGGAAAGATCTGACCTCCCAGGGTGGTGATCTAGCCTGACAGAAGTGCAGATACCTCTAGGCAGTTATCTCTGAGTCAACAAATCACAAGGTCTGGGAAAAGCTGTGTAGCGCAGCCTTAGCTTTGGGAGCTTTCGCCCCCATGGAAGATGCAGGGATTAGACGGCTGATCAGGGGAAGCTTGTGAGAGCCCTCTAGTGACATTGGATGTGGCTCCACAAGCTGACCAGATGGGGTCCCAAGCTGTGGCTGCAGCTGAAGAAAGTGAACACCTGCCTGGGGAGAGTGGTTGTAGAGGGATAAGGCCCTGCTGGTTGTGGTCACTTGCAGGGGAGGAGTCCTTGGTTTGGATTCCAGAGAAGAGTTTGTAGCTGCTGGAGGGACCACAGGGAGTAACAGGGTTTCTGGGGACCCTGTTTGGGGGCTCAGGGGTTGGACAGGAGTACCTGAGGTCACTTACAGATCAAGGTAGGAGCCAGAGGAGCATTGATCACACCTGGCCTTGATTATTATAGAACACCAGAAGAACTTAGAGGTCAAAGGCTCACATGGAGCTCAGAAAACAACAGTATGAAAAACCTGAAGCCTAAAACATTATCCCCCCACACCTTGGGAGTAGAGCCTGACTCTACCATAAAATTAACAATCAAGAAATAGACCATTAAAGTAAATTAAAAAGAGAAAGAACTTGAATATAGATAGCTATTATGGTGATAGAAAACATCAGTATTTAATGTAGAAGACAAAACAGTTTCTTATAAAGCTTCAAAGAAAAATGTAAAATGTTCACAAGCTCAATCTTGGAGAAGCTTAAAAAGGACTTTAAAAATCAAGTAAGAGAGGTTGAGGAAAAATTAGGAAAAGAAACTAGTAAAGCAAGAAAAGTAAGAAAATTGTGAAAAGAAAACCAACCAATTGGAAAAAGAGATCCAAAAACTTAAGTAACTAAAACTAAAATAACTCCTTAAAAATTAGAATTGGGCAAGGTAAAGCTCATGATTTCATAACACATCAAGAAATAATAAAGCAAAATCAAAAGAATGAAAAATAGAAGAGAATGTGAAACATCTCATTAGAAAAAACAACCTGGAGAACAGATCAGCTCAATGAAAGATAATATAAGACTTGTTGGATTGTCTGAAAATTATGACCAAAAAAAATGTCTAGATACTATACTTGAAGAAATTATTGAGGAAAATTTCCCTGAAGTTCTTGAATTAAAGTGTAAAATAGAAATGGAAAAAAAAAATCTACCAATCACCAAGATGAAAATTCATAGGAACATTATAATTAAGTTTCAAAGCTCCCAGGCCAGGAAAAAAATATTATAAGCAACTAGAAAGAAATAGGTTAAATATGAAATTAAAGTCAGGATAACACAAGATTTAGCAGCTTCTGCATTAAAAGACTGAAAGGCATGGAATATAATATTCCAAAGAGCAAAGGGGCTGGTTTCCAACCAAGAATAACCTACCCATCAAAGCTGAATGTTATCCTGCAAGGGAAAAAATGGATATTTAAATTCAGTGCAGGAAAAAATCCACAAATTTGTAATAAATTATTAAATTTAAGATACATCACTTTAAATATACACACACACACACACACACACACACATATATAGATAGATAGATAGATATACATTTTTTTTTTTGAAATGATGCAAATTCTTTTAAAAAGTCAAAGGGTTAAATAAAGTAGATTTCCAGGAGGACACTGAGTAATTTTTTTAAAAGGGGGCAGTAGGTCGAATAAGTTTGGGAACCTCTGGTTTATACAAATAAACACAATGTAGCCAAGATTAGAAGGAAAGCAGAAAATTGGGGGGAAATTTATAGATAATTCTTCAGATAAAGGCCTTATACCTCCAATATATATTAAAGAACTGAGTCAAATTTATAAGATTATGAGTCATTCCCCAGTTGATAGTCAATGAATATGAATGGGCAATTTTTGGAAGAAGAAACGCTCTAAATCATCATTGACTAACTTTGAGACAATTAGGAGACAATAAACCAGCAAAGAAGAGGAACAGTAGGTGAAAAAGAAAGAATTGGCTTTGTAATGAGTCAAAGCAATGCCCATGATTTAAGAGGTGGGTGGTTTTGTAGAGTGTAAAAGATCAGGAGGCAAAATTAACGTAATCTCCTACTTCAGTGATTCTGAGACTTCTTTAATTTCAAGGGTTTGGCTTAATGATTCACACAGGAAAAATTAAAAAAATAAGGATGTACTTTTTTGTCCAGGCTGTGCAGTTAAAAGGACAACCTATAAAGCACATCCATCCATCAGTATGTACATCTTGAACTGATACTGCTAATAGATGGTAATTTGGACTAGAGTGGAGAAGACTGGGTCATCTTTGGAAAATGGCACCATTCTCTTAAGGACCCTAAAGTTCTTCCTAGGACCAGGGACCCTCTTTTTTCATACCAATGCTTTTTTAGAGTTGCATAGCAGTGAGTCATGAACACTTCAGCATCTGAAGAAAGGAAATTGAGGATTACACAAAGGGCAATGAAGGGGTATGTGGTGGGTGTGATCAGCCTACAGTACAAAATTATTCTTGTTCATCTTTCATCTTCAAAGAGGACCAGTAGCATCACAGGTGAGGACTTGCACATGAATTGGATTGAAATGCAACAGAGTTTCACAAAGTTGTCAGCCTCCTTCTCTCTTCCTGAGCCATCCAAGTCCAGTGGCAGAACAAAAGCCAGGATGACTGGCAATGGCCTGGGATGTGATAGATGACCAAGTTCTAAGCGCTCCACAGTGCCTTCATCACTGTTGGAAGAAATTACTCACATCTGCCCATTCTACCAGGGCGAGTCTTCAGATACTTATAGTACACATCCCCCTAACTCACCAACAGGTCTGAGGCCCATCAGTTGCCCTCCACCTGGTTTAGTCTATCTGCCGAGATGGTTTTACTGGAGTATGGCCACTGTGCATGCTACAGCTTCTTGTAGCCACAATGAGAGTTGTGTAAAGATGGACATAAAAGGTAGATGATCTGTGCTTAAAAGGACTAGGTAAGCCCTCCACCACGGGTGTTAGACATGCCTGAACACCCCATAAACCCCAGTACAAAATTAACAAGGAATTAGAAAGAAGTTTTATTAAGGATGTCATCAAGGAAATGAATATATAAAAATGTGTGGCTAATGACTTGGTAAGAATATAGGATAATTGATAGATAATCTATATACTCTACAGGCATCCTCTTAATGTCAAGAGAAACTGAGAAAGGCTCTCAGCACTTTGGATGGTCCTCCTGCAGTGAATTTATGGGAGTATACAGACAAATTGCCTCAGACCAATGGGTGGGCATGGGTGGATTGCAGACTGCAGAGTTGGGGGGAGTACCCTCACCAATAAACATTCCAGACCCAGCTGAGTACATACACTAGTCCCAGGCCTTTTGCTCAGAATCTTATTGTGCTGGCATGGTTGGGACAGATGGCAGTACCCAAACACAGCATTTGGAGTCAGAGGCCAGGATTTGAATCCCTGGTCTGCCTCCTCGTACTTAGTATTTGTGAGATCAGAGGCAAATCACTTAATCTCAGCTTCCTCATCTGTAAAATGAGGGGGTTGGATTCAATGATCTCCAAGGTCTCTTATGTTTTTAAACCCAGGGTCCTATGAACTATTCCTCTTTATTTTTGTCCTTTCTCCCTCCCAATTTTAGACTTCACAATGCTAATGTTTTTTGTTTTTTTAAAATCCATGTGGAAAAAAGTGTATTGTCCTTACCTCACAGGTGTAGGTTAAGAAGAACCTGCTAGTACAGAATGACTGGCACAGGTCTCCTGGGGTTTAGACAGCCCCAGACATTCTTACAGGGGATGAGGTAAGTGGTGGTGGTTGGCTTTTTATTGTTTGTTATGCTTTGGATGGGAAGGTCCTTGTTTCATTTCAGTTGTAAGACCCTTTCTGACTCCTTATCAACTTAGAACCAAAACTGCAGATAAACTGGTTCCACACCTCCTGATCTATTATTACCCTTTTGGAGCCAAACATTTGGCCACATATGAACACAGTGAATTTCGAAGTAGTATATCTGCTGATAAATATCTGCCTTAAATAAAGGAAGCAGACATTGAACAAGCTGCTTTTTCGATATGTGTGTATGTAGAAAGACGTGTGTTTACACACATGCATGCATATATACACATAATGCACACATACATATGTATGTACTCAGCAAGGTGGTACACTGGATAGAGTGCGGGGCGTGGAGTCAGCATGACTTGAGTTCCTATCTGGCCTCAGATGCTAACTGTGTGATCCTGGGCATGTCCCTTAATCCTCTTTGCCTTGTCACCTGTAAAATGAGTTGGAGAAGGAAATGTAAACCTCTTTTGTATTTTTGCTAAGAAAACTCCAAATGGGGTTATGAAGAGTCAGACATGACTGAAACATCTGTGACAGCAACAACAAAATGCATACATATATACACCCACGCACACATACCAATAGAACATGTACTCGTCTTACTGTGCTCAGTCATGATTCCCATGGTTTTCTGTCTCTGTATGTCTGTGTGTCTCTGTCTCTCTCTCTCTCTCTCTGTCTCTCTGTCTTTCTCTCTCTCCCATCAGGGAGACCTGGATTCAAATCCAATCTCTGACATTTATTCCCTGTGTGAACCAGAGTGAATTTGTTAATTTCCAAGTCCTTCAGACGACTCACGGTGATTTATCTACTGAGGGAAGGTCCAGATCCTTTCTTAATATGTTCTTCTGTAATTGTTGGAGAAGTGGCTTAGTTTTTTTTTGTTTTTGTTCTTTCTTTCCCAACCATATTAAAATACAGGATCTAGAGGAACCTAGGTGGCACAGTGGTAGAGTGAGGGACTTGGTCTTGGCATCAGAAGATCTGAGTTCAAATTTTGCTTCAAGCACTTGTTCACTGTGTGGCCATTTAACTTCTAGTCATTTAACTTCTCTGTGTCTTAGTTTCCTCATTTGTAAAATAGCAAGATAATAAGACTAATAAAGGGGCAGTTAGGTGACACAGTAGATAAGAGTGCTGGACTTGGAGTCAGGTGTTCAAATGTGGCCTCAGATACTTGCTATGTGACTCTAAGGCAAGTCACTTAACCCTGTTTGCTTCAGTCTCCTCATCTGTAAAATGGACTGGAGAAGCATATGGTAAACCACTCCAGTATCTTTGTATGTTTGCCAAGAAAACCCCAGATAGGGTCATGAAGTGACCATGGGCCATGACTGAAATGACTGAAAGCCAACAAGGTTGTTATGGGGAGCACATGAGTTAATCTATGTAAATCACTTTACAAATCTGAAAGGACCATTTAAATGCTAGCTATGTTATTTTTCCTTAGAGGGTCACACACAAATAAAAAACTTGTAACTAACTTTAACTTGTCTCTCTTTTTAAATAAGGAGTAAATACAAAATATCCAACTCACTTTCCTAATTAGCAGGGAAATTAGGGAATTGGATGAGATGACCTCTAGGGCTATTTTAACTCTAAATCTAGGATTCCCCAATTCTCTGATACATAATAAAAATATACTTCACTCAGTATTATGAACAATCACGTTAGAAAGAAGAAAGAAGGGAAGAGAGTAAAAGCAGAAGAGGTAGTTATCAGAATGATCTGCTGCAGATCAAGAGAAAAGGCAGGGCATATTGTATATCCTTTGTTATCTTCCTTATAGCTAGACTTCGAGTCTGCAGAAGTACTGCTTTGAGAATCCTCCTCCAAGAGTCTAGCTGCCTCTTGTCTCTCAGTTACTTATGGGAATCATGTCTAAAAAGATTATTAGAAGGTGATCAATAGAATGAGGGATTTTAGGGGTGAGGGGGAAAGGGCATGTTAATGTTCCAAACTGATTTTTACATGTATGTGGCCCTTGGTAGTATATCGTTGTTCGCTGTTGTATTATTAGTGTATCAGTGAGCCTCTGCTTGGCTCTCCCAACCCATTCCCTCATATTGTCCCAGACCAAGGAACCCTGGGAATATTGCCTCTGTATTTGAGAGAGAGCTCCATTTGCAAGTGAGTAGACTGGTATACCATATCACTGGGATATGTGCAAAGGAGAGGGCAAGGCAAATTCTAAAATTAGTCTGAGCAGTGTAGAACTTCAGGCACTATCTTCTTGCAGGCCCAAGAGACTTTACAGCAGAGGGACATGTAGAACAGAATTTCTTCTACCCCAAGATTTGACCAAATACTGATGCCATTTACTGGGACCTTGCCATCACCATTTCCTGTGGTTTTCTTGGGTTTCCTATCACTTAGAATCCATAATGGAACTGGCATAGGGAGCTGAGGAGAAGTCATAAAGAAGTCTTTTCCCTTCCTCCCTTCTCTAACAGTTTCCCATTCTAATCAAAATATAAGCCTCTTATGGGCAGCAACTATTTTATTTTTGTCTATTTTGTCCAGAGCCTAGCACGGTGCCTAGTATATAGTATGCCTTTAGTAAAGGCTTATGGATTCCCAGCAATACCAACTTCGGTTTTTAAAGGGATTTACTACAACGTACCTCATATGAAACTTTTAGGAAGATGGAGTACATACAGTAACAGAGAGTAAGAGTTACAAGATTAATATTGGAATTAAGCACCAACCATGGGACGTTTACCCCTTTCTTCTATCTTCTCTCCTGCCTGACTTTCCAAGCCATGACCTTGATATCAAGTATTTTCTGTTACTCTGGATTTGACTGGTTTTGCTGTTTTGACTTACCCATCCCATCACTATTTCTTTACCCCTCCATTGTAGGTGCCAGATTAGGGGTCCTGAGTAAGGCTTCTTCACTCTGATCCTCTCAAGGGATTCCTTACCCTAGACCATTAACCCAAGAAGATAGAAAGGCCCCTCATCCTCATCTCCGTAACTGCCAGTGAGAAAGGCTTTTTACTACCTGGACCACAGTTACCTTCTGTCTTTGGGTTTTGGCATTGTTCAGCCCAATGCTTCCTGTAAATGTTGAGACACTCTGGACCCTGAAAAATTGATCTCACCTCCTTCATTCTACCTCAACTGGACAAAAGGAATTCCCACTACAACATATGTCCCAAGGAAACCTCCAGGCCTTTGATGAAGGGAAACCTACTATCTCCAAATGGGTAGCCCATTCCACTGTTGGGCAACTTTCATTATTGGGACAGTTTTTCCTACTGTTAATCCTAGATGTAAGTCTTTACAATTTCCATTTATTGCTCTAAGCTCTGTCCTCTGACCCTGAGGAGAGAGTAAATGTCTGATCCAGATAATTTGGAAACATGAGTGAGCATCTGAAAGTAGGCCCTGGCACTGGCAAAGCCACTGTAACCAATGGCATTGGAAGGCACTGTTACAATCAAATAGAATGTTCTTACATGCAGAGGCAGAGCAACCATCTCTCATAGTTTTAGCAACTGTTTGCCCAGCTCATGAATAGCATCTATCTGGCCCTTATGGAACATGAAGGAGATGTTCTTAAGGAACATGGGGATTGTTGGAGTCCTACAACCTTTAGCTCTCAGGATCCTATAATCTTTGACACAGGTACAACTGAGAGAGAGTGGGGAATGACCCAGAAGGCATTGTCAATAATATATTTTGCTACTGATTTCTGTGATAAAAGATTCATCACAGATTTTCTGTGCCCAAGACCTTAGCTCACAACTCATAGCATGCTCTGGGAAACAAGATTCCTTCAGGGACATGTATGACATAGGTGGACAAAACCAGAATCACACTAGAATAGCCACCTAGAACCACTAGATCATTTAAAAAGGAAATTGTCTGACCTAGTCATAGCATCAGAAGTAGGAGAGACCTCAGAGACTGTCTAATTCAATCACCTTCATTTTCCATATGAAGAAAGTGAGGTTGTCAGAGGTTTGGTGACTTGCCCAAAAGTACATAACTAAGAAGTGGCTAAGCCTGGATTTGAATGAACCCTGGCTCAAAATCCAGCACACGCTAAGCTGCAACCACCTGCCTTCTATTACACACTTCAAGTGTGTTGATAAGGCCTAGACTTGTCCAGTGTGTGTTCCTTTGTATCAATCTGCTTGTGAAGGGAGTAAGGATCAAAGATGGGATTAGAACCCAGGTTGCCTGATTCCAGAAGCAAGGCTGATTCCACCATACCACACTATCTCCCTGATTCCCCCTCTCTCTCTTGATCCAAGATAATTAGCTTTGCAACAGTAGGATAATGGTCCAATCATTGCAAACATCAGCCAAGAGCCCTGGTCTTTTCTACTTTTAACTGCTAGCAGTAGGCAGCCCCATTGCAAGAGAGGTTGGTTCAGTGCTCAAGGCTATTGTCAATAGCTACTGCCTTTCCACCCCCATAGTTCCGTGCCCTGCCTTTCTTATTGTGGAGATACCTTCCAACTCAAAGTTCCATGACTCTATAACAGTCTATCCCTCTTGTCACACTTCACCAGACTAATTTGGGTATTCTTTTCCATGTTAGATTTATATAAAACAAATATTTTCTGTCTATGAATATCTCAAACATACGAGAGATAATTTTGAAAGTACTGCATGTGCATAGTGAATTGGAAGCTGTAGATGCATGTGGCATACGTCTTTTTATAGCATATATTGTTATACTTTAGAATTATGTAAGAATCAAATTGGCCACCACTGAGATGACCTGCCATAGACTCTGGTGCCCTGGGCTGGTCTCTATTGAAGTGTATACACAGTGGTTCTCAGTAACATTTTCCAAAGGAGAGTGGTTGCTAAGCTACATGAGGGGGAGATGGGTATGGCCTATGGGTCATGAATTCTGATCACCATGTTAGTGAAGGCAAGGTTCCTTCATTCAACTACATCAAATATCCATTAAATGACTACCGTGTGTGAGGTTATTGTTTCCAAGGAGTCAAAATGCATTTTAATAATCCACAAATACATAGAATGTAAGGTCTTGATATTCTTTGCATTTTTCTTTATGTTTCTGGAGTGCATGTATGTGGCAGATGGTTGAAAAGCTGGCCAAAGTCCTGCTTGCTTGTGACTGGTGAGATTCTCTGGGTCCTTGTTAATTCATGAGAGTATGGTGTGTGTGAACAGCTTGGAGATTTGCGAACAGAGGCTGGCGGGGCAACAATTGCCAAGATTTTCTAGGTTACCTTTCTTCAGGAGCAAGATGGCCCTCCACAGATAGATTCCTATCAGTGAGTTCTTAAGGAGAGACCAGCAGAATGTAAGCTCTGACAGGCCCTTCTAACCTGGATCAATGATGACCACAACACCAACAAAGCTACTACCACCACCCCCACCCCCACCAATAACAACACCCACCTGGTCCAGTGACGTATTTCTGTGTCAGTTCCAATCTAGCTAGATTAAATTATAGCTAGCATTTGTTCAGTGCCTTAAGGTTTGCAAACTATCTCATTTATTCTCACAATAACCATGTGAATTAGGTACTATTATTATTTCTGTTTTACAGAAGAGTAAACTGAGGCTGAAAGAGTTTAAGTAACTAGCCTAGGGTCACACAGCTAGTGTCTAAAGCAGCATTTGAACTCAAGATTTCCTGATGGCAGCATTCTATTCATTTCACCACCTACCTGCTCCTAGATCCAAAGAAGTCCTTCACCACAGGCTTGGCCAGTAGATCATGAATGTTTTCCCCCTATAGTATTTGATGAAGTCTATATGTGAAAGCATGAAGAGTTGTGATCTGTACTTGTAGACATAACAGAAACATGAAGTTCTAAGATAGTTCTCCACATTTTCCATATCTGAGAGACCTTAACTGCTTTGGGAGTAACATGAAAACCTTTCTACCGGTGCCTTGAAGGATGTATAATTACCTTCTCTCCACTCAGTATTTATCTTGTATGTTCTAGCCATGTGTATGTTGCTTACCCTGGTAGAATGTAAGCCCCTTGGGGTATTCCAATATCCTCATTCCTTAGTGTAGTACACAGGAATTACATTATAAACCCTTACTGCCTACTTGCCTCCCAGATTTTTGATTCTCCTTAAGAAATAGTCAGGGAACAGGCTTTGTGGTGCCCTGCCCCTCCTGGCCTTTTGGATCCATCAGGATATATTTTTAGGCCCTATGGGATATACCTCCTGGTCCCATATTTGAGTTTTCCCCACAAGGTCTGTAATTCTTGGGAGAATAGATACCAATTACGCCATGTCAGGTCACCCAGCATTTATGAGGTTTCTTTGTCTTATTTTACTACCCTCTCCAGAACCATGCAGTTGATCCAGGACCTTCTGACTATGTCAGCTGCTGCAGGGTGGACACTGGTTCTCTCCAATCGGGTACAATAAGACACTGGGTCAGAGGGCTGACTCATTGAACAGCCTTCCAGAGACTTCTCAATAGCCCCAAGAAGAAAGTAGGGACCCACTTCTGTGGGTCTGAGAACATCCTGAGGGATGGACAAGTGGCCCCTATGTGCTCTCCTTCCTGGTGTCCTTTCAGGTTTATACTTGGACCATCCGTCTAGGTCTAGCTCCCCACAGACTGTCAGCCACCAGCTGGCTATGTTTGTCTGTGCCCTAGTTTTGGTCTGCCACAGTGACCCCAAAGTGGTTCACTGGAATCCAGGGATACAACAAGGAAAAAAAATTTCTAATTGACAATATCTATTAACAGAACACTCTTTTACCTTGACCTCATGCATGTACTACAATTTAATGAGCTGGGCTTGGTAGAACAGCAGGTGAACTGTGTCATCGAAGTGATATTTCCAAAGTTAAGGTCTGACCCTCATTGCCTTTGGGATAAAATACAAACTCTTCTGGCATTCAAAGGCCTTTATAATCTGTCTCCAGTCTAACTTTCCAGGCTGATTCCAAGTTACTCCCCCTCACACACTCCACACTCCAGGCAAACTGAGCTGCTTGCACTTCCAAGCACATTATATTCTGTCTCTTGCCTCCTTCGTTGCCTTTGCCTGGGTCCTCTCCCATGCTAGGGATGCTCTCCATTCTTGCTTTTGACATTTGTAATCTCTAGCTCCCTTCAGTACCTTGCCCAAATGCTACCTCCTTCTTCAACATGGACTTTATTCATTTGTTTAGTCATTAATATGTCCCTCCCCCTCAACATTATGTATTTACTTTGCATATTTCCTGTACATACTTGCTTGTGAACTTGTATCCTTCTGTAGAAAGTGGGCTCCTTGGAGGTAAGAACTTCCCCATTTTTTAATCTCATCTGCACATTTTTTTTTTAACCTCAGGGCCTAGAAGATAGTAGATGCTTAATAAAGGGTTCATGGTTGCTGACCTTCACATAGGAACTACATATCATCACTAATGTCCACAACCACCTCCTAAAGTCTTACTCTAATGCCTCCGTATGGCATGAAAGTGACAAAGCAGGCCATGACAACAGGGCACAGACCCTGGAAAGACTTAGAGCACGTGGTCTGTTTCCATCACCCCAGGACAAGACCCATTGAGTTTAAAGGGGTTGGCTACCAGGTGATGGATTGTTTTAGCCACAATGACTCATGAAAACCATGGATAAAAGGATTAAAGGATTGTGTAGGGACCACCCACAACTACAAAATCATGTACCTGGAAGTATTTATCTCACATTTCCTCTAAATTTTTTCTCCCTTATCTGGCAGTAGCTTGAGTAGAAAATAGTAAGGGTGTAACTGAGGGTGGTAATCTACAATGTTTGTCACCAGTCCAGATTTTATCAGGTGACAGGAAGAATTGCCAGGGTTTCTCTAGATCAGAGATTTTTAATCTTTTTTATGTCATGGATTCCTTTGGTAGTGTGATCTTTTCAGAAAAAAAAATGTTTTAAATGCATAAAAGAAAATACATAGAATTGCGAAGGAAACCAATTTTATTGAAGTACTATAAAATCATTCACAGACTAGTGAAATCTATCCACAGATACCCTCTTTTAGAATCTTAACCCCATATTAAGAACCCTTGTCCTAAAATCTTTAGTAACTCTTGCCACAGTCTTTGTCCCATATCACAAGGGACACTCTGGAGCCACAGTTATGGGGATTGTTTGGGACTTGGCTTATAATCCCCTCTGACTCCAGGGCAGCACATCCAAAAGTCAACATATTAAGAAGGAATGAAGAGAAAGGAAGAAAAAAAGAAATGAGTAAAGGAGATGCTGGGGCATAATTGTGAGCTCCTTGAGAGCAGGGAGTGATTTTTTTCCCCTTATTTTTATCTGTAGTATGGTGCCTGGCACACACAGTAAGTGCTTATTATTAAATGTTAGTTGACTTGCAGTTCTCTTGCAGTTCCAAATCGATGATCCTCAGAATGAGTTATATCTTGATCTTTATTCTCTGTTGTATATACAGTAAGGGCAACTAGGTTGTGCAGCGGATAGAACATTGAGCTTGGAATCAGACAACTCATCTTCATGAGTTCAAATCCAATCTCATACACTTATATGTATGACCCTGGGCAAGTCACTTCATCCTGTTTGCCTCAGTTTCCTTGTCTATAAAAATGAACTAGGGAAGTAAATGGCAAACCCTTCCATTACCTTTGCCAAGAAAACCCCAACTCATGAGGAGTTGGACATAGCTGAAACAAATGATCAAGAATGTACAGTTTTTTCTTGTACTGTCCTTCCAGGATTAAAGTATCTAGCTTTTTGCTTAACTAGGTCACATAAGTGGTATTTTAGGACACTTTGGACAGAGATGGTGTTGGGGAGAGATAGAATGCTGGACTTCATTAGGAAGACGGGCTCAAATCTTGACTTATAGAGTTACTGTCTAGCAAGCTATGTGAACCTGAGCAAGTCATTTAACCTCTCCAAACTTTAATTTCCTCATCTGCACAATGGGAATCATAGTAGCCCTTACAGGTTTGCTGGTAAGATCAAGTAAGATGATGTATGTAAATCACTTTGCAAGTCTTAAAACTCAATATAAATGTTAGCCATTATTATAACAACCGTGATCACAGATATTGTGTTTCTGTGAAAGAAATGATCAATTACAAGTTGGTATAATTATTAATTACAAGTTGATGAGTGAAAAATTATCTTTATATGAAACTGTTTTTGTCCCTATTTAATACAGATATAGGGTAACACTCCCAGAATTGGAAGGACCTCGAGAAGGCATTGTCTGATCCACATTGGAACTGGAATCTCTTCAGTAACATCTATGAAGCCAAACAATCTTCATTTAAAGACTTACCAGGAAGGAGAACACTTCCTTAAAACAGTTTATTCTACTCTTGAACAGTTTTCATTCTTAGACATTTTCCTTAGTATCAGACTGGTAACTTTTATGTCTCTGAAATGTGCCTCCCTGCTCCCCAGGGCTCCTACGGTACTCTGCCCTCTGGCGCTGTACAGAATAAGATAAATCCCTTTTCCATGGCTGGGCACTTCAAATGCTTGAAGACCCGCTGCTATGAGAGCTTCTCTAGTCTTCCCTCCTTCAGGCTAAATATCTTCCATTTTCTTCCTGTGGATTTTGGAATGGCATGCATTCCTGTTTCCTCATGATTGTCCCTGTCCTGGCCATGCTCCAACATACAAACATCCTGCCTAAATGTGGAGTCTATGTAGAAATCAGAAATATGAAACAGTGATAGAAACAAAAGATTTGGTTATAGTAAACACTCATTTACTCAGAATCCAAAGAGATAGAAAACTCAAATAACATAATTTATTTTTGTTTTGCAGTACTATGTAATTTAATTCAGGCAATGGTAATTATTTTATTCACAATGATGTAATGGTCATAGGATTGACCCTGACGTACTATAAGGCCCTGAAGTGTCTTTAGAATCATTAAAGATTAAATTAAGCTCAATGTAACATTAGTGTACGTGAAAGCACTTTGGAAACTGAAAAGTGCTATATAAATAGGAAGGAAGGAAGGAAATAAGCATTTATTAAGTGCCTATTATGTGCCAGGCACTGTAGCTAAGTGCATCACTAATATTATCTCATTTGATTCTCATAACAACTTGGGGAATTAGGTGCTATTATTAACCCATTTTACACTTGAGAAAATTGAGTGAGACAGAGGTTAAATGACTTGCCTAGGGTCACCCAGTTAGCAAGATCTGAGGTCATATTTGAACCTAGTTTTTCCGGCCCAGTGCTCTATCCCCTGCACCACCTGGCTGCAGAACTCTGTATGATTGCCAGCACTGCCTAATTTGAAATTTGATAAACCCATACTGAGAACTGTTAGCCAGTCTTCCTTCCTTCCTTCCTCCCTCCCTCCCTCCCTTCCTCCCTTCCTTCCTCCCCAACTCCCTCCCTCCCTTCCTTCCTCCCTCCCTCCCTCCCTCCCTCCCTCCCTTCCTCCCTCCCTCCCTCCCTCCCTCCCTCCCTCCCTCTTTTCCTCCCTCCCTCCCTCCCTCTTTTCCTCCCTCCCTCCCTCCCTCCCTTCCTCCCTCCCTCCCTCCCTCCCTC
>CM053770.1:565683151-565705880 GCA_028658325.1 Potorous gilbertii
CCCTTCCTCCCTCCCTGCCTCCCTCCCTCCCTCCCTCCCTCTTTTCCTTCCTTCTCTTAATCACCGAATGCTGAATAACTAAAACAATAATACTACTCATAAAGACCATTGCCTTGTTTCTCTTTTCCTGAAGAAATTGTTTTGTCTTGTGAAGAGTAAGCCTGAACAGTAGCTTCTTAAAGAGCTGAAATTTCTTGCTGCAAGCAGAAGCGACCAGGTCAGAGAGCTTGGAAAGGTCTGATTCTTTCTCTTTAAATCTCTTAATACATTTCTGTTTTTGTAGAGCAAGATCAGATCCTGCAAAAAGTAATTTTTCTCCCTTTGTGGAAACTCCTTTATCCGGCATAAAACGCTCACCCATCAAGCCTGCAGCGGGTGGCAACTTTTCAACCCTAGGCCGATACGATCAACATTAAGCCTCCATCACATGAAGGATTGGGGCTGATCTCCTTACACAAACCAGCCAGGCAGCTAGCTATCGATTCTGTGCTCAGCCTGATGGATGAAGGGAAAAAGGCAGCAAGTGACTGTAGGAAGAGCAAACCCAGCTGCCCACTCCCTTTCTTGACAGACCAATCATAAGGCTTGTCTACAAAGTACCATTCTGCTTTCAGATGAAAACCATGATACAAGTGTTCAGCATCAGGAACAAATGGTCTGATTCAAGTCAGAGATCTGCTGTTCTAATTCTCCTTAGATGTTCCCTGCAATTTCCACATAAGCTAAGTAAAACCCACCATCAAACGTGGACTTCTGTTTCAGAATTCAGGCATCTAAGTGGTGCCACGGATAAAGCGGCAGGGCTGGAGTCAGGAAGATGCATCTTCCTGAGTTCAAATTTGATCTCAGACACTAGCTGAGCCCTAGGCAAATCATTTACCTCAGTTTTCTTATTTGTAAAATGAGCTGGAGAAGCAAGTGACAAATCCAAGAAAATCCCAAAAGGGGCCAAGAAGAGTCAGATGTGACCGAAATGACTGAACCACAACTACATTTCAGAATTCAACCTAACTGGCCCAGGTTTGGCCAGCATTTTATTAACGGATTAACAAAGGTATGTGATTTGGGGCAGAACACTTAATGCCTCTGAGTTTCATTTTTCTCATCTATAAAATAGGTATAATATTTGTACCATCTACTTCATGGTGTCATCATAGAGAAAAATACTTCATAAACCTTAAAGCACTAATATGAGTTGTCATCAATATTAATAAATACTGGCATAAAAGACATCATCTAGGAAATATATAATTAAAAAAGGAGTTGGACTGGTCAGTCATGAACACAAAGTGAGGGCTGACATGTACAGGCAGGTGCTTCACTGGTACACATAAAATATTTGTTTTTTAAAAACTAGTAAAATCAAAATCTAGAGCAAGGCCTTATTTTTTTTTTTTATCAAAATCTGGTACACTTAGCAATACACTGTACTTTTCCCCCTCACACTCCTTCCTCTTCCCCTATAGAAAAATCTTCTTTAAGCTACAGTTGAAATAGGTTGAAAGAGGGTTAGATTTGAAGTCAGAAAAACAAGGTTCAGATGCTGATTCTGTTTCTTACCTGTATGATCTGGGCAAGATATTTTAGTGATCTGGTCTCAGCTTCCTCATCTACAAAATGGGAAAAATTATACTTGTATTACCTAACTCATGGGATTGTTGTGGAAAGTGCTTTGTAGTTGTTGAAGTCCTATGAAAATGTGATTTATTCCATTGTAGTTGCCCTTTGGACTATCATTTTAAGGTACTGCATTCCCCATCCCACCCTACCTCCTTTTAAAAAAAAGGCATTTTAAAAGTAGAGAAGTCTTTACCTCAAAGAAATGAAACCCAAATGCAATGGATTTAGTTTAAAAGTATCATTTAGGAGAGGAAGGCAGTAGTTTCCTTATCACTGACTAACCAATCTGTCTGCAATAGGTTAAGAGGAGAAATGGAGTTAATTGGATGTGTATGTAAGGATTGGAGGTGGTGAGGGAATAGCGAAGTTGTAACTGCATTGGGATGTTCAGAGGTATTGCCCCATTTGAGTATGGTCAGCCCTTGGCTGATCTCTGGCTCACATCTAACTGTAGTTCAAATGCACATGCAATGTCAGAGCTGTAGCTCATCTGGTTCTCCCCAGTGATGTGCTATGAATATTCAATATCCCTTGCTCTTGGAGCTCAGAATGCTGCTAAAGCTTTTGTGTTGAAAATACCAAGAGGAGGAAAAGGCGACGGGCTGCTCATCATTACTGGATGACTGGTCTGTCAACAAATATCGGTTAGCCAGTGATGGTTAAAAATAATTTAATCTGGGTAATAGAGCAGCCAACCAGTGACACTGACAGAAGAAAAGGAGAAGTCATGAACTCTTCTCTTTTTAAATCGTAACTTCTGAGATGTGTATGTGTGTGTGTGTATGTGTGTACGTGTGTGTGTGAACCATAAAATTTTGGGGTTGGGGTGAATGCCTTCTCCCTGTACCTTCAGTAACACTGTATAAGTAACTCCTATACCTACTCCCAAGAAAACTGAGGCACCTATGTTAATGAATAAATTCTCTTTATTTATGCAAAAAACATGGACTCCATAGTTTTGGATTTGTACAGAGATGACTTTCCTCATTCCACTTCTATAGTTTTTCTATTACCTTTAAGCAGATAGGGGATGCAGAATGCTAGAACTAGAGCTGGGAAGACCTAGATTCATATTCTCCCTCAGACACTTACTATGTAGCTCTGGGTAAGTCACTTAACCTCTGTCTGCCTCTATTTCCTCATCTGTAAAATGGGGGTGGTAATAGTAGCACCTACTTCCCAAGGTTGTTATGAGGATCATATTTGTTATGAGATAATATTTGTAAAGCACCTTGCAAATCTTAGAGTGCTTTATAAATGTTTTTATTATTATATTTGACCAATGACAAATTTCTGACAAATGAAGCAGCCATCAAGTTAAAAATAAAAGTAATTATTAAATAAAATTCTATAGCCATGGTTAACAGCATATAGTGATAGTGGAAGAGCTGCTTTTGTAATACCATGTCTTAGGCTAGTGCTTTTATTTTGCTTTCTCCATGGGTTTTCCATGTCTGTCTGCTGGTGTCTGCAATAGATTAGATAAGAAATTTGAATTAGAAATTTCTAAAAAAGACAGGTCTAGCAGTCTTTTTCAGGATATTTTCATTGATAATTGCAACAGAACTATATACTACTGAAGAAACAAAAATGCTTTTTAAAGGCAATGATGATGATTTGTAGCAGTGATTTCCAGGGCCTCTCCAGTTAAGAACTTTCATATTCTTGAACTTTTAGTCATCTCAGTTTAGAGTTAAAATTTATACTAACCTAAAATGTCCATAACTTTGACCCTGAAATTCCACTGCTAGGCATATACTACAAGGAAGTCATCAGAAAAAAAACAGGAGGAGGAGGACAAGGAGAAGAAGAAGAAGAAGGAGGAAGAGAAGAAGGAGGAGGAGGAGAAAGAGAAAGAGGAAAAATCCAGTAGGAGAAGAAGAAGAGAGAAAGGAAGAAAGAAAGAAGAAGAAGAAAGAAGAAAAAGAAAGAAAAAGAAAAGTCTCATATTCACCAAAATATTTACAGCAGCATTTTTTGTGATAGCAGAGTACTGGAAACAGAGTCGATGACCATGAGCAGAGGAATGACTAAACAAATTACGGTATGTGGCCATAATGGAATTAATTACTGCAGAGTAAGAAATGACAGACATGCTTGTAATTGTTAATTTTATATTGTTTGATAAGATAGTTATTAATGTTAGCACTCCAATATGGAGTCACATCTGCTAAATGGTCTCATGCCCATAAAGCATGTAGACAAAGGCACATCAGGTTGGTACTTCTCCACTGTCCTGACCTGCTAGCCCTGTCAGCCAGTTCATACTTACAGCTTCTGATTGAATAAAACTCTTGACCCACTGCAGAGGTCTTGTGTCATTTCTTCTCTCGTGGCCTTGGATAGTTAACTTAGATCCGGTTTCAGTTTCTGGTCTGGATAAAGAAACTTCACCTACTGAAGCCTCACCAAAGCCTGGTATCAATACCTTGAGCACTTCACCATATGTGGGTGTGATTGGAAATGCCCCCTCCCAAATCTGGCACTAATTATTTGTTCTTAACCAAATCCATTTTTAGGGCATATGGTTGCCTGAACCCCATCTTTGAGTATGCACTCTCTCTACAATTCCTTTCTCCTCCCACTGTTTAAGCTTTTTGCATCCTCTAGGATAAACCTTGGTTTATATTGCCACATAGAGTGTGTATATATGTGTGTGTGTGTGTGCGTGTGCGTGTGTTTTTGTCATTTGCCAGCTTGCTGTACCACATAATAATAAAGTACTTATTTGTATCAACTTTCCAATGATCAATTTCCTGTAAATTTCTGAACTCAGGTGTTTGCTTTAACCCAGGCCAGGAGACCAAATAAGGCAATGATGAATGCAGAGAAGCACAGCAAGATTTACTTGAACTGATGCAGAATGAAATAAATAGAGCCAAGAGAACAAGCACAACAATGTAAATGGAAAGATTAACCACTGCAAAACAATAAAAAATGAATGTTGCAAAATTACAGATAACCAGCTTGACCCCCAAAGAGAGATAAATGTCTCTCCCTTAACTCCCCTCTCCCCCCCATACACATACACACATATTCCCACCTAGAGGTGGGAAGTCCACAAGTGTGAAATGTTAATGTCACATGTAATATCTTATTTTTTCAATATAATGAGCAGTTTTGCCAAGTTTTTCCTCTTTCTTTTTCCTTTCTTCCTCTTTATTTTTTAAAATTATTATTATTTTTTTTTTATGAGGGTTGCTCTCTGTGAAGCAGAGAGAGAGGGATACAGAAGGATATGGTGGAAAGAGCCCTGACTCTTGAGTCCAAGGCAAGGACCTGAATTCAAATCCAGCCTCTCATGCTTATTACTCTAAGTGACCTTAGAAGAGACCCCAGGTCTCTTAATTCGTAAAATGAAGGGTATGGACTAGATGGTTTCTGAGGTTTTAATTGAACATGCTGGACCTAATCGTAGAGAGTTGTTCAACATACTGAAAGCATAATGTCCATGCTCAAATAGCTACGGCAGTGCGTGTCATGGAAAAGACTTCAAATTGGGCTTTGCTGATGCCAGAATGAGTCCTCTATCCATTGTGTGACATTGCCTCTTGCTTCTTAATCATATTCTTACAAAATACAATATTTGAAAAATTAAAAATGATTTAACATATAATCAGGGCTGCTTTATTATATAGAGAATATATATAAATATAGATATATTTAATCTTTAATAATTAATAATATATAAATATAAATATAGATAAATATATAGAGAATATATATAAATATAGATGTAGATGTTCTAGACATAGGAAGTTTGTACTAATGAGGTCCCAGAAATAGTTATAGTGATTAGAAATATAAGGTTATATAGTGATAAGCAGGGGTGAGTGGAGTGGTGGAATAGGAAGGAAGAAACTACCAGGTAGGGCCTGGGTATGACCAAATGTGGCAGTATCCCTATTTGCTCTAGCATGGTTCCAATCAGTCTGGCCATTGTAAATTCAAATAAGGATAGTGCCTAGCAGTTACATAACATTTTGGAGTTTACAAAACATTTTTTACCTTGATCCTCAAGATAACCCTGTGTGGTAGGCCTGACTATTAATCCTATTTTACAGAAGAGAAAACAGACTGACAGAGGTTAAGTGACTTGCTCAGGGTCACACAGCAAGTATCTGAGACAGGATTTGAACTCAGGGTTTCCTGATTCCAAATTCAACACTGTATGTAAATAGTACATAATAATGAGATTGTTTTCCAGCCTAAAGTATGGAGTTGTTTCTATAATGTAGCAAAGGTGTTCCAACATAGAAATCAATTCTTACTTTAATTACTCAATGTTTGTGCAACACTCTGAACATGAAAGGGGCTACATTAAGGTGGCAGCATTTTAGTATTCAACAAACAGCTAGCTTCCATTCCATTACCTAAAAATATTTTCAGTACCTCCTGTCCCCAAACTTGCAAATAAACAGAGATTAGTATAATCAACTTAGAGAAAAAAAAAAAAGAATTCCACAAACCCATCCTCCATCCAGGAGTATAATGCTGCAAGATGCTGGATGTTTGCTTGAGTTGGTTTAAAAATGAAAGAAAAAAACAGGATCAGCGGGCACAATGAAAAATAGCAGAGGAAGTGTCTGGAGTGTGTGAGCTGTTTTACAAGAGTCCAACCACCTCACACCTGTTGGTTTAGGGGAAAAAATACTTTCCCTTGCATTCATTCCAGAGTCAACTATTTGTGAGACTTCATGATGAGTCCTTGTGGCTGCCCAGCCCCAGCATGCTGGCAGGAGACAAAAAGGGAGAGAACCATAGACTGTGAAGGACAAAAAGGGAGAGAACCATAGACTGTGAAAGTCAATCAAATGACCTACAGCTTTCAAAGTGTGTGGAGAGGAAAGGGAGGGAAGGGAGCTTGACACTGTTTCTGAATGGGATGTTGTAGAGATGAAACTCATGGTGATTTTTTTGTGTTGAGTAATCACGAAGAAGGAAGTTATTATGTTTTTTTCTATGCTGTATATGTTTCTCCACCATGCCCCTTCACCAAGTCCCTTTGCAGCCCCTCCTTTCAGATTTCTTTTGTGTGTGATCTATAGCCCATTGGATTGTAAATACCCTGAGGGCAGGGACTATTTATTTGTATCCTTAGTGTTTAGCACAGTGCCTGACAGATAGTATGGGCTATATAAATGTTATCTATCATTTTTATCTTCATAATTATTGTTGCTATTTTTATTAATTATATTATCATATAATAATATTCTATACATACATAATATATAAATAAGTATATTAATTATTGATTGTTATATTATTTTATTAATATTATTATTTTCTTCAGTATCACTGACTTAAAATGATGATAGTTAAGGTAGAATCATAGATTTCAAGTGGAAAAAGACCTTTAAGGATTTCGAATCAAATTTCCTCATTTTACAGATAAGGAAAAGAGTTTAAATGACTTGCCTAGAATCATACCACTATTAAGTATCTGGGGTGGGATTTAAATCAAGTGTTCCTGACTCCAAGTCCAATGCACATCACCGGAGGTATCAAACACCACCCATGATACTCCTTCATGCTGCAGGAACCAGATTAAAATGTAATTGGGAAATATTTTAAAAATAAAATACAATAAAACACAAATAACATCACATTTTAAAACTAAGTAGTTACACAGCCAGTAAGAATTGTTATGTATGGATTAGTGTCCCTATTTCTATTTGAGCTTCCTTTGTCAAATTTTTGACTTTTTTCATGACTCTCTTACATCACTCTCATTTCTTTTCCCAATTGTTCTCCTACTTCTCTTATTTGATTTTTAAAATCTATTTTGAGGCTTTCTTTTCAGCTCTGAGACTAATTCTCATTTTTCTTTGAGGCTTTACACATTGGCATTTTGACATTGTTGTCCTCTTCTGAGTGTGTTTTGATTTTCCCTATCACCTGTCAGATTCTTTTTTGTTTTTTTCTCATTTTTCCCCCCAGCCTATTTTGTTACTTTTAAAGTTGAACTCGGTCCCTGGGGTGAAGAAGATGCTATCCCAAGCTTCTTGTGCTGGGAGCTGAAGACCCTGGCTGCTAGCCTGGTGTTGCACAGGTGTTGGGAGGTACTTAGCTACTCACCTGGCACTTTGGTGGGACCGGATAGATGTCTGGCTGCTCATCTGGTACTGTGCCAGGTTCTGGGGGTGAGGGAGGAAGGAGGCTTGGCTGCTTATCTGTTGCTATGCTGAGGCTCATAAGGGGCCTGGTGCTGCACTGGTGCCATAGGGCCTTGATCACTGACCTGTCTTGGGGCTTAGACCCTCCCACTGGCTTGCTAAGGCTTGGTCTGCTTCTGGCTTGCCAGGACACTTCTCCATTTTACCTGAGTGAGAAAGACCTTTCCTGCTGAACTTTCAAGTTGTTTTGGGCTAGAAAATTGTTTCACTTTACCTTTTTGTTGGTTTTACCATTCCAGAATTCTATTTGAGGTACTATTTTATTATTGTTTAGAGATAAATTTGGGAGAATTCAGGCAATTTCCTGCTGATTCTACTATTTTGGCTCCCAGAAGTCCCTGTTTCTGTTTGAGTTTGACATGACTACACAATACCACATTGCCTCTGATAGTGCCTTTATAAGCAATGGGACAAATGTATCTATTGAGTGCTATGATTACTTAGGCCCCTTAAAATAATGTCAGTCTGCCAGCTCTACTACGCATACATACTTTTTACAAACATTTCATGTTTAAATAATCACCTTTTTAAGTCTACAAAGACTCTGAACTTTGGAATCTATGCATTATTTCAAAACCAAAGCTTAATTTCTATTGGATAAATCTTGAATAAATTCCATTTTCTCTCCAATTCAAGTAGCTACAACTAGCTAGCATTTATATGGTTTTAAGGCTTGTGAAGTGCTTTACATTTGATCCTGATAACAACCCCGTAAGGTATTATCTCCCTTTTGCAGATGAGGAAACTGAGACTGAGAGAGGTCAAATGATTTGTCCAGGGTCACATAATTAAAACAAATTTCTGAGGTAGGATTTGAATTCAGGTCTTCTTAGCTCCAGACTTGGTTTCTGACCTGGCTTCTAGGGAGCTAGGTGGCTTAGTGGATAGAGCACAGGACTAGAAGTCAGGAAGACTTGTGTGCAGATCTCATCTCAGACACTTACTAGCTGTGTGACCTTGACCTGTCACTTAACCTCTGTAAGCCTTAATCCACTGGAGAAGGAAGTGGCAAACCACTGAAGTATCTTTGTTAAGAAAATCCCATGCCCAGTATTGACATTCTGTAATCAATAAGGTCACAAAAATTGGATATGACAGAACAACAATGACTTCCTGGCTCCAAGTTCAGCACTTTATCCATTATACCACTTAGCTGTAAAGCTGGATAGGTCCTGCCCTCCTTACTAACCTGTTGTAGACCAGCCCCAAACCCCTTTACCTTTTGATATGTACAGCTTTTCATTTGCAGTTTACTCACCAGTCCTGAGAAGTAGATGTGCCTGATAGCTTGGGAACCTGCCTATATTCTAAAAGGTGGTGGCAGACTCTAACAAATACCCCCGTGGGTCATAAAGCTCATGATATACAGCTGGCAGTAACAAGAGTTTTTAAGTCCTTTGTAGTATGCTACAGTTTTATAGAAATCCTGCCCCCAACTGAATCATGCTGACCAGCAAGCCAAAATAGTTTTGGGAAGGCCAGTTGGACTTTATTTAAAAGGAGATCTCTGTGTTGAATTATTTCTCACTATGAGATTGTGGTATCTTCCCCTCCTTCAACTAGATGCAATTGAATAGTGATGTCTTCTGCATTTATATATTCATAATCATAGTCTGGTAACTGATGAGGTCAAGGGAAGTATTGCTATCTCTCCCAAGAGACTAGATTGAGAAATCAATGGAAAAATAGTTCCTTCAGTCTCTAAGTTTAGAAAACATTAGGAACCTGCTGACTGAATTGGAAAGAGCCTAGGAGAGCTAGGAGTAGTTTACATCTAGGTATAGGAACCAATGATCATATTTTATGTAATTGTAATGTCAGTTGTATGTGTGTTTGTCCTTCATCTCTGAAGAAGACCATGACATCAGAGAAATGACATGACTTGCTCTTGATTTTGTTTTGAGTGAGAGAGGGCTATGCAGGTCACCAGCCTCACTTCTTCTCCAGAGCCATCTGAATCCAGTGACCAGATATTCATCAGGATGACTGGAGATGAGCCAGGATGGGGCACTGGGGGTTTAGTGACTTGCCCAAGGTCACACAGCTAGTGACTGTCATGTATCTGAGGTGAGATTTGAACTCAGGTCAACCTGACTCCTGCACTGGTGCTCTATCCCCTGCACCACCTAGCTGCCTCCTTAATGTCAGATAGAGCAAATTTGAATATATGTACCCACTTCGTAAGATTATTTGTACTGATCAGAATCTAGTTGTAGTTCAAAAGCAATATACTTTTAGGAGTATGCTTCTCATGTAGTTTGGAGTATGTTCTAGAACTCCTATCCCAACTCATACTTACAGTGACAAGTTGCTTATTCATGACTGGTATGTTCCCTTAGGGGTCTAGAATGACCCCCAAGGGTCTGAGGAGTATCTTTTCTAGTTCTATACCTTGAGTCTCCTTTGGTGTGCTTCTTCTGATTATGAGTTGAAAATCAATTTAGTCACCCGGACTCAATTGTCTTTATAAGAGGGTATGTACTAAGGTTGTAAAGTTGGTACAAAATATCTGTGAGATATTCTCCCACCAGTATATACATATTCTAGGGGGTAAACGGATTCATATTTAGACAGCAGATATGGCAAAGTGATGACTCATAATCATCACTTTGGTTTGTGGATGTTCTTTCTCTCATTTGTGGGGCACTGAAGTCATTAACCTTAGGTGTGATGTAGCTTCTTTGCTTGGTTATTTGTTGAGCTGTGAGTTCTGTCCTTAGCTCCTGATGTAGATACTGTCACCTAGTTGTGTTGTACCTGGAGGCAATTTTTGGACATCTGTGGAAAAATGGAAAGTTTAGATTTCCTCAACCTGTCAATGTCATTCCAGTTCATTCAAGGACATTTCAGACTTAATCTAAAGTGTTTGATTTGTTGGTTGAGGCTCATTCTCACTTCATTAAAGTATCAGAACATCTTATCCTTTTCTGTGAGGTGCGATGGCTTGATTGATTTACTATCAACTTCGCTTTTACATTATTAAAGAAATAATCTTAGGCTTGAGATAATAAAATCATAGACTTGGAATTGGAAAATACTTTAGATAATTGGCAAAGATCTAGATTTTGGGGGGGATTCAGGCCAAAGAATCTGAAATGGAGAGAATAATCACAACCATAATAGCTAGCATAAGCACTATATAATATAATAATATTTATAAATATTATCTCATTTTATCTTTATGACAATCATGGGAAGTAGATGCTATCATTATCTCCACTGTACAGACAAGGAAACTGAGGTTGGGAGAGGTTAAGTGATTTGTTCAGAGTCATACAGCTAGAAATGGCTGGTGCTAGATTTGAACGGAGGTCTTCCTGACTCCATCCAGCCCTCGATCCATTGTATCACCTAGTTTCTGTTAAGGAATAATAGTAATTATAGCTAATATTTATATAGCACTACTGTGTGCCAGGCACTCTGCTAAGTACTTCACTCCCTCACTTGATCCTCTAGGCAACCCTGGGAAGCAGGTGCTACTCTTATATTCACTTCACAGATGAGGAAATTGAGGCCAATAAGGTTAAGTAACTTGCCCAGGGTCATTTAACTAGTAGGGGTCTGAGGTTGGATTTGAACTGAGGTCTTCCTGACTCTAGGCCTGATAGTCTATCCACTGTACCACATACCAGTCTCAAAGGCATCATTTCAACCATTGGTTCAATGGACTAAAACATTTTACCTACTGCCTCTTAAGCTAGGCACATGGGAACCTAGCTTCTAATAAGTAAGGTAAAGCTCCCTTTCCTGCATTCTTTGTCATGTTACATTTCCCAACCCTAGTCTTTGAGAGAAAATTTGCTTATAGATTAGGTTGTTCATCTTTTTTATAGTCTCCCCGAAGCATAGAGTAGAAGAGGTACTGAGTGTACAATATGTATCAGGAATGAGACTGATATTTATTTCTCACACACAAAAGAAATGCCAAAAGACTCGCAGTGTGCATTGACAGAAGGACTTAAAATAGGTTTCTTTAATTTAATTTATAACTGCAGTCATGTTCGCAGGGAGGAGGATGGGGGAGCTGATACTTAAACTTCATTAAAATATAAAGCATTTTTCATGAGTTGGTACTGTGACATTTCATCTCAGTTCTGCACTGCCTAAATAACTGCTGGTCCGTATCTTTTGGTAAAACAGGCCAGGCTAGGACCCATCCCCCTGTTAGTGGTCACCTTCTCCAAGTGCACTGGGGTACTGTGAACTTCTCTCTGGGTTGGTAGTCAGCTACTGCTAAAAACACCAAGGATCCCCAGACATCTTGGACTCACAAAGTTGCCTCCAAGCCTGGATATAGCTTCTCATTTATTTAGGAAAGAACAAAGACAAGAAGGTAGTCCAGATCCCTGGCTCACATTTGTCTAAGTAGCATATAAGCTTTAGATCTCATATGCTCTCAGACACATGATGGCTAGAGTTGGGAAATAAGCTAACTATCACCCAACCTGTCCATGGAAGTGGCTTAAAATAATTCTGATATGATTTATAGGCAGAAAGGGAAAGAGCTTGAGGATGGAATCACTCTTTTTAGAATATTCCATGGGACACTCCCCTTTCATGCTCAGTGGCCAATAAGGGGACTTCCTTGTCATCTCAAAGTACTGAGCCATCATTTGACTGGAAGTAGTCAAGGAAATCTATATTCCCAAAGGGCCCAAACACAACTGCCATGTCCCTGGAGTTCTTACAGTTTCCTGAGGAGTTCTGGGTTCACACTCCCTTGGATGTTCCACACAGGTAATTCCATTCCCTTTCCCTCCCCTTATAACAGGAAACATGACTAGAAAAATTGACTCAGTGATGGATTTCTCTGCATAGTCAGACACCTTTTTGCTACCATATTTCATAGGTAGAATAAGGAGAAAGCATTTAGAGTATAAAAGTGCTCAGTAATCTCCTTTTCTTACCTGCCTTTATTCCCACATTATATGTATTTGCTCCTTATTGACAACATGAGACAGATCAGTAGTGACTTCAGTTACCACTGAACTTTATCACTTTGGGCCTATGGCCTTTTGAATACCACACTGACTTCTCCAATGCATTTTCTGCTCTCTGTGTGACAAGTAAGTCACATAGTATTCTATTAATGTGGTTGTTGAGTTGTGCCTTACTCATTGTGACCCAAAGATACTGGAGTAGTTAGCCATTTTCTTCTCCAGCTCATTTTAGAGACTGTGAAATTGAGGCAAAGAGGGTTAAGTGGCTTGTCCAAGGTCACATAGTTAGTAAGTATCTGAGATCATGCTTGAACTCAGGTCTTTCTGACTCCAGGCCTGGTGCTCTAGCCACTACACCACCTAGCTGCCACTACTGAAACTAATGAATTCATTTGGGCAGTAAATGACAAACAGGATTTAGTCCTCCCATTGAATATAAAGGGTTTTGATTGGTTGGAAAAATTTTGTCACGTCTTCTTGGTACTATACTTTCAGGTTTGTGTGTGGAAGTGGGATGGGGTGGGGATGTGAAAGTAAGAATCTTCCTGAAATGCTTCCATTTCCAGTGGGACTGGTGATAAAGGGTTTAAGTCTGAATCCACATTTTTCCCAAACAAATGAACCACACTGAGCAAATTTAGTTTGTGATTCCATCCACTTATGCTTTCAATTTGAAAAAACAAGATTCACCATTAACAAAGCATAACAATTATTCATCTTTTTGATAAAATAGAGATAAGGATCAGATCTTTGATTTCTTTGATAAAGGGAACTCCTCGATGACAGAATTCTTACCAACGCAGGTCAATACCTTCTCTGCAATATATTGTCTTTTAAGTTGCCAAAATAACACCGGAAGTTAAGTGATTTGTAAGATCACACAGTCAGTAGATGCCAGTGCCTGGACTCATATGGCAATATTAACAAAAACAATACAACATTTAGAGTAATATTTTTCTTTAATGGAAAAAAAATATTTATTGTAAGAAAAATAAAACCAGAGCATGGTATCATATTGGACCAAAAGGATATCATATTATTTCTGTAAATGATGCTGCTTGTTTCCAAGCCTACCTCCCTTCCACATTATCAGGCAAAGGCTAACTATATTACAGAATACAAGACTGGACAGTCTTAGATCTGACAATTTCACATCAATAGGGTAACAATCATTATGTGTGGAGCAAAAATTAAAGAAATTAAATCATCTGGGTACAATCAACACTTTCTCACTAACATTTATCTGTTAATTCTTTCCCCTTATCATCACCCTGTTTTAAGGGAAATCTTTATTTGTGATTCTGTTCTGTCACTTTTGGGTAGACTGGCTGATAGCTTCACAGTATTTAGAGTTAAAGGTACCCTATAGTATTTCTGCTACTACAAGTAACCAAATGCTTGGCTGTTTTTGGTTGGTCATAGAAAAAGCCTTAGGCCACCTTTCCTAGCATTAACAATTCCTGCATCATTTGGATGTAAGATCACTTTCCAGGGTCATTATAGGGGAGATACTTGATTGCATATGCATGAACTAGATGGTCTCTGGGATCTCTTTCCAACTCTGAGGTACTATGATCTATCCTGTTCAGAAACAGAAAAGAAAACACTCATGACTGTACATTTACTATGGTTCCCCCATGACTTTTCCTGTGACTGTCATTTTCAATCAGACAATTTTCCCCAGTCAGTTTCTAAGTTTTTCTAATTTAAAAACTAAACTAAGCTCTCCTTCTATTGGATTACTTAGAATTAAATTTTTTAGTAACCTGTATGATTCTTCCAGATTCTTCCAAATCTAAATTTCAAAGGGGACAGACTCCCTCTCTAGTACACACATTCATTTTAAGATGTACTTGAATAGAACACAGTTCTTTTGACAACTATCTATAATGTTTTTGTCACTCTCAGAATGGAAGAAAAGGGAAACATTAACACCTTTGCAGGACTAAATCTCTCCCCTTCACCTTAATGTAGACATATGCGTCTGGTTCCTGTAAATGAGGTACCAGGAGGAAACAGGCTTGGTACAGGGATGCCAGGAGTGGATGTAGAAGACTTCAAATTCTTCTCTCTCATCAAATCCATAATCCTATTTCTTATCACAAAAGCAGATAGATGGTGCAAAGAATAAATATTAGGCCTGGAGTCAGGAAGATTCATTTTCCTGAGTTCAAATCTGGCCTCAGACACTTACTAGATGTGTGACCCTGGGCAAATCACTTAACCCTGTTTGCCTCAGTTTCCTCATCTGTAAAATGACCTGGAGAAGGAATGGCAAACCACTTCAGTATCTCTGCCAAGGAAATCCCAAATGGGGACACAAAGAGTCAGACCAGACTGGAAAAAAAAACCTATTTCTTCTTATTCCCTAGAAAAGTCTCCCTGTTTGAGCTGAGTAAATCTTTTTGCTGTCCTCTACATCACTTGCTTGTTCTCTCCTCCACAAC
Source organism: Potorous gilbertii (assembly GCA_028658325.1). Classification (NCBI taxonomy): domain Eukaryota; kingdom Metazoa; phylum Chordata; class Mammalia; order Diprotodontia; family Potoroidae; genus Potorous; species Potorous gilbertii. Next base: position 565,698,335 of record CM053770.1, read on the forward strand.
TTTATACAATTCTTCTCTTTCCTTTCCATTTTGTCTCTCTGTGTATTCATCTTTTTCAGTAGCCAAGTAGTTAAACTCATCCAGAGCCTGAGCCAATGAGTAGATAAGGCAAAAACAGACTTATGTCCAAGAATACTTCCTTGGAGAAACCACAGAACCCTCTCCTCTCAGCCTCCCTAAATCTTGGGATTCCTATCACTTGAGAAAGGATTGATTGAGGAAGACATAGTATCTTGAGTTGATTGTCAAGGCCTCTTTCCTTAAAGAAAAGAAAAATATCTTTGTTCTACCTTAGAACTTGGAGTGCTTGTACAGTCGGGTGGTCCTGTTCGCATCCAAACCTGGAAAGGGGTTTGAGAAACAGGGAGCTTCCAAAGAGAGTTGCAGCAGAGGAGCTCCAATAAACAGCAAGGTGTGAGCAACAGGAGAAGCTGATATAAAGAGGAAGGGCCGCCTGGGGATTTGCTAGGAGGAATAGGTATATAGAGGTCACTTAGTCTTGTTTGGGTTCTAATTGGCTCAGAGTGAACATTCGTAAATGGCAGTTGTTTCTGTTTTGGCCAGAAACCTTGAGGGTCTTCCCTTCCCAGATTGATATTTTTTTTTTTTTGGCTAAAGTAAAGAGGCCATTCTCTGTCTCATTTCTAAACTAGCCTTAATCACTGAATGGGCATTGCCTCAGTCAAACTGAGACGTGTTAAAGAACTTTGTTTAAAAAGGCAGAAGTCTCCCTTTCCATCCAGGGCCATCTCTGGTCATCCTGATCTATATAACCTTACTGTACACAGATGGATTCAGGAGAGAAAGTGAGACTGGTGACTTTGTACAGCCTTCTCTCACTTCAATCTAATTCACTTGCATGGTATGGCATCACTTCCCTGTTGTCATGGTCCTCTTTGAGAACGAAGAACAAGCAACACGAACAACATATAGAGATAGATTGTAGAATATTTGGGCTAAATATTGATGCTTTTGTTATGGGAAATTCTTTTGTTCCACATAGGAATAAAAGCTTCCAAAACTGCATGAATGATGTCATAGTGCACCTTCATGATGCCAGTTATTGTCAAAAGTTGTGACCATTAGTAAATGATTAAATACCAACTCTCCTTCAAATCTTAGCTCAAAACTCTTCTTTTTAGCAGCCTTTCCCACTTAAATTAGTATCCAGCTCTCATCACTCCTTTGATATCCTCATAATACAAAGACAGGCCCTGATTTACAGACACCAAGCTTTCAAGTGATCCCCAAATTGAAATGACCCACTCCCCTATGTGGAGCTGTACTTCTATTTTCCTTCCATGGTGTTTTCCTGACCAAATGTTATCCTATACTGTCTGAATTTTTCCACTTCCCTTTCTATTACACTGCTTGAAATTTCACCAATTAGAGATTGATTTGGGTTAATCATTAAAAGAGAATTCTTTTAAGTTTGAGCCATCTATGCCTGCCTGCTGTGTAGGACTCGTATATATTCAGTCAAATTCTACCATATTCTACAAGTAGTCTCCCCAATGTGCTGGAGGACTTCATTACTTTCTCTTAAAGATACCAGAAGATATCATCCTTTGATCTTACCATGTGACCAGCTCATCTTTTCTTCATGTAAAATAATTCCCTTACTCCTGTTCTTCTTCTTCAGAGTTCCTCCTTGATTATATATTGTACTCTCCCTGCTCCTTTCCTCTATGCCCATCTTCATTGCCCCCCTTCCCTTTCCCCTCCAACCCCACTGACTCATATTTAGGTCTTAGGAGGCAGTGGTTTTCAAGGTTTTGCTGCCATTTGTAAAATGATAAATTAATCCAAACCCTTGCCATCCTCCTAACACTTATCTAAGATTATATTCTGTACTGAGGGAATAGGATTTTTAATGAGGAGTGGGGGAAAATGAATTGAGAACACAGTACTTTTGTGGGGAGGAAGAGGGAGAGGATACTCATAGAGCATGCATAGCTGACTGCTAGCGTGAAGGCTTAGTACCCTAAAGGACTTAAGGAGGTGAGAGAAGGGTACAGGAAAGGGAGGAAGGGAATGCTGAAGACAAATTAAGAGCAATGGTAAGTGCACTGATGTGGATGTTTGGGAAATCTGAATTCTAAACCTAACTTTGCTCCCAACTGTGTACTCTTGACCAAGTCATCAATTCTCTCTAGGATTTAGTCTCTTCATTTGTAAAATGAGAAGGTTGGATTAGATGGTTTCCCAAGATCCTTTCCAAACCCTTTGAGTTTATCTATTTCACATTTTTGTCTAGGATCAACCTTGGTCTTTGAATCACCAGTGTCTAGCATATAATAGAAACTTAATAAATGTTTGAATTGGACTAAGTAAGGACATTTTCTTCTTCCTTCCTTATGGTTATCAGGGGGCCTTGGTTTCCAGGAGCCAGATCTCAAGTTAATACTATATAGTTTGTCATAGGACCCTAGGTACTATTGCTGAACCTCTTAAGTTAACAGATTGAGAAACTGGGGGCAAAGGGATTAAATAATTGATCCAAAGATATAAAGGTAGTAAGTAACAGAACCAGAATTTGAACTTGGTCTTCTAACTGTAAATCTTTGGTTCTTTCCAGTATACCTTTGACTATATCATGGGCTAAATGGGCTTCTGTGGGCTAACGTTGGAACCTAAACACTATATATAGCATTGTTTTCATAGGAAAATGTGTTTTGAATTCCATACAACTATCTTCTGAATGAACATTTGGACAACCAGATTATCAAGAGGAAAATGTCTATACTATGCTATTTACATTATAGCAATGTCCGTTTACTAGTAAAATACAAAGATGTTACTTTGTAAATGTAGTTTTCCTCATGCATATTTGTGGTTTCCTGGCTAGATTACAGTATCTATACAGGTAACAATTACTTTTTTATTTGTTTGCATCTTTTTCCTCCCCAATTCTCTAGGATAAATTTCAGCCCACTTTAAGCCTCAATAAATACAGATGCACCAGAGTACTGATGGGAAGAGTGGGAGCCACTCTGGTATTTTGGTGTTTTTTCCCAGAGCTCCTGTAGGGGGAAGAAATAGAAAGTGTCAACATCAAGAAGGAGAACCTATCTTGTTTTTCAGATCATGGAGGAGATGGGAGGTTTCCTTGTGGGCAATTTCTCCTCTTTTACAAGGAAGCCACAGTTTAAATATTTCCCTAATGGAGAACTCTGGAGAACATATATGATGTTCCTGCTGGGGGTTGCTGCCAACTTCCAAGTACTTCAACAGCTACCCTGGATGCCAGCAAGGATGTCTAGAGAGGGATCAGAAACAGAAGAAAAATGAAAAATTCTCTTTAAAAACAGGGCACATGCAAAATCCAGGAGTTTTTCCCTTTAAGGGAAGATTCAGCTTCATGTGGTTTCACTGTTTATTTCTGTGAACACTTCAAAATAAGACGTTCAGCTTTGGAGGGAGAATGGGAAAGTTTCAGCTTTGCAATTAACTGAGGTCTCCTCAAAGTTAAACTGCTACCCCTGGCCCATCTCTTAAGCCTCTTAAAGCCTGAGATCACATTAATAATCTATTAGCCAAGTTCTTCACATTAGCCTGCATGGGGGCCAAGAAGCAATGGAAGGGAGAGACCTTGAACAGCGCAACATCTACTGTTTAATTGCCTGAAGGAGATCAACTTGTTGCTTATCCTAAAGTGTTAGGCAATATCTGAAATATATTGTTGTTTTTTCCAAACAAAACAATACTGAAAAGGTGGAACTGTTTTTTCCTAGAGGTGACTTACTACTTCTGACTCTCTCCCTGAACTTGTAGCCACTCAGCTATATTTATATACCTATAGCTATAGTATAACAAAATTTATTTTTATGCTGATTCCTAAAAGGAAAAAAAATGATTGGTTGCAATTTCATCAATGGAAGAAACTGGTGCCATAAAAATATTCTTCACTTAAGATTCAGATGTGCAATTTTATCTGTGCCTCATAGTTTTTGAGAACTACCTGAGGGTAGTTAAGAGACTTAGAGGTTAAGGTTAAATGATTTGCTCATAGTTGGCACCCTAATAATGTACTTCAGAGGCAAAACCTGAACCCATATTTTTTTTTACCCCAATGCCAGTTCTCTATCTTCTATTATGCTGATTGGTTGTTGGTTAAACAACATTCTCCAAATCAAATCACTGTGCTATGTACCCAGTAAGTACTTTTAAATGTTTGTTGAATCTAATTACCTTCCCCAAACAGAGTACATAGGTCAATGCTTTGCACACAGTACCAAGTCTGAATTCAATCTCCAAACCTTACTAGTTGTATCACTATACACAAGTTATAGAACTTCTGTAAATCTCAGTTTTCTCCCTGTAAATTGGGATGGTAATGCCTTGGTATAAATATCAGGTATTATTCTTATTGATTTTTAAAAAGATAAACAAACTTATCTATTTTACATCTCATAATGTTTTCTATCTCTTGTTTGGTCATATATTCTTTCCTTCTCCATAGCTCTGACAGATAAATTATTCCTTGCTCTCCTAATTTGTTTATGGTGTCACTCTTTATGTCAAAATCATGTATCCGTTTTGACTTTATTTTAGTACACAGTGTAAAATGTTGAGCTATGTCTAGTTTCTGCCATATTGTTTTCCAGTTTTCCCAGCAGTTTTTCTCAAATAGTAAGTTCTTGTCCCAGAAGCTGGGATCTTTGGGTTTATTACTGTCTTGCATACTTAATCTATCCCAATGATCCATCACTCTATTTCTTAGCCAGTACCAGATAGTTTTGACGATTGCTGCTTGATAATATAGTTTGAGATCTGGTATGTCTAGACCATCTTCTTTTGTATTTTTTTCATTAATTTTTTTAATATTCTTGATGTTTTGTTCATCCAGATGAATTTTGTTATTTTTTCCTAGCTCCATAAAATAATTTTTGGGAGTTTGATTTGTTATTATTCATTTTAAAGCAATGAATTCATTTTTTTAAAATGAGATGTGATATGGTTAGTTTATAAGATGGACGCAGAGTTGTTAACTAGAGTGAAGTTATCTTGGGTGCCAGATTTAGAGAGTGTTGAAAAGTTTCTCAACAAACAGGAACAACAGTGCTTGTAACTAGTTTAGCAAGAAGAAATAGATAAACTAGGAAGCTACAGGATTGTGGGCTCCTGGAAAGATCTTTTATCATTCTACCATCCCCGCTTCTTCTCTCCACCCTCCCGGGTGTTCTATAACCAACAACCCCTTCTCCCTTTAAATTGAATATATTTCATGCCATTTGCCTCAGATATGATTTGTGCTGCTTAACCCAGGAGTAAAAGTTCCTATTTGGAACTTTGGAAGCTTGGAGTATGTTCTAGAACCAACCTTCAACTCTGGTGTTATCAAAGTGTCCTACATATTTGTAAAGTAATTGGAAGTTCTTTCAGAGATAGCAAAGAAAAAAAAGATGAAGTCATAATTATAGTATTGTAGAATAAAACATAAGCTTTTAGAGCTGGAAAGGAACACTATTTTTAAAAATTGGAAGAGTTTTAAACTCAAAGATATCATCACTTGTGACTCAGCATATGAAATCTGTCCTAGAGAATGGTATTTTGAAACCTTCAGAATTGCTTTGGGTAATGTTGCTTCCTCTATTTACTAAGCTCAATACAACAAATTATCTTACAGGGGACCTCAAGCAATATTTGTCGAACTATTGCATTGTATGACTCACTGATAGGATTGAACATTTTGCTATTAGGATATTAAACATTCCTGAGGAGATATGTTGTGATTTCATGGTTCCTTCCCTCATGGCTTTCTCTTTTGTATATTGTGGCCACCTTAATTTTGCTTTGTAGCTAATGTATCCAAATCATATTAACTTTGATAAATTCCATAGAAAATTGAAAATTTTATCTTATCTGCAGGCTCTGAAGCTTGCTGTCTCTTTGGAGATGGTAGAAATTGACCTTTAACCCTTTTAGTACTCTGAAGTTGGACTTTAATTCAGTGTTTTGGAGGACTGAATGTTTTTCTCCTTCCGGACCGTTTGATATGAGTCTGAGGTTGTTTTGTAAAGAGGTTAAAATTTGTCCAAAATAGTTCAAAGCTAGTTGCCACCTAAAATGACATAGCTTTCTTCCTTATCCTCCCCATTTCCCACATCACCTTCAGTTTGAAGGGCCTTCCAATCTGGCTAAGCTACTTTCCTGACTCTTCTGAGTCTGACCAGGCTGTATGTGAGGATGGGAATAGAAATGGGGTTGGGGGTGGAATATTCCTCATCTGGGACAATGGCACCCCAGCCTACATCCTGAAATGTACCATCCCCAAGAAAATGTAGGGAATATCTGGTAAAACTTGTTTTTCTCCCCCAGAAACCCCATCCACTCTGAATTCAGAAGATGTAAATGAAGTATGAAGCAGCATACAGTATTATCAGCCAAATATTAGGTGGCATCTCTTTCTCCCAAGGGCATCTGTCTGAGATGAGTTAGAGAGGTCCGGACAGAGGGATGGATGAAATGACTTCATAGTATCCCTTCCTGCCTCATGGTTCTGTGATAATGTGGTGGCGCATATACTTTATCTCTGTCTGTCTGTCTGTCACACACACACACAAACACACACACACCATGTGTCTTTTTAAAAGGTTTTGAATCGAGAGGGAGGAGCCAAGATGGCGGAGTAGAAAGACACACTTATACTAGTCTGAAACCACAGCCTATAAAATATCTGTAAAGAAGAACTCCTAACAAATTCTGGAGCAGTGGAAGCCACAGAACAATAGAGTGGAGGAGATTTCTGTTCCAGAAAGACCTGAAAAACCCTCACCAAAGGTCTGTCACACAGGGGACCAGAGCAGAGCCCAGCCCTGCCTTGGCTGCGTGGCACCGAGAGGAACAGATCAGAGCAAGCTTCAGGGATGGAATCTCTGGTGGCCACGAAGATCCCTCCACCCAGAGGTGCACAGGCCAGTGAGAGAGACTGTTTGGTGGGCCAAGAAGGGAGCAGGGTGTCTCCACAACTCAGGCCCCCTCAGGAGGCAGCAGCAGAAGCGCCGGCAGCCAGAGGCTCCCAGAGCAGGCAGGGCCTCGGATCCATTACTGAAGGTCTCTGCATAAACCCCCTGAGGGAACTGAGCCTGGGAGGTGGCCCTGCCCCCACCGGAGAACCTGATTTTAATCTTACCCTGAATAGCAGCCAGGCCTGCCGCTGAAAGCCCTGAGGCTGGGGAGCAGCATTTGAATCTTAGACCCCAAGCACTAGCTGGGTGGATCTAGGCCAGGGGTGGAGAGGACTCTCAGAAGTCAAGTAACTGGCTGGGAAAATGCCCAGAAAAGGGAAAAAAAATTAGACCATAGAAGGTTACTTTCCTGATGAACAGATGTTTCCTCCTTTCCTTTCAGATGAGGAAGAACAATGCTTACCATCAGGTAAAGAAATAGGAGTCAAGGCCTCTGGATCTCAAACATCTGAAATAGATATCCAATGGGCTCAGGTCATGGAAGAGCTCAAAAAGGATTTTGAAGATCAAGTTAGACAGGTGGAGGAAAAACTGGGAAGAGAAATGAGAGAGATGCAAGAAAAGCATGAAAAATG
>CM053770.1:565706380-565779455 GCA_028658325.1 Potorous gilbertii
GAAATAAGAAATACAGGTAATGGGGAACAGAAAGTTATCTGGCCTTACAGGACAAAAGAGAAGATGGGGTAAGGGAAGGGAGGGATGCTAGAAGAGAGGACAGATTGGTGATAGGGGTAATTAGAATGCTCAGTGTATTGGGGTGGGGGGAGAGGGCAAATGGGGAGAAAATTTGGAACCCAAAATTTTGTGAAAATGAATGTACAAAGTTATATAAATAAATTTATTAAAAAATAAATAAATAAAAAAAGAAAAAAGAAAAAAACAAATAGAAAAAAAATAAAAGGTTTTGAATAATTTCTCTACCCTTGTCAGATTCTTCTGAAAATTACCCAGGAATGAAATGTCTAGGCTTTTTTTTTTTTAAGGTAGTAAAATCTGGATGCCTAACATAACAGCTCAAGGGTTTTATAGGAAAGAGAGTGAAATTGAGTATTCTGAAACCAAAGGTCAGGAAATATAAAGGGTATTCTGTAGATGCAAAAGAGTATGCAGACACACAATCAGTGCAGGTCTAATATTATTTGAAAAATTGAGGCCGTAGGCTAATGATAAGCTTAATAAGCCTAACAAATTAAAGGATATAGATTAGATTAACATCCAAAGTCATAAAGCAGAGGTGGGGAATCTGAAACCTCAAGGCCACAGGTAGCCTTCTAGGTCTTCGTGTGTGGCTTTTTGACTGAGTCCAAGATTTACAGAACAAATCCTTTTATTAAGGGGGTTTGTTCTGTGAAGTTTGGATTCAGTCAAAGGGCTGCACTTAGGGACCTGGAGGACCACCTGTGACCTTGAGGCCACAGGTTCCCCGCCCCTGCCATAGTGTATGAGGAGATCCTTCTTCCTGCAATGTGTCACCATCATTCAGGGGCCTATATTACCCTTGTGACTTAGAGTACTGTGGTGGATGGTATTCTAACAAGGGTAAAACCCTTAGGGGATGAGGGGAAGCCAGAGACGGTTCCTTCATCTTGGTGCTTTGTCCCATAACAATCTTTAGCTAGTACTTCTCTTGAAGTTGCGTATCCTACTGTGCTTCATTGTTTTGTTCTTAGTAGGTGTTTTGGATCCTTATCTTGCAGTTGCTCCTTTTAGCTCAGCTCTTACTTCCCATAGTTTTTCTGTCCTCCAACAGATGGTTCTAGTTGACCTCCTCTCTAGGGGCCCCAATTCAACAGAAAGCATGTGGACCCTCAGTTGACATTATTATAGGTCTTTTCTTACCTCTCGTGCCCTTATGGGGTCGCCATCTACATTTAAGAAGTGCTGAAAGGGTCACGAGTGGAAAAAGTTCAAGAAGACTTGGTCTAAGGCTGACTTAACCTTTATGTTTATGCCTGAGTTTATACCTCACCTTTCACACAAATGGCTGTGGGACTATATTTCTTTCTTGGACTCTTCAGCCATGTCTATTTTCCACTTGGGGTAGCATGGTGAGTCCATGAGCTCCTTCGCCTCCTGGTATTTGGACCTTGTGCTTCATACTTACATCAACACTGGCCGCTGAGACTTTTGGGGTTTAGGGAAGCATTCCTACTATTTTTTCATTTGTCTTTTGATTTTCTACTTCTCTTCAAGGTGTCTGGGTAGATTTATGCAAATTATCCTAGGCTGCTTCTTCAGAGATCTCCAAAAGAGAAGGAAAAAAGAGCAGAACTCATGACTTTTGGTGGCTGCTCCCAGTCAATGCCTGTGACTCAGAAGAAGAGGTAAAATTTACAATTTCTTTGAGGCTGAGTGGGTCTGGACCTGTTATTTCATCCATATGGGTAGTTCCCACCTGAAGAAATTACTTGTAGCAATGTAGGGTAGCTATTATTCTATAACATTGTTTTCTAGTGTTTCCTCAGCCTACTGGGAGGTTTAATGACTCACCCAGAGTCACACAACCAGTGAGTGTCAGGAGCAGTACTTGAACCCAGATCTTTCCAACTCTGGCACCAGCCTCTTATTCACTATCCTATACAGCCTGAGCATATTTGAATATGGCTTCTATATAGTTTATACAAACCTACATAGGCAATAGTCTACAAGTAAAATAATTTTCAAGCAAAAATAGCATTATTTATTGTTTAAGCTTTTAGAATAATTAAACAAAGAATTGAAGCGACCTTAAACATCTTTTATTTCAGTTTAATCCTTCTTACCCTACTATATCGAACCCACCTTCTGCAGCAGAGGTGGTCCAAAGAGAAGGGATTTTACTCAAGAGTACAGGAAAGAAATTAGGAAGTACAGTAGGGTGTATAAGACATGTGTCAGGGTCATTGGTGGTTTCCATATTAGAAGGTGTACATAGGACTGATTTGATCCAGTGGTAGTTTGCTTTGGTACTCAAGCTTGTGAAAAGAGCTGTCCGCACTGGAAGGTTTCATGTTGCCATGTTAAATGAATACATCTCATTCTGTGATTTTTGTTGCTGCTGTTGTGCTTTGCAGGCCAAGACGGATGGCAGGAGAGAGATCTGCTGAAAGGTTTAGGGCATAACTGACTCATGACCTGATTGTCTTATGGCAAAGCTCAGACACTAGTATAAATATGGAACACAGAGCTATCCTGGGGCAAATTTGTGAAGAGAAGCTTATTTTGGGAGCCCTGCGCATTGCCTTTTCTGTGCTTTCCTTTCTGGTGTGGATGTCATTGTCGGTTTTTCATTTTCACCAGTGACATTAATAGTAAAATGGTGGATAAGTTGTGATGTCTTGACTTGCCTGTGAATTGAATTGAAGTGAGACAGCCGTACTAACTCTTCAGCCTCACTCTTTCTTCAAGAGTCACTGAAGTCTAAGACCTTCCCCTGAAGTCCCCAGGGTTCCTAGAACCTGTGTCTTCCTCCCTGACACCCTATCACGCCACAACAGTACCCCATTCTCCCAGCCTTGCCTTATATCCTTCCAATTCTACATTCTAGCCAATTGTCAAGGAGGGAAGAGAATAAGCATTTATATTGCACCTACTGTGCGCCAGGCACTGAGCAAAATATTTTTTGAGTGTTTTCTCATTCAGTCTTCACAACAACCCTGGGAAGAAAGTGCTATTGTTATTGTCATTCTTAGTTTACACTTTGTAAAACTGAGGCAGAGAAGTTAGGGGACTTGTCCAGGGTCATATAGCTAATAAGTGTCTGAGTCTGGATTTGAACTCGGGTCTTCCTGACTCTAGGCCTAACAGTTTATCCAGTATGCCACCCTGCTACCTCCACTTTTCCTCAGGGAAGAAAACATCTGATAAACTAGTGTAGACTGCAGTGTTAGAGGTTGATGACAACTTTAGTTGGCCCTTCTCAGGGGTATTTGCTTTTTTAGGAGAGTATAAATTAGGACCAGCACAGCCTTTGCCCAAGGGTATACATCTTTGATGGAGGAGATAGGAACTGGGACAGATGGGAGAATATTTTGGAACAAGTAGTTTGTCTTGACATCCCTCAAGTCACACAAGCTAGAAACAACAGCCAGTACAGGACACACGAAAGGCTGGCCTGTGGGTAAAGTCCTCATCCCTGGATTCCCTCTAAGGGCCAAAGGCATGAAGCAATCTGATTTCCCTGCCTTTAAGAAATACAGAAAATATTTAGAAATATATAAGCATTAAATGGCTTTTTTCTAATATTACAACTGTTCTAATTTTGTGTAAAGATTTTAGCCTCAGCCTTTCCAACTGTTGAGTATTATAGTAAGACTATAATCCAGCTCAGAGGGAAAAAAAAGAAGTTTAAAAAAAAGCTACACTGCAATAGAGCATGGCCCTTGAAATTGCTGCTGTTTTCTTACAGCTAGAAAGCAAATCTTTGCTCCAAATGTGGTGCTGGGAAAGAGATAAATTACTTGCTGTGCTTTCATGGCAAGGAAAGGAGGAAAAATGGAATTTTTAGTCATCTGTCAAAGAGACTTGCTACCACCTTAGATCGAAATGACAAATAAGGTAATTCAGAGATTCATTTCTAGAGTCTAGTGTGAATAGCCTGCAGGGAACTGAAAGCAGAACCCATCAGGTGCCAGATTCCATCAGGAAGGGGACTATAAACTCCAGCTGTCCATAAAGAGAATTAACTTCTTAAGATAATAAATCTGACTGGTCCTCCTAGGGCTGGAAAGGACTAAGCGACTTTGAAGGATCACAGCCTCTTGGAATTAGAAGCGACCAGAGGCCATTTGGACCAACCTGTACCTGAACAAGAATCCTCTCTATAATGTTCCCTGAATGAATATCATTCAGCCCATGCTTGGACATTTTCAAAGAGGATCAACCACCTACCTCTCAAGGCAGCCCCTTGCCACTTCTGAACCCTTCTCTGCTTAGTAACTCCCTTGTTTTTCATTTTCCTAGAACTTCCCTGGCCTCAGACACACACCAACTGTGTGATTCTGAGCAAGTCACTTAATCCTATTTGCCTCACTTTTCTTACCTGTAAAATGAGCTGGAGAAGGAAAGAGCAAACCACTCTAGTATCTTTGCCAAGAAAACCCCAAAAAGGTTCATGAAGAATTGGACATGACTGAAAAGCCTGAGCGACAACCAAAGGATGTGTCTGTCATTAATACTGTAGTGCAAAGAGCATGGGCTTTGGATCATAGGGCCTGAATTCAGAACATAACTGCTAGTTACCACCTGTATGATCTGCCTCAGGTCACTTTTCTGCTCTTGGCTCTACCATCCTTATTTTTTAAAATAAAGTGGTTGAATTAAGTGATTTCTGAGGTCCCCCAGAGATCTAGAGTCAGTGATTTTATCTCTTTTTTGCTTATGATTCCCCCTGTTTCTTGGGTATTTGTGTTTTCTTCTCAAGTCTATGAGTAAGGTCAATAAGGGCAGGCATGAGGTTTTCTGCTTCCTTGGTATTCACTGGCTTCCTACACACCACACTTTCGATGGACATTAAACAGGGGGTTGGATTAGATGATCTATAAACATTCTATGCTTTTGTGTTTCTACCAAACATTTGATGAAGGAAGGGACAAATAAAGGAAGGACCAAGCTCTTTTCTAAGATAGTAGAATTTTCTTGATGAATGCTAATAAAAAATCATCATAAAAACACTGCATGACAAAAAGAGAAATGCTTTTCTTTCAATAAAAGATAACATAGAATAGTAGAGTAAGGAACATGGAGTCAGGAAGACCTTGTTTCAAACCTCGTCTCAGATAGACATCTGCTACAGGATTTTGGGCAGGTCTCTTACCTGATCTGGGTCTCAATTCTTTCACCTGTAAAATGGATTTGAATTGAATATCCTCTGAGGTCACTTTCAGCGCTAAGTCTCTGTTTCTATGAGTCTGTAAGTACAAGATTGGTGGTTACGGCCTTACGAATGTTAACAGAAATATACTGAAGATAGAAAAGTGCAGATTTGACATGAAAGTCATTGGTCGTTTTTCCATTTAGTTACTATGGGTTCATTCTGGTGTCAGATTATCAACTAACAGACTCAACACTTCAACTGTCACCTCTGTATGGATGCTTTCCAAACCCATGCCTCTATCTCTGACCTTTCATCTACATGCCAGTCAGATATTTCAGAACACTGACAAGACACCCCACTTGGAAGACTTGCCACCAACTCAGATTCAACAAAGCCTAAACTGACTTCATCATTTCTGGAAACCCAGCTCCCTGTTCCAACTTTTCGATTTCTATAATTCAGCCAGGCGAGATATATTGGAGTCATCTTCTACTCATCTCTCTTCATCTTCCCCATAGCCAGTTTGTCACTAATTTCTGTCATTTCCTCCTGTCCAATCTCTCAGATTCACTCCCTTTATTTTTCCCCCCTGTCATTGTTCTTATCACTCTGTAGCTGGATTACTGCAATAAATTCCTTACAGATTTCCTTCATTCCTTTCTTTCCCTCCTCAATCCAACTTGCACACCATTTCCAGAATTACACTAATTCTTTGACAATTTCATGATCTCACTAACGTGAGTACTCCTATTACAGAATCTAGGTGCTACAACCACCAGACTTGGAGACAGAAAGACCTGAATTCAAATCCTTCTTCACACTGGCTGTGTGACTCTGGATATGTCACTTGACCTCTGTCAGTCTGTTTTCTCATTTGTAAATTGGAGATAATAAGAGTACTGATTGTCTCACAGGGTTGTTATAAGTATCATAGGATCATAGGTTTAGAGCTGGAAGTGTAATAATATATGCAGCATATTTAGCAAACGTTAACATATCAATGTTAGCTATTGCATATTATAATTAATTATAATTATAATATTATTGCGTATTATTTCTCATAAATCTACCTAATATCTTGTGTATCTTTCTATGGTTCTTTTGATACCTTTTGGTTACCAATTGAACATGTGGGCTCTGATTTTCATTGTATGATTGACCACCTGCTTTTCTGGTCATACGTGTCCATGATAATGTCTTTTAAAGAGGAAACTAAACCATGAGTAAATTAAAAACCAATAAGTTCCTGGAGAACAGATAATCAAACATGCTACTCACTACAGAGAAGTAGGGGACTTCTGCTGTAGAATGCTCTATACGTAGTCAGATATAGTCACTACATTTGGATGCTTTTGCTTAGTTGTTTTTCTTTGTTATAAAAATGTTCAATCCTGAGCAAGGGATGAAGAGGGGGAGTATTTCCAGAAACAACTGTTGATTTAAAAATAAAAAGTAGTTCTGAGGGAAATGAAATGAAATGGAAACATTCGCTATACAAGTAAACCTTATGATTAAGAACTTGGCAAAAGATGTCAACGGACTTAATCTGGGGAGCCATGTTGCCTGATGAAAAAGTGGAAAAGTGTCAAGCTTCTACACATGCAACCAGAAAGATCTGTTGCTCTTCCAATATTTTATTCATTTATCAGGAGTGTGGGGTTATTTTAAATTTAATACTTCTGCTACTCAGGAGGGAAAGGCAAGCCATAAAAATGATCTTATAGAGTCTACTAAATCTAAGCTGAGACCTGAAGTTGACTTGAACTGTTATGGGCTTGGGGCAAAACAGGAGGGCAAAGCAACACCTTTTGTAAAATTAGAAAGTCTGAGGAGGAGATCTCAGTTCGAGCAGCATCTCCATAAGGATCCAAAGGTTCAGAAGGTAACCCCAGCTAAAGGATTCTCTAGGAGAGAACCCCAGCACTCACAGAATTCAAAGTAGAACTCCTGATGGAACAAGAAAAAACACCTGGTTCTAGCGACTAAAATAAATTATCCATGTAATGTTCCAGGGTTTGACATGAATCAACAACCCTTCTTATGTTTGGTTCTTATGTAGTGAGTATAAATCTTGCTAATTTACACCTTACCATAAGCACTTACCATATGATTGAATGACTGTCACCTGTAGTTCCATCTGTCATAGTTTAAACACATAGAGGAAATACTTTGCTAGAGGAGAGCTTTCAAGATTGCATTTTGATCTTTAGCCAAAAAACTTCAATATTTAAATGTTTTTTTTAAAAATCAATAAAGAATAAACAGCATTTTATATTCCCTATATCTCTCAGACAGTTTTGATTCCAGAGTTGTGGTATGGTATAGAAAATGATATAGAAAAGCCCACTGGTTTCTTTCTCACATTTCTTTGCTCTAGGTATAAACCATTCTTAAAAGTAAATAACATATAGATGAAAAAGTAGGACTATGGGCAATAATTATAGTCTTCTTGGTTACATTTTTGGGGATTATTTTGGATCCCTCCATTCTGTGAGATATCCTGAGGATTAGC
This sequence comes from Potorous gilbertii, assembly GCA_028658325.1. Classification (NCBI taxonomy): domain Eukaryota; kingdom Metazoa; phylum Chordata; class Mammalia; order Diprotodontia; family Potoroidae; genus Potorous; species Potorous gilbertii. The sequence goes on from CM053770.1 coordinate 565,714,072, forward strand.
TGAGTGCCTTTAACTTTCTGTCACCCCTAGCATGATTTCAACTGTGCGCATTTGGTAAGGACAAACTGGTTTTCCCAACTTTGTTCTGTGTGTCATTACCATTTCTTTGCAAAAAAATTCAAGGTCTGAGATAGGAAAGTCCAAAAGAGTGATTTCACTATTGATGAGAATATATTCAGCTCAATTAAATTTAACAAGTGTTTATTAAATGTCTACTATGTTCAAGGCACTGTACTAGGCACTTAATAAACAAGTCACTTAATAAAAACTTGGTAGATAAACGATACATAAGGCAATATGCTACCGCTGAGAACAGAGAAGAAAAGGAAAAAATAGGAAAAAGGCGAGGAGAGGAGAAAAGAGGAAGAAGAGAGGAAAAAGAAATAGTCCCTGTCCTCAAGGAACTTAGTTTCTTCTGGAGGGATGGGTCTGTAACACATACCCAGATAATTAAATACAAAATAATTCTAAGAGAAAGAAAGCACTAACAACTGGGGAATCAGGAAGAGTTTTCTGTAGGAAATGGAGACTCAGATTGGTCCTGAAGGAAGCTAAGGGAGTAGAAAGGAGTGAAATTAGAGCTAAAGACTCAGAAGTGCTTTCTGTGTACAAAGAACAAACTGTGGAAAGACCTGGAGATGGAAAATGAGCTGTCAAGATTAGAGGAAAACTAGTAGTCCAGTTTAAATGGAACATAGAATAAGTGAAAGGCGGAAGCATGAAATAAATATGAAAAAATAGGAGGGAGTCATATAGTACAGAGTCTAGGTTGTACAATAGTACAGAGTCTAGGTTGAAGAATTTTTTATTTTATCCCATTGAATAGACAGTAAGACATGTGGGTCTACATAGGACTATTTTGACTATAAATTATCAACAGATCTTTTTTTTTGGTGGGGGAGGGGGCATCTTTTATCTTTGATGCCATTAGAATAATTTGGTTAAGTTAGATCTCACCTTCTGTCTTAGGTAATTACTTGGTGGGAGGTGAGAGGGATAGTATATAGGCTTTAGAAGGTCTGATTATTTGATTAGAGTAGCTCATTTAAAGGAATAAATGAGAAAGATTTCACTAATGAATATAAATATTTTGGTAATATGGCATGGATATAGACTTCTTCTCCATCTATCAAAAAGTGAGCCTCCTGAGGGCAAGGACCCTCTCCTTTCCTCCTCTCACCTCCTCTCTTTTTATCTTCTCCTTTCCTCTCCTTTTGTATTCTCAGTGATGGCACACTGTCATGTTTGTTGTTTATTTACCAAGTGTTTATTTACTAAGTGTCTTGTTTATTATGGGTTTATGGAAATGTGGAATATGTGGTGTTTTCATTTGGAAGGTACTTGACACAAATGTGTCTCTAACTGAGCAATTATAGAAAAGAGTGGACACCTTGTGGTGATTAAAAGACATACGTATCCAACCGGAATGGTTGCAAGCAGGAGCAGCAGGGGCAAAAGCAGTTTTTGTCTTCTTCCTGCCCTCTTTTCCCTACCTTACCTATGGTGTCTGCCAGCATCGGAGTAGCAGACACCACATTCGTAAAGGAGTAATTGGGGGAATCAAGCAATTTCAGGACAGGGACAGAGGCACGTACTCTCCAGACAAACACAGACACATAAAGTCGAATGTAAAATAGGAAAATGTTTTGGTAAGTAAAGCCCTTGGCAACAGAGAAGAGGGCTGACCATGTATGTAAGAGAGAGCTAGTCTTGGCCATTGAGAATCAAAAGAAGAAGGGCAGACCCAGGAACCCCTAGTTAGTTTTAGGAGTGTGGACCCGCAGACACCACCTAATGAATTTGTGAGTCTACTTGCCCTCCCTGGAACCCGAACTGTAAACCAGTGAGTGCCAAGTTGGGGAGGTCGAACAGGAGCAGAACATGTCAGAGTGTTTCTTCTGCCCTTGTAGTCATTGATTTGCACAGCTCCTGGAGACACTCCTAGAGAAAGAATCTGAAAGCTATAATCTTCGCGTGTTATTGTTTCCACTGTGTTTATTAGGTGATGCTAATGTTTCACAGTCACTGTGTTTGAACTGGGCATAGCTAGTAAGATGATGCCACCCAGAATCACATTTAGGCTTTGTTTTTGGATTTCTGAAGAGTGTGTGTGTGTGTGTGTGTGTGTGTGTGTGTGTGTGTGTGTGTGTGTTGGACGGGGCGGGGTGAATGTGGGGAAGAAAAAAAGGAAAAGAGATCTTTCTGAGTTCGAAAAAACTGCTCAAACACCTGCTACCGAACACTTTGAGGGCAGCTTGCTCCTGGCCAAGACTGTCTAGGCTTCTAAGTGAATCTTCCATAAAAACTGCCTTTTGGAGTTCCTGAAGTGACCAAGACAGGGCTTGTCATTCTTCTCTGAGAATTTCTCACCATGAGTGGATGGTGACTGACACTCTGCCAATACATATGTTTATCTACATCTGCAATCTCTTATTGCTTCTTGAAACACAGATCAACTCTCATTTATGAGCTCCTAGCAGAAGATGCATCAGCTCACCTAGTTTTCTGTGACGTTCTCAGTGAGCAGTGATGTCCTCACCACATCATTACACATTTACCAGGAAGGTATCTTACTGCTGACTTACTTGACAAGAGAAAGCGATGGCGGACATATCCAAGAGCTAATAACTCCAGGCACCAGCAATGTAGCTATTCTCCTTCTCTATAACTGACTCACGCAATTAAACTCACAGATGGCGACATAAAACAGGACCCTTCTGTGATCTTTCTTCAATCTTATTCTAGAAAAAATAGAGTTATTGCACAGGAAACTGGTAGAAACATCTTGCATTCAGTGATGATAATGCCAATATTTAAATGGCCTGACCTACTCTTTGGTATGTCCATATTTGTAGGAATGATTCTATTGTGGTTATGGCCTCATGGAATTCCACAGCTTCTGAATTGAAAGGGGTGTTAGAGGTATTTAGTTCATTCCTCTACCCACTGTAGGACTCTACTCCACAATAAGGTTATCCAGTCTTTGTTTATCCACTTTGAGTGGTAGGGACCTCATTCTTTAGGAAAGCAGCATCTTATCATGGTCAGTTGGTTCTAGCTGCTAGAACTTTCTTTCTTATAATGAGCTGAAATCTGCCTCTTTGTAACTTCTACTGAGTGATTCTGTTTCTACCATCTGGAGAAACCAATTTGTTTTCCACAAGGAGCTGAAGGTAATGATCCCTTCTCCAGAATAAACATATTCAATTCCTTCAGTTGTTCTTTACGTGGCATTCTTCTGAGGCTCTTTATCACTGTTCTTTAGCACCTGATTCATAGCTGGCCTTTCCACCCCATTCCCTGCTATCATGTTAATGGACCTTAATATACAGGATGATCCTTCCAACTTCTTAATAAGAAGAGCTAACATTTATATAGCATACCTATGTGCCAGACACTGTAAAGTGCTTTACAAATTATCTCATTTGATTATTATTTCATTTGATCCTCATGATGACCCTGGGATGTAGGTGCTGTCATTATCCACATTTTGCAAATAAGGAAACTGAGGCAAACAGATGCTAAGTGACTTGCCCAAGATTATATATCTGGTAAGTGTCTGAGGTCAGATGTGAACTCAGGTCTGTCCTGACTGTAGGCCCAGTGCTCTGTAAATTAATTCTAATTTACAGTTCTTTAATTTCTTCACCTTCAATGCCCTTTATTTCCACCCTACTCTAGTCACTCAGGGTCATGGCTTGGTTGTTGTTCAGTCTTTGTAACACCATTTGGGGTGTTTGGTTTGCCATTTCCACCTCCAACTCATTTTACAGATGAGAAACTGAGGCAAACAGGGTTAAGTGACTTGCCCATTGTCGCACAACCACTAAGTGTCTGAGGCCAAAATTGAACTCAGGAAGCTGAGTCTTCTAAACTTCAGGTCTAGAACTGTATCCACTCTACCACCTTGGCTATTCTTTACTGTCATGTATAACTGTGCTACCCCAAAATTCTGAAATTCTACTTTTATCACAAACTCCTCTTTTTCCTTTTCTTTCAGTCTTACTAAAAGTGTCCCTTCTCATCATAATGACCAATAACCCTCTCACTGGGCTCCTTATTTTCTTAGAGCATTGCCCACACTATGACTTGCTTATAAGAGTATTATCTCTTTCCCTCTACTGTATCTACCTCTACTGTAGGATCTCAGCACCATATTTTCAAGCATGAGTCCACCCTGACAAGCAGAGAATATCCCAGCTGAATATCACTTCATTCACTCTCCACACTCCTCTTTTTTCTTCATTGTATTCTTGACATCCTGGACGAACCTCCACCCTGACACCTTCTCCTAACTAGTGACTCTTTTCCCAGTTTTAGGAAGGATCCCGGCCATGCTTCACTTCACTCACATCTTTACTTGCTAATTTTTTTCTCTTCTCCATATATAACCTTTCCCCTTTGAAGTTACCCTTTCCTCCCTTACTTTCAGCTCCTCATGATGTGCTGTCTTCTCTTTGAGGATAGAGATTGTTTTTGGTTGTATTTGCTTCTCTCTCTCTCTCTCTCTGTCTCTCTCTCTGTCTCTCTCTCCTTCTCTCTTTTCCTGTCCCTCCCTCCTTCCCTCCCTCCCTCTCCCTCTCTGCTGCCACACTTAGTAATCTAAGGGTGGTAGAGAGGACATCATGCACATAGGATAGGGAATAGAAAATATATACAAAAGAAATCTAAAAGACTAAGCCATGACAGACAAGATGGCAGAGTATTTGAAGAAAGTATGACAAATTTAGAATCCTTAAAGCAAAATCCTCAAGATAAAAATATAGACATATCTCTATGAGATAAAATCCTGATAAAATAACACTGGATAACTCAAACACTTAGAACTGAAACTTATCAACCATACCCAACTTACATCAATCACCATGAGCAGCCAACACCAACAATCTCTGGTCTTGTGCTTCACAGTCCAGCTGTGAGGACCCCTTACAATCTTCCGAAGCCAGTGAGTGATTCAGTCTAAACCACTCACATACCATAGAAGACATTGATTCTGACCAACTGCATAAAAGAAAGGGAGGGCAATAGGAACAAGGAGGAAGAAGACAGGAGCACAGTGCTGGCTAGAGGGGAATCTCTGGGGCTTCCGTGTCACAGGGAAGTGGGACTAGAAACCATCCCCTCCCTCCTCCCTCCACCATCTGATATGAAGAATCGAGCCTCAGGCATCTGGGTAGTAATAGTGGAAGAGGAAGGAAGAATGGATGGAAGGAAGGAAGGAAGGAAGGGAAGAAAGAGTAAGGAAGGGAAAGAAGGAAGAGAAGGAGGGAGGGAATGAAGGACACAAGGATTTATTAAGCTCCTACTATCTGCCAAGTAATGTGCTAAGGACTTTATAATTATTCTCTCATTAGATCCTCACAATAACCCTGGGGATTGATTGATTATGATTATTTTTCTCCCATATTAATAGCCAATTATTAAAATTGGGGAGACCTAAGCTTTTTTTCTCCTGTTCTATTTCCTTGTCCACTCTCTCAAGGACAGGGCTGATGGAAGATAGGATTAATATTCTTCTTATTCTCGGTATTGCTTCTCCACCCAACTAGATCAAACTTCTAATCTAAGTTGGCTTATTGTCCTGGCTTATTGTCTTCTGCTCAGTCTTGGATGGGGGAACGTAGATTTTTTTTTGTATAGATTGTGCAAGGCTGAGATTAATTTAAAATTAAATGACATAATCAACATTCATTAGAATAAACCCAGCCTTTCATTTTAACATTCATTCTCTCATTACTTGTTAACCCATTAGAGTTGATTGCTATCCTCTGGAAAACTCATTTTTTTTCTAAAATCATATAAGCCTTGAGCCCTCCACCATGAGTGTCATTAGCATTTGGGAGTGCCACTGACCTCTTTTATTAAAATGACTAATTAATAATTATTAATAAAATGACTAGTTACCCAGAAACCATGTCTCTTGAACTTTTTAAATGCCACAGGGGTAAATGCTATTATCATTATTTTACAATTGAGGAAACTGTGGCAGACTTAAATGATTTGCCTAGGGTCACCAAGCTAAAAAGTATAGGAGGCATCAAAGAATGCGGGCAGAAGCCAGAGACAAGCAATTAGGAATGGTTTTTTTTGAAAAGCTGAAAGACACAAAGTTCAAGGAAAAAAAAGATTGGCATAAGCCTGACTCCTGACCCATAAGCAGTGAAACTCATAAAGGCAAAAGAAAAAAAATATTCAAAATGCCATAATACATTGAACAAGTAATATATACTGTGAAGGAAAATGAACCAAAAATTCCCAATGAAAATGAAAATTCCTTGGATTCACTAGAACTCATGAAACCATGGTCAGAAATTCAGAATAGTTTAAGGGAGAAATGAAACTTTTAAAGGACAATATTAAGATGGGAAATAAGTCGATGATTATCACATCAGAATTAGCAGACAGAATTAGCAAAGACAAAAAGCATACGGAGAACCTAGAACATATGATAGATAATCTCCCTAAAGAATTAGAGGCTCTGAAAAAGAAAATAACAGATTAGTATTTCCAGAACAAAAAAGTAGAAGAAAGTGCAGCAGAATAGGTACCGAAGACAGTAGTTAGAAAAGAATACATAAATTCTTTATGAGCCAAATGAACTGGATGTGCAGAGATAAATCTTGTTTCCCAGAAACAACATGATAAATAAGCTTGAACACCATGCTTCAAGAAATAATGCAAGATACCATGCAGAATCTTTAAGTAGGTGGCCAACTTCTGAATGATGAAGTCTATAGTTTGCTGTCAGAGAAAAATCCCATCCTTAAAACTCCACAATTGTGAACCATGTGCTTTTCCAGGTGGTGAAAAGGAAGAGTCAAAAGTGGGAGGGAGAGCAGAAAAAGAAATGAAAAATATGAATGAATAATTTAGGTAAAGTTAAGGACCTTTGGATAGGGCAGGAAAACTGAAGTAGTGAGAGAGTGCCTGTAGCAATAGATTAGCATCCAAGCAGAGTAAGGAAAATGAATTGTAGGAATAAAGTGTAGGCTTTAAAGAGGAGAAGGGTAAAAATCAATATGCAAGAGATAAATGGAAGAAAACACAAATATAACTTTATATGTGAATTGACAAAACAATCTGATAAAATAAAAGAGAATAGTAGAATGCTTTGAGAAAATAAAACTCAGCCATTACCTCCATACTTAAAAAGGCATATCCAGAGTGAAGATGAGAGGCTAGAACAAAATTTACTTTGCACTAGGATATTTGTACCCCTCCACTCAAATTAAGAGTTTTAATCATGCTATTAGGCAAATCAAAAATAAAAATTTATAATGTTGAACAATAAAAAAGAAAATTACCTTCTGTTTAAAAGAACCATATATAATTTTTAAAAAATAATATTAAATGTATGTATACCAAATGGTAGAAAGGAAAAGATAATTGAATTTTAAAAAGACATAGATAATGCAAAAAATGAAGTCAATTTAATGTTGTTTTCTCAAAACTAGGTAAGTTTCACAAAAAAGTTTTTTTTTTTTAAAAGGGAAAATGTGCATCTGGAAAAGCTGTTGAAAAAGTTAAATTTGAAAGATTTATGGTGTCTTTTGTATTGGGATATCAAAAAGAATACATAGTTCTTAGTATTACATATTTTTAAAAATGGACCATATGCTAGGGACCAGAAAAATTATAAATAAACATAAAAAAGCAGGAATATTTTCTTTATATATGCCAATGTGACAAAAATTATGATTACTATAGGAAAGATATGTAAAAGACACAAGCTTAAAAAGACAATAATGACAGTCTAATTAATAAATGTGTTAAAGTAAACATGTGAAAGAGAAACATAATGATGAGACAACATGCCCCAAATTTGGTATGCAGCTAAGGTAGTTCCTCAGAGGAAATATATTTCTGAAAATATAAGTTAACAAAAAGAAACAAGAGAGGCATAACAAACTGAATGCACATTTTAAAAACAAGAGAATTAACAAGTTAAACTCTAAATATGAAGAAAAAAATTAAATATTGGTGAAGAAATTAATAAAATTGAATACAAATGATTATAAAATGATAAAACTAAATCTCCAAACTTTGAACTAATCTGATAAAAAAAGAGAAATTAAATTATAAAAATAAGCAAGTAATTTTAAGGGAATTGTGATAGCAGTAAACATCTGGCGGAATCAGGAAAGGCTTCATTTAGGAGCTAGCTCTTGAGCTGAATCTTGAAGGTGATGAGACTTTCCAAGGGCTAGAAGAGAGAGGCTGAATATTCCAAGCACAGGGACAGCAGTGGGGAATGGAATGTCATGAATGTCGAATAGCAAACAGGCCACTTAGGCTGGAACATGGAATGTGTGAAGGAGATAATGTGAAGCCTGGCTGGAAAGATAAGTTGGAGCCAGTTTGTGAAGGGTTTTAAATGCCACCCAGAGAAGTTTGTATTTTATCGTAGAGGCAACTGTGAAACTCATACATTATTGGGAGCCACTAAAAAAAAATTTAAAAAATTAATAAATATTTATTTTCTCTCCCTTTCTCTTTCCACGCATTAAGAAAGGAAAAACAAAAAGAAAAACAAAACCTTTGTAACAAATTTGCATAGTTAAAGGGTGTGAAATGAGGTGTCTGTAAGGAGGTTGGTGGAAAGTTAGGAAGAGGCTGTGTTTGGGCAAAAAAGAAGTTCTTTTTATTCTCTCTTATCTACTATTACATTCCCCAGAAACACTTCTCCCAAGAGAAGTCCTGAGCCTTTTCTCCTTATTGACCCCTTCATCCAGCCAGGAGACTTGTTCAGATTTCCCTAAACAAACAAACAGACAAACAAACAGAAGTCTCTTTGTGACCTTGCTCTCCTTTCAGTCTATCTATCACTCTTTTTCTCTCTTCCCTTTGAATGTCAAACTTCTTAAAGAAATAATTTATGTTTTCTACCTGCATGACCTTTCCACTGACTCATTAATCAGTCTTTTGAATCTGGCTTCTGTCCCTACACTTTAATGAAATTTCTCTCTCCACATTTGCTAATGACTTCTTTATTGCTAAATCCAATAGACTCATTCAGTCAGCCTTAATTCTCCTTGACAGCCTCTGTATTATTTGATAGTATTGATGCCTTCTTGATACTTGGTCATCTTTGAGCTTACCAAGACACTGGGACCTTATGGTTCTATTACTGACCCTTGGAGCATTCTTTCTATGTTTTCTTTGCTTGTTTTCCTTCCTTTTTCTGCCTTTGAGTGCTGGGGATCACCGAAGGCTTTGTCCTTGAGCCTTGTCTTCTTTTTATTTTTGAAATCTCTATATTCTTTCACGTGGAGATCTAACTACTTTCATGTTACAATAATGAGTGCTATGTAGAGAGTACCAAATCAATCAAATAAACATTAATCACTTCTTATATGCCAGGTACCATACTGTTGGGGACAAACCCACATTTAGTGGTGATAACAAGGCTTATGATCCAGCAAAATGGACTGAAGAGGACTGGTCAGAGACGTAGGAGAGCCAGGAAAAGGCACTGTCACAAAAACCTAGAGAGTAAAGAATATTTACCAGGAGAAGGTAGTCAATAGTGTCGAATGCTGCAGAGAGGTCCAGAAGGATGAGGACTGAGAAAAGCCATCTGATCTGGAAATTAAGAGATCATGAATAACTTTGGAGAGAACTGAAATTTCGGTTGAGTAATTAGGTAGGAAGACAGATTGCAGAGTTTAAAATAGTGAAAGAAAAGAAAATGGAGACATCAAGTTTAAATGCCCTTTTCAAAGGGTTTACCTGAGAAAGAGAAGACAGACATAGGATGAGAGTTTGTAGGGATGACAGAATCTAATCAGGTGTTGCTCTTTTTTCTAGAGATTGGAGGGGAGAGAGAGAGAGAGAGAGAGAGAGAGAGAGAGAGAGAGAGAGAGAGACAGAGAGAGAGAGACAGAGAGAGAGAGACAGAAAGAGAGAGAGAGAGAGAGAGAGAGAGAGAGAGACAGAGAGAGAGAGACAGAAAGAGAGAGAGAGAGAGAGAGGGAGAGAGAGAGAGAGAGAGAGAGGAGATGATAATTGGGACAGCCTACAACTGCTGGAGAAGATGTATGGGGATGGCAACAAAGATGCATGTAGAAAGTTGTCCATGGGATGAGGACATCATCTCTTCTTCAGACTCTGGAATAAACAAAAAAACGATAGAAGTTAATATTGAAGGTCTGTGAGATGAAGAGAAAAGGTTGTGAAATGAGGAAGGAGAAAAAGAGAGAGCTTGGAATAATGGTCTTGATCTTCTCTGTATAGTTTGAGGCAATAGCTTCAGCAGGGAGAATTGAGGAGGGTTATTGCAGGTGGCTTGAGAAGAGAAATAAAGGCTTGGGGTATACACTGTGATAAGTGAGAGAGAGAATAAATGATCAAATTTACATCTTCATCCCGAAATTCTCCTTAGAGTTCCAAATCCGTATTTCTAATTTTGTCTACGGTGGATAGTTTTTCCTGGATTGTCATTTCAGACACAATATGTCATCTTCAACATCTCCTCTTCCCAATTTCCCTATTTCTGTTAATGGTAATATATTATCCAGGCTCCAAAACCTCAGAGACACTCTTCCCTCCGTGTTGTACCCTTTATTCCATCAATTGCTGAATCCTATAGATTGCATTGCTACAGTAGTTCTGGGATCAGTTTCCCCCTGCACATTTAAGGGCAACCACCATACTTCAAGGTCTCATCATCTTTTAGCTGGTTTGACTTCTAAATTGCCCTCCTGCCCTCAGTCCATCTTCTCTGTAACCCATCCTTTCTCTTATTGTCTAGTAATCTTCTTCTAGCCACTTTACTCCTGATCTCAAAAGCCTTAAGTGTTGTCTAAAGGGTAAAAGCCAAACTCCATTTAAGGTCATCCAAAATCTGGCTCTAAACTACCTTCACTCTACCCTTTGTCACACATACTATAGCCCATCCAAATTACATGACTCTCTGCTCTTGAGACCATTGTACTAGAATTAGTGTTGATTCCAGACACTTAATAGGTGTGTGATCTCAGACAAATCAACCTCTCAACCTCAGTTTTCTTATCTATAAAATTGAAATAATAATAACACCTCCCTTACAGAGTTGTTACAACCAAATGAAATAATATATGTAAAGTACTTTGCAACCTGAAAACACTACATACATGTTAACTATTTTCATCATCTTCTCCTGCCCCCTCCTACTTCATTTCATTTACACAGGCCTGGAATAGATTATATATATTTATGTGTGTATATGTATATATTTATACATACATATGTATGTGTATGTATATATTTATACATACACACATATGTACATACATACATATATATATATATATATATTTTTTTCCTGTTGGAATACCCAGCTTAGGTATCAACTTGATGTCTCTAAACTGAAAGTGATCTTTCCCTCTTCAAACTTTTGATACCACTTTATCTTTCTCCTTTGATGCTCTTAATCACTTTCTATCATCTATTAAGATGATTTGTTTGCGTATCTTCAGTCAATTATTAGATTTATTATATTGTATGCTCTTAGAGGGCAAGAATTGTTTCATTTCATCCTTCTCTTCTCATTGTTTATCATTGGCCTTGCCAAAAATAGGTTCTTGGTAAATATTTATTGAACCGAACTCCTAATTCTAATTTGGAAGGACAAAACTGGCTCTTGTTCAGTTCCTACGTAGATTTTTCTCTTTCTATTCAGTAGGTTTTCTATTAACCAAAGATAAAATGTCATGGTGTACCCACTTCAGGGCACGATATTGAGGGAATGATATTCTTGACAATGAAAGACACCATGTTTTTCATCCAAGTTACTCATTAGGAGTGCTGTCCCTAACCCTAATATCAGACCTTTGAATAGTAAGATTCCAAAGCCAGGTTAGCAAATAACTAGATCTTGTTAATGTAGTTCTGCATTAATATATCTGTACTTGACAAACAAGGGTCATGAATTACCATGAGTGTTTAACAGCCTCTATGAAAGACTTGCCCTTAGGCAGTCTCTATTGGCCACAGATTGTTCTAGGAAGTTATAAAGGAAGAAATTGGGACCCCAAAAGACCCAGTGTCTTGTTGAAAGTCATATACTAAGTTAGAAACAGAATTGAGACTACAATTCAGTTTTTTAGTTCCTTATGCCTGGTTTCCTCACTTTTCCCTGCTCTGTGGCATACTGGTAAATTACTAAATTTGACATGGCACCCCCGAGGGACAAGGTGAAGATGTCTCTCCAAAAACAATGGATTTGAATTTTTGTGGGATGCTGATATAAATATAGACCATGAGGCTGGAAAATAATCTTTGGCTATTATAATCATGACATAAGAGAGAGAGAGCAAGGAAAAAGAAAAAGAAGGAAGGAAACAAGCATGTAAGTGTCTACTCTGTTCCAGGTGCTTTGCTTTGTGTTTTACAAATAATATTTCCTCATATCCTCACAATAACCCTGAGAGATAGGTGCTCTTCATCCCTATTTTACAATTAAGGAAACTGAGGCAGACAGAGGTTAAGTGACTTGCCCAGGGTCACATAGCTAGTAAGTGTCTGAGATTAGATTTGCATTCAAGTCTTCCTGAGTCCAGACCTTTAGCCATGTAACATCTGATGTATTGGAAACAAGTTCTGAGTTGGGGTTCTGTCCCAGAGGATGTTAATTCAGAGGAAAGGAATTTATGTGTCAAGGGTGTGAGGAGGCATTAATGAAGGAAAAAAGCCCAAGATCATATCAGCAGCAGCTGAGATGCTGCAAAAGGAATTATAGCTACAATGGAAAGTCCAGTTTACCTTGACCCACCAATGAGCTCTTTCTCATTAGGAGGTGGGGAGGAGTGTTTTTTCCACATTGGGTAGAAAACATTGCCTTAGACTTTGTAACCAAATTCTTCAGTTATTTTTTCTCTGTCATCATAGGATTTAGAACCATACAGGACCCTAAGGAAGCTGATCATAAGAAAGGCTTGGTAGCTTGTTTAAAATCACTCAACCAGGAAACAACAGAGACAGTATTAAAAATCAAATCCTGTGAGTCCAAATCCAGGGCTCTTTCTACCATATACATTTGACTTTCTTGATATCGTTTTTCTCCCTTCTCAATGTTTTGGTCACTTATATCTTTGAGTATTTGACAATAGATAAATAGCAGCATATAGTATAGTATAGTTGCTCATATAGGACTTGGGACTGTCAAAGGACAATTTTGGAAAACTAGGAGCTCTGCTTTCTAACAATGAATACAAAACTGTGTTTCAGAGAAGGGTTTTTAGAATGCTTGGGATAGAAGGGGAATTTATAGATTGTGTATGTACTTTAATCCCCTCATTTTACAGATAGAGGGGCTTACTGACTAGAAGTGTTTATGTGGCCAGATGAGGACTCTGGGAAGCCACTTAAAGAGTCTCCTGGTTTTGAAAACCCAGATGTCAGTACTTCCCTCTTTGGTAACGATGGTCAGACAGTTGGGGTCCATTTGTCTGTTTAATTCAGGCAGAGGAAGCCATATCTGTGGACTTTTAATTTCCCTGTATTTTCTTTGAAGTTCAGGGTGATGACTCCTCTGAACTCGGTGAATGATAAATGTGCTTGGTTAAAGGAATGATACATGTACTTAATTAAAGTGATTGTTAATCCCGCAAAAGTTTCTTTTTATGAATGCAGGTCTAAGAACCTATTATAGTAGGTCCCCCTGTGTATGTTGGGGTATGTAACTGCTACACCAGGTCAAAAAGGTTTTTTTGGGGGGGTAAAGATTGCAAAGCATCACTAAAGAATTAGGGCAAAGAATAGCAATAACAAATAAGGTATAAAACTTAAAATAAATTATGGGTTAAAAACGAATCAACATCTACTCATAGGGAGCTTACTTCTATTCAAGGGAAGCATAAGTAGATGAAGTCTTCCTCTCTAGCTCACCAGCCCAGGAGTATTCATAGAAACTACCTATCTTGGGAATTGGCATCAATGTGGATAACTGTCATGACCCAGGTCTCTGGCAGTCTCATTTGACTGCTTTATTATCTGACCAAAGCAATGACCCTAGTCACCCTTGTCACTTCATGGAAGCCTATCATCTCAATCCTGATGTCAGTTGGGCCTACCTACATGGTAATCTGCAGGTCTGGCTCCCATGGCAATTGACAATTGTGCTAAACTCTTCCCTCCTTCCCCTTCCCATGAGAGTTAACAAATCTGGCAGAGGGAGAGGAAGGCAGAGGAAGGAAAAGAAAGGCATACCCATAGAGGGGGATTGTTCCTTATATCCTATAGTGTGGTTTATGGTCAGTTGCAAGGATTGACAGGGAGGTGGGCATCATTATCATCATCACCCTTGGCCAATAGAAAACTAATAATAATCCAAATAGATAAGATGACCGTGTTTAGGAATAAATTACACTCAAGAAGAAGGACTTGAACTGAATTTTGGAGGAAGCTGGGGCTTCTGCACAATGTGAGGAGAGAATGTATTCTAGGCATAAGGTATATTCCTGTGCAAAGGCAAGGAGAAAGGAAATAGAATGTCAAGCATGGGAAATAGTAAGTCGACTCATTTGGTTGTGCATGAAGGACAGTGATGTGCAATAATGAAGGGGAGGGAAAGGAATAGGCATTTATATAGTACCTGCTGTGTTCCAAGGATGGTGCTAAGTGTGTTAAATATGATCCTCACAACAACTCTGCAGGGTAGGTGCTATTATTCTTCTCATTTTACAGGTGAGGAAACAGAGACAAACACAGTTTAAATGACCTGCCCATAGTCACGCAGCTAGTGTCTGAGGCTGGATTTGAATTCAGGTTTTCCTGACTCCAGGCTCAGCTTCAGTGTACCAGCTAACTCCCTCAATAATGAAAGGAAGGAGGGAAGGAAAAACGGAAAGAAGGAAAGAGAGAAGAAAAAGAAAAATACAATCATTTTTTCTATGCCAAGCACTCAGGATGAAAATACAAAAGCAAAGAAACCTCAAAGAGGTTATATTTTAGTAAAGGGAAGCAGCCCATGTAGGCAAGAGGTGTCCAAGTGGGGAGATTTTGGAAATTTACAGATGCTAAAGGTAACTAATTGGGAAATTGATTGATACCCCCTTTTTAGGAACAATGGAAGTATTGATTTGGTTATGGTTACAGAACTGGAAGGGGGAGGGGAGGGTGGAGGTTATGCATTTAGTGGCAATGCAGCTGAGTGGATAGAGAGTAAAGTGAGTCACAGCTAGGCCTTCCTGAACAGTGGGCCAAGTGAGGCACTCACCAGTCAGGAGTGGGGGAGGGGGATGGAGGGAGGAAGGCAGGTTAGGGTGGTACTCCCAGAGCTGAAAGGGTTAAGAGCTCCAGACTTTTGTTATAAGTTGGGAAAGGAAGGTTGGGACTAGATTGTGAAGGGCTTTAAAAATCTAATAGAGCAGTCTGTATTTTATTTTAGAGGTAGGAGGGAGCCACCAGGGTTTTAAAAATAAGGTAGTGAGATAATCAGACCTGAGCTGTAGGAATGTTCATTTAACAATCTGTGTGGAAGATGAATTGGGGTGGGGAGGAATCTAGATAAGGAGCACTGAAGAAGCTGTGAGTTATAGACTAATGTGGTAGGCATGCGAGTGGAAAAGAGAGTTGGATTCTAGAAGGGAATTTACAAAACTTGACCTGGTCATGTGACCAACAAGATGTTGGCCCAGACATTTCCTCTCATGAACTCCCAAACTTCTGCAAAAATAGGAATTATGGGCAATTGGTTAAACAATTTAAGCTGTTGCCACAGTTTAAGATACCAAGAACTCTAACAAGGTAAGACCCAATGAGTCAACCACAGAGAAAGCTAATGCCTAATTTGCTCTGTTAGTACTCCCTCTGCACCCAGTCATCCCCCTTTGACAGGTCTGCACAATGACTTTGCTCTGACCTGCAACTGTTTTCAGCCAGGGAACTGAGGAACGGAGGGAAAAGGAGGAGGCAGGCATTCTGTGTGTGTGTGTGTGTGTGTGTGTGTGTGTGGTTAAATGTGTTGAGGGTGGGGGTTTGAAGGAAAGGGGACCAGAATGCAAATAAGGCCAGTTCTGCCTCTTCCCTTTCCCCCACCAGGAATTGCTTGGGTCAGAGACTGGAGAATCAGTAAGTGGGGAAAAGGGTAATACAAAAGAAAAAAAGACTTAAATTATTAAATATCTCAGAAGAAACACAAAACTTAGAAACCCACTAGGTATGAGAGTTTCTTCATTTTGCTTACTGTGTGTTTTTTGACATGCCACATTCTCCTCGTCTGTTTTCTCATTTGTAAGAAGGGGATAATTTATTCTAACTGCCTCAGAGCTTAGTTCTGAGAAGCAAATGAAGTCATGCCCATGACTTTGTAATGGTAAGAAAGGCATTGTAAAGGTAAGATAAGCTCTCTGGGAAAGGCAAAATAGCCCCTGTCCGCAAAAATGGGAGGAAACTGCTTAAAGGAGTTTTGCCAAAGTAAATATTCAACTAGGTATCCTATCTTCCCCAGGCCCAAAGGCCTTTTAGCAACACGGACATTTTTCCTTCCTGTTTTTCTGAGGGTGCGTGACATACACTCAGTGGGCTTCTCTCTGCCATCTGACAAGCTGCATGAGAACACAGGGGAAGCCTGACAAGTCAAGGTTGCAAGGTCATTATGTGCCTCATGCTAGCACAGATGGCACTCTTACACAGGAACACTGAGTGCATTCCAGGAACCATTCTCCCTCCTCACTACTTTAGAGTCACTGAAGACTGGGCTTTCCCAAGAAACATGCATCATAAATACACCAGGACCCTTTCTCCTGCATGCACAAGGAGAGGGAAATAAAGTAAGGCAGAAGGATATTGTATGTTTGGCAATTGTACTCTCTGCACTCGTGTACAACCAGAAAAAAGGTATCTTTTTCCCCACTTTCAACAGATGCAGCATCCCTATGGAGGAAGCCAAAGACAGCATTTCTTACAAGCAATCTAGGATAATCTTGTATGACTAATCCAAAGAGACCATGATCCCTTGCAAGGAAGTCAAATAAACTGCATGTGGTAGGCCAGAAGTGGGACTGGGCCATTGCAGAGTAGCAAACACTGTACAGCTGACTCTGCTTAGTGGGGAGCTATTCTCAGGCAAATGATGGGTCACAAGTCTTTGGATGGGGACATCTGGAAGGGACATGACTCTCAGAGGAGAGAAAGACTGCCTTATCACTTCCCCAGTTCCATCTCTGTCCCTTGAGGGTTCCTCAGATGCAATTGAATAACCTGGGTCATTCCTTCCTCCTCCTTTCCAACCCCACATGGTCTGTGATTGAGCATGCCTTGGAAGACCGAAGGAGGTTGGGTTCAGTGTGTATTTTTGTGGTAAAAGTAGACACTTAATTTGAAAACTATAGCCCCTAGTGTTCTGTTTCTGCCAAGTTAGAAAGGATCCTTCCCAGAACATCGAAGTCCTCTAAGTGTCTCTGGACATAAAATTCAGAAACAACACAGACTTTTCCCTTTAGGAATTCACCATCCCTAAGTCACACATGACTCAGACCAAACAGGAAATCACAAGATTTTATTAGGCATCTCCTATGTAACGCTGGACTTACAAAGTCCCCTAAAATGAAATAGTTCTTGCTTTTAGGAAGCTGAAGAGAGGAAGGAGCTAACAGGAATTTAAACAAAAACTTCCTGTTTTTCAGTTCTTTCTAGAGTTTTCTTTCTCTGTTGGTTTCTGTTTATTATTGCTGTCTCTTGGGGGAAGAGGAACTTATGAAGGAAGGGGCCAGAGATAAAAAAGAAGGAAAGGTTCTTTAGGATTTGTAAGTTGCTTTGAATTTACAAGAGGAAAAAAATCCACAGGCATGTGAATTTGACGTGTCATTTTCCTCCCCATTATTATTTGGAAGAGAGACATTTAAAGCTGTGTCCATGAGTAGCAAATTAATAGGTTTCTGTTCTCACAATAGGAGCTATAGAACAGCCCTGAGGGGGCAGGCAGAGGGGCCTGGGCTAAGGCAGTGATGATTTTCTCATCAGGAAGAAGCAAGCTGGGCCTGAGAAGTGAGGGGGCAGGCACTTGGTTCAGGGGAATTAAAATGATAAATAGGTTTTTAGCCAAGTTTAATGAGGCTGTTGCAAAGGTTGGTCTTAAGTCAGGCACTTTAAGAAAAATTTCTAGAAGAGACTAGAGAACCCAGTAGATATAGGAGGCACTAAATTCAGAGATCTTACCAAGGCTAATAAGGTCAAAAATGTTATACAAAAGGTCTTGGAGGATTTAGGAATCACTGGGCAGGAACTAACAATGGAAAGGGGAAAATGGTCAGAAAAACATATTCAAACTGTAAAGTCCATCAGAAAGCAGCAATATAAGAGACTTGGAGAAGAAGAATGTTAACAAAGGAGGCAGGTCACAAGGTTGTAGTGTGTGGTTGAGTGGAAAGAAAGCTTTCTTTGAAATCAGAAAATATAGGTTCAAATTCTCTTTCTGTCTCTACCTGCTTGATCTTGAAGAAAAGTTACCTTACTTTATTAGGTCTCAGTTTCCCCTTTTGTAAAATGAGGGAGTTGAACTAGATAGTCTTTAAGGGCCCTTCCAAATCTAATATACCCATCTAAGAGATTTAATAAGAATAGCTCATTTTGTATAGAGCAACATAACTTGCTTTCCCAAGGTAGGCTTCTTTATTGGGGCTTTTTCCCCCTGCATAATTCAGAGTCAGGAAGTCTTACCTTCCTCAAAGACTTAGGACCAAGAAGCAAAGATGGTTGTTGAATATAAGACATAAAATTCATAGTTTTATGAGAGTTTCAACATTCTGACATGCACATGAGTAACAGTAACATAGAAATCTTGAAGTGTGTTATGTTGTGTTAGAAGTATTTTTTCCTCTTGACCTCTTCATATTTTGGGGGTTCAGTTCCCCCACTCTGACTCTCCATACCTAGCCTTGACTCCATGCTTTGTCATTTCAGTAATTCACTAGTAAGTTACCTTACAATCCCTCCCCACTCTGATCTTCCACTATTTTCAACCCTAGATAAACTCACCATCCATATCTCTGGATAAATGGATGAAATTGAGCTTGCTACACAGCTGTGCCCATTAACTCAGTACGATTTCATTGATGTTTCACAATCCTCATGCACTTATTATTTTAACTTTTAACTTAGTGTTAATTATTTGACACTTAATTTTAAACTTTTAACTTAGTGTTTAGCAACGCTTACTTATTCCGCACAGCAACTGTTCCAAACCTTTCCTTCGCAATTGAAAGCTTCAATGTCTTTCTCCCCTCCCTTTCAGAGAACATGTACATCCTCTTACTTCACTGAGGATAATGAGATCATGGGAAGGGAGTTCCCCCAACTCCCCACTTCCAATCCTAGATATTTCTTAGTATTATTGCCTACTCTCTTTTCCCCTCAAGTTGCAGAGGAAGGTATATTCTGGCTTCTTGATAAGAATAAACCCTCCTACCTGTGCCTTTGATCGCATCCTTTCTAGTCTCCCTGATATGCGAGAGATTAACAATAAACAGGCATAGTTCTTAGCTCCCAGGGTTTTTGAGAGCATTAAAGGAGACAATATTTGGAAAGTCCTTGTCACAGTGTACAACATATAGTAGGTACATAATAAATGCTCATTTGCTTCCTCCCTCTCTCCTCCCTCCTTTCCTTCCTTCTTTTCTCCCTCCCTCCTTTCCCCTTTGCTTCCTTCCCTTCTCTAGCAACTTTCTGTTTCTCTTTTATGCACTTTGCATTTTCATCCTATCCCCTGTATTTTTCCTATATGTCTACAAACATACATGGGACTCCCTCAATCTCCAAACAGCTTTCCTTTGATCTTCCTTAAGCTATTAACTCATTCTCTTTTCCCTTTTGTGGTCAAATTTCTTGAAAAGTCTGTGCTTGATATCTCCACTTTCTTACCTCCCACTCTTTCCTCAGCCTCTTGCAATCTGGCTTTCCAGCTTTTTATCTTTTCCCACTAAATCTCATCCTTCCTTCTGATTTCATTATATTCGTCAGTGACATCAGCATTCATCTAGTTTCCCATCATCTCCAACAATTCTCATATTCAATTATTTGTCTTATGAAACATCCCTTCTATCTGTTCCATTGGCCACTATCCTAGTATAGGTCCTCATCACTGCCACCACACACCTGGAGAATTCCAACAGCATCTTAACAAGTCTCCTCACTTCCACTCACTCCTCAGTCCAATCTATTTTCCATATCTGCCAAACTGATTTTCTTTGTTCATAAACTAATCTCCCAACTGCTAGTTCCTCCTACCTAAACTACTCTACATTTAGCTACTTTATACATATTTATATTTATTACCTTTATATTTATGCTGTATCATATATATATATATATATATATATATATATATATTTACTGTCTCCCTCATTGCCAGTAAAGATTGTTTCATTCTTCATATTTGCATCATTAGCACCTAGAACACAGCTGGTGCTTAATCAATATTTGATGAATGACCATGTCACTCTGCTCAAAATCTTATGTGGTTCCCTATTCCCCACTAGATAATTTCAAACTATTTTACTTGAAATTTGAGACTCTCCAAACAAGTCTTCTGATCTTCTGCTCTAAGTGCATTTGCTTTTATTTTTCCCTGACTTCCTACCCTTCCTTTAAAACCCTACTCAAATGCCACCTCTTCCATGAAGCCTTTCCTGATTTCTCTAGTTTGTAATGAGCTAGTGCTCAAAGGACCTCACATAGCACTTTGTTTGCACCTCTCATGTGCTCCTAGCTCATACTATTTTGTATTTTTATAATTTGTGTATATGTCATATACTTTTACTGGACTATATGCTCCATGAGGACAGGGATATCTCTTTTTAATGTCTTACAGAGGCCTAACACAATGTTCTACACACAGTAGGCACTAAATATGGTTGTTGAATTGAAGGATACTGGATCCCTGAGTGATAGCGTCCCACAATTCAGGAGAATGTTGAGGAATTCTGGGAGTACTTTTCCCTCTGCTAAAACTACATCCAAAAACTATTCCCAAAGGGCTATAAAACTGTGCATCCCTTTTGATTCAGCAATACTACTACTAGGTCTATATTCCAAAGACATAAAAAAGGGAAAAGAATCAATTTGTATAGAAAAAAAATTATAGCAGCTCTTTTTGTGGTGTCTACAAATTGGAAATTGAAGGGATGACCATCAATTGGGGAATGGCTAAACAAGATATGATATATGATTGTAATGGAATTTCATTGTGCTAAAGAAATGACAAGGAGGATGACTTCAGAAAAACCTTAAAAGACTTACATGGAATGATGCAAAGTGAAGTGAACAGAACCAGGAGAACATTGTACACAGTAAGATCAATATTGTTCGATGAAAAATTGTGAATGACTTAGCTATTCTTAGCAATACAATGATTTAAGATAATCCCAAAGGACTAATGATAAAGCACATTATCTTCCTCCAGAGAAAGAACTGATGCTGTTTGAATACAGACTGGAGCATGCTATTTTTCACTTTCTTTCTTTCATTCTTTTTCTTTTATTTGAGTCTTATTATACAAAATGACTAATATGGAAATGTTTTACATGATTACACATGTATAACCCATATCTGATTGCTTACTGTCTCAAGGAGCGGATAGGAAAAAGGATAGAATTTGAAACTCAAAACTTTAAAAAATATTAAAAATTGTTTTAACATGTAATTGGGGGGAAATTTAGAGAGTTGGTGTCACAATGGAGGGAGGTCAGAGAAAATCAATGTAATGATGAAAGAAGAGAAAAAGCTTGGGATATAAAAAGTTTAAAGGAAAGAAACATGGATCACTTAGCTAAGTGATGTGTAATTAGCAGGGGTGTGATCAGTCCACAGATCTTTGAAAGATCTAAACAGCTGAGAAAGAAGTAATTATTCAGTGTGTCATTAGTAGGAGTAAGGGGAGGGCCTGAAGGACACTGAAATTGAGGTTAAGTAGTAAGCAAGCTGCTTGCCTTTGGAAACTGTTGTGTTGCTAGGGAATTATATAATTTGTCATTTGGGGGCACTTAAGACCCCTGTGAACAGAAACACTAGAAGGAAGTCCAGTAATAACCCTGTCCTTGACCAGGATGTCTGGGTTTCTGCCACCTGCACATTTCCCTGATTCTTCTCCACAGGCCCTGGATTGACTAAGTGTTGATGGCTGGCATCCATGTATCAGCCTTCCCCTCCTGTCTCGTGGCAGATCTTCCCCTGATTAGCTCATCCAAGTCTTGGTTCCTATTCTGGTTTATACTATTCACTGCCATGTGTAGTATGGAAAGGTTTGTTTCACCTGCCCAATCCAATTTTATCCTTCCTATCTTGATATATTCCAGAAAGTAAAGAGAGCCTCTCAAGACAGAGCATGGGACGTGACTCAGCCAGTTGTCTTATAAAACAGCTGAGGAGAGCTGTTTGTACAGAGATTTTTGTACTCCCACCAGGTAAACGATAATCAAAGCTCCTAAATCACAGAATGGGGTGGGGGCAGAGGTGCTCACATCCACAGAGTTTCTCGAAAACATCTGTGGCTTCACTGGCATTTTTATTATTCTTAGGGGATGTCATGAAAGCAAGAGTTTGGGGAGCATGTTCTCACTCAGGACTGAAGTAATTAAAAAAATGAAAGTCATGTTTGAAGAGAAATAACTCATCCAGGTCATATGCTATTGAATATCATTCTCTTGGGCTATGCTGGAAGGACAGGGCTAAAAAGGACCTTTAAGATTCTCTAGCCCAGTCCTTTTATTTAACAGATAAGAAAACAGAAAATTTGATTCATAGCTCCCCAACTAATCTGCTCAGGGTCACAATGTATGTCAAATAGAAGAGCTTGGAGTCAGCTCCAGATACTCATGTTTATCTCTAATCACTAGAAAATGTTCCCACCCTATAATAAAAGGAAAAGAGGAACCTCAGCAATCTAGCAAATAAGTGGAATTGAGGCTGAAGAGGAGATGCATTTTTATCTCAACAAAATGAAACCTTTAAATCCATCATTAATTTTTATTTTTGAAGGCAAATCTTTTTTTATGAGCTTTGATTTAAAATGATGCAGGATAAAAGCAGACTATTCTTTAGGGGAAAAATCTTGTGTCTCAGAATCAGATATTTGGAGGAAATGACAAAAATAATTAATCTCTAATCTGTTTGTTCACATCCGTTTGATGCTATAGAGAAGGGAAATGATCATTTTATTGATCTCTGCTTTGGTCCAACCACATTTGGACCATTGTGTTCCATTCTGGATCCTATAAGTTTGGATTGGGTATTCCTAAATGTCCAATACCATATGAATGGCACTGATAAATTGGAATACATCTAGAGGGCATGTTCACCAGTTTGGTAAAAGGATGAGACACTATGCCATGCAAAGATCCATGGAAGGAAACGGGAGTGTTTAGCTTGTAGAAGATTTAGGGGAGGCATGAAAACTGTCATCAAGTATGTGAAGGGCTGTCTCACAGAAGAGGGATTATATTTATTCTGCTAGGGAGGAACTAGAGGCAACGGGTAGAAATTGCAGAAAGGTAGATTCAGGCTCAATGTAAGCAAAATCTTTTCTAACAATTAGAGTTATCCCCAAGTAGAACAGGATGCTTAAGGAAGGAGTTGATTCTCTTTTGTTGGATGTCTTCAAGCAGAGGCTAAACTTGTTAGGTAAGTGATAGAGAAAATTCCTGTTTGAACATGCATTGGGCTAGATGATTTCAAAGGTGCCTTTAAACTCTGATTGACTTTGATACTGTGATTCTTCCAAAGCTCTATTGGCTCATGTGAAAATGGATATATTTGTTAAAATCCTCTTTGATTTAAAGTGAATTAGCACTCTGAGAAGTCATAGAATAATAGGTTTAACTCTGGAAGGGACCTTCGAGGTCCTGGAGTCCAACCCTCTCATTTTTACAAAGGAGGTAACTGAAGCAGAGAGGTCATGTAACTTGCCAATGGTCATATTACTAGCAAGTGCCTGGAGTAGGATTTAAACTCTTCTTCCTTCTACATCCAACACTATTTATATTTACCAGTCCCTAAATAGGTGATTTACAAACATATTTATAGAGCAATTTATGCTTACTCATATCTGAAGAAAGTCTCCTGCAGATACTTACTAGCTGTGTGACCCTAGGCAAGTCACATAACCTCTCAGGCCTCTGTTTTCTCATTTGTAAAATCGGGACAAAAACAGCACCTACCTCACAAAATTGTTGCAAGGCTCAAGTAAGCTAACATATGTAAAGTGCTTTGCAAACCTTAAAGTGCTAATTAAATGCTAGCAATTATTCCTCACACAAGTACAAAGTAGAGTCTAACTATGGTAAATCAATGAAATGAACTGAAATGAATGGATTATTGGAATCCAGAACCAAGTTTTACCAAAATAATTAAAGTCAAGCTATGTTTGTACCCATATTATCTAAACAACTGCCTAAATTCTCTTTCTCCTTTGTGTCAGTGGAAATCAAACTGTAGTGAGCTGAGGGACACAGCATAATGTAATATTAAACCAGTTACATGACTAAATGGAGTTTTACTTTATCTCCATTTGAAAGGGGACCTTAGATTTAAAACCCAGAGCTGCTAATGTTTCTCATGTTCCATTGCTTCATCAGAACAATGTGTCCATTATATTTTATTGGTAAACAATACCATATTACCTTCCCACTCTTCTTCCTGTCTCCCACTGAAAATATGCTCTACATAAAGCCAATGTGGCTGCTTGACCCCTTGTTTAACAAACCGTATGCAATAACCAATACCCTTTGTGCTGACTCTAAAGATCAACTAAGGTCATAAGGTTGTTTATCTTGTGTTTTGATGAGTTCAGTAAATTTGGGCCCATGTTTTATCAAAATAGACTATTTCATCTTTAGTGCTACAAAGAGAAGTCTTTATTAACTGAAGACTGAATGAAAAATATTTATTAAGTATTTATTATGTTCCAGGCACTGTGCTAAGTACCAGACAATAAGCAAGACAGTCCTTACCTTCATGAAGCTTAAATTCTCATGGGAGAAAATGACACACATAAGGTATGGATTTCTAGGGTGAGGTGATTCAATTTGTGAAGTCGCATGGAAGATGAGAGGTGCCATAAGGCAATTGATTGACATATCTTTCCAGGAATGATAGTGTTGATTTAATTACCATGCTTGGAGCTAGAGGTGGAAAAGGGGTGTGTGTGTGCAAATGTAAGCATAACTGCATGGCTCAAAGATGACAGACAGCAGCAGCACATTGAGGTCTGGATTGTTGATACTTTTCATTCCTCTTTATTCCTTGGGCTTATATTTGAAGAATAATTACGCCACAACTCACTCTGAGGTGTAGTTGTAACATCAGTCCATTAAATCAGTCCATTGGTGCCTTTATCAGGAACAGGTATTGTAAATGAACAATGAATCGGGCCCAAATTGAATAAGAGAAAGAGAGTAGTCTGGATTACAAATGATCCCTGAATATTCCTTGGTGCAAAACCCCATCTTTTTGTTGTTAAACATAACAACAAACATAAACAACAAACAAAAATAAACATAAACATAATTATTCTCCCTCTGAGGAGGGGAGTATATATCTTGGAACTCTCTAAACCTTGTGCTAACAAAACTATAGATGTTCCAAATGACAAGAGAGAGTTACGTGGTAGGTACAAGTAGGCTATAGCATTTTCCCAATAATTACCTATGTAGAAGGATCAGTATAAGGGACTGGTATCAAGAAAGGGAGGTGAGCACGACTTGTAGCAAGAACAAGTTTTGACAGGCTAGCTACAGTGGTCCCCTGGTATCCATGAGATGAAAATGGCTTAAACAAAGACCTCCAGCACCTTGGAGAGTTCCTCCATGGTGACTCTCTGGAAGGAAATAAACAAGAATCGCTGAGGGTGTGAAAGCATACATTAGTTGCAGTGTATACTGGTGAAAAGAGTTACAGCACTGATAAGATTCCACATCCTGTAAAGTGGGACGTGTGTCATGAAGCAGCTGGAGGGAAATCTTTCTTTCTTCATTCTTTCCAAGATTTGTAGGTACACTTCCATCCGCAGGATTATAACCTCATATCCCTAGAGCTGGAAGGGACCTCAACCTCAGAAGACATTTAGTACAACCCCCTTATTTTCCAGCTGATGAAACTGAGGGACCAGAAAGTGAAGCAGTTTGCACGAGGTCACACTGACTGGAGCCAGTACTTTTTTCATCATACCATGCTCCCATGCTATCTCAGGTCTCACTTTTCCTACTGTCTTTGAGAGCCTCGAAGGCCCTCTAATTAATTACCCTGAAGGCAACTTAGTGCGGCATTTTTTCAGAACTTGGCTTTTTGTTGGGTGATAGATACATAATCTGGCAATGGCTCTTTTCAGTTTGTTAGTGTCCTACTTTTAGAGCTCAAAGGAGCCTTAGAAGGTGTCATGTCACGGATGAGGAAACTGAGGTCCAGAGAGAAATGGTTTGTCCAGGGTCACATATGTGGGATTTGAACCCAGGGTCTCAGACTCTATACTGCAACATATACCAGGGGAAGGAGGCAAATGTGCCTTGTTGGCATTCCCTTAGAGAATCTAGGGTCACTTTCATGTCACAGTGAGGCATCTGAGGAGGATTTAGTCAGGGATATTGAAACCAAATAGATAATATTTTCCTGTCTTTGGGTTAAAGGGAGAGGAAAGCTATAATCCTATCACCAGACCCAGTGTGGAACTAAGAGTTTCCTGACCATTCCACGACCATATTGTACACAGATCATATATTGTCTGAAAAAAAATTGGCCAAATAGATCAAGACTCTTCTTCTCTAGTTCGGAAGGTCAACCAAATTAATGACTTGGTAAGCTGAAAAAGGAATCAATCAATCAATCATTTTTTATTAAGCACTTAAAGTTTTCCAGGAATCCCAGAGAGATACATTCTAAGATAAAAACAGCCCACCCACCCTTTTCCTGTCCATAACATCCAAAAATGATGCTGATGATGTGGTAATGAACATTTATACTGGATAACACTTTAAGATTTGCAAAGTGTTTTACATAAATTATCTCATTTGATTCTCATAATCATCCTATGAAGTAGATACTGCAGTTATCATCATCCCCATTTCACAGATGAGAAAACTGAGGCCAAGGAAGGTTAAGTGACTTGTCCCAGGATATACAACTAGAAAGTCATAGAGGTAAGAAGAAAATCCAAGTCTTCCTAAATCTGCCATGCCATGCTGCCTTTCAGCGTTGTCTCACCCTTTTCATTGTTTTCAGTAGAGTTGAAATAGAAATAGTTCTAGGACAAATCACTATCTTGATAGTCTTTTGTGTTTAATATTCTACAGACAAAATAAGCAGTTTTGGAAGCTGAATAAAAATATTATTATATTAACTTGTCATCAATAGGCTCACTATAAACATCCTTGGTACAATTCCAGTCACAGACATAACAATGGGGATAAGTTGTACTTCACTCTGTTTTCATACGATTTCAGTCACCTCTTCTAGGTCTTTATGTTTTCAAAGCTTTTTGTCTTATAAAACTTGTAGAAGATGATGAGTTGATACGATGACATCTTTTAAAGTATACACTAAGAATGGTGCAGAGAGTCTTCCCATTCAGCTTTGATTTCAGGATGCCAGTAAGTAACTTAACACAAGTAATATAAGTTAAGAATAACGTAACATCTTCAGCTATGGTCTTTTGTTCGATATCTTTATGCCTGATGTCTCTTGCCTGGAGAACACCAAGATATGACTTTGTAACAACAACAAAAATAACTGACATGTGCATAGCACTTACTGTGTGCCAGGCCTCCTGCAACTATCATTATCCTTAATTATCCTTACAACCACCCTGGAAGGTAGGTGCTATTACACAGATGAGATATGAAGCAAATGGAGGTTAAGTGACTTGCCCAAGGTCACAAAGGCAGTAAATGTTTGAGGCCACATTTGAACCCAGGGCTTCCTGACTTCAGCTCTGACATTCTATCAACTGTGCTACCTGGCTGTCTCAAAAGAATTGTTTTTTCATTCATTGGTTCCATATGACTTCAGGATTCCAGTTTGAAACCTTTAGTTTCTTTGGGGGAATCCACAAGATGAAGGAAATATTTCATGTGTGTATGTGTGATTTTTTTCTTTTGTGGAACTATGTAAGTTGATGTCATTCATACACACCAATGATTAATAAAATGTTTCTTATTTGATACTTTCTTTAAATTGGAAAGCATACTTAGCTCTCTTCAAGAGGGATGATGTTTGGTTGTGGGCTAGACAGAATCATAATGAATTTAAACCATATCTCTGAAAAATGCCACATCTTATATCATCTTATTCTTGACATTTTCAGGTTGTTGGACTATTTTAAACACAGAATCATTTTTCTTGTGAAAATAAAATCCTGTAGTGTTCTCACCACACTTGGGTCTATTTTTCATATTTACAGTACTTGAATAGGTAATGAATCCAGAACTGAGTCAAAAGCTTTTCAGTGATCAATAAAAGAAGGACAGAGGATTCTGGGAAGATGGCTGAGTAGGTCAGAAAATTCCAAACTAAATGGGGTGGACAAAGAGCTGGGGGCGGGGTAATGTAAAAATAATTAAGAATATGGGCACAACAGGGACAAAATCAGAGATTTTGAAGAAAAAATCCAAGGACAAGACTCTGTCCTTGTGAAGAGTAAACACCTCCAGGCTAGGGTCTGCTTTAACCACAAGTGGCAAGCTGTTTGAACTACAAGCAGTAAGCCCTGGAGTTAGCTGGGTTCAGGTGACTGCCTCCGCTCTGGTGAAAGGAACTTTTATCCCCAAGGTCAATGAGGGGATTTGGGACTGAGCCAGGGAAGATCTAGAGAACCTCTGCTGACAAGGAACAACAAACTCAGATGTGCTGTGGGAAACAGCTGGAGGAGTTTGAGGAGGAACCAGCATATGCTAAAGGAGTGTAGAAGCAGTGGGATAGGATACCGCTGGCTGTGTGCACTTAGAAGAGGCTGAATGTTTGACTTTGAGTCCAAGCTAGAGGAGAGAACTGAAGATCTGAGGCAAGGGAAGCCATCTCACACATCCCAGGACTAGAAGTGATTACAAAAATTAAGTTGCTACCACCAAAAATGCACAGGCAAAGGAGAAAGGATCAACCATGGAAAATTATTATGGGAATAGAGACCAGAGATCATCTTCAGAGGAAGATAGTGAAACAAAGAAACTATCACCTTCCCCAAAGAGTAAAATCAAATGGTCATCTGTCCAAAAAGAGTTTATAGAAGAATTTTTAAAAACTTTAAAAATCAAATAGAAAGATTGAGCAAAAATGAAAAAGATAAAAATAAAAACAACCTAAGAGTATGAAAATAGAGTCAACCAATTAGAAAAGAAGATACAGAATCTTAAGGAAGAAAATGACACCTTCAAAATTAGGACTGGGAAAGGGGAAGACATCAAAGTTTTAAGAGACCAAGAAATAATAAAACAAAATATAAAGAATGAAAAAATAGAAGAGGAAGTAGAATATCTCATAAGAAAAACAGCTGATCTGGAGAACAGATCAAGAAGAGAAAGCATAAGAATAATTGAACTAACTGAAAGAACGGCCCAAAAAGAGAATCTTGAAACTGTAATACAAGAAATAATTAAAGAAAATTGTCCTGAAGCATTAGAACAAGAAATTTTTAAAAATCCATCGATTACCACTTGAAAGAGATGTTATGAAGAAAACTCACAGTTAAATTCAGAAATCCCAAGCTCAAGGATAAAGTATTAAGAGCAACAAGAAAAAAAACAATTTAAATATGGCAGTGCCACAATTAAAATCCCACAAGACCTAGCAACAGTAACATTAAAGGACCACAAGTCTTGAAACACTATAAATCAAAGAGCAAAAGAACTGGGGTTCTGGCCAAAAATATCATATTCAGCAAAGTTCAGCATAATTCTGAATTGAAGAAATGGACATCTGATCAACTATTAGACCTTCAGGACTTAGTTAAAAAAATTCTGAATTTAATAGAATATTTGACATATAAGAGCCAAGAGAAACATAAGGCTCATAACAAAGATCAATTACAAGCAACTCAATAATGAACAGACTGTTTACCTTTTATGTATGTAAAATGTATGTCTAAGCATGTTATTCGTAATTGAGTAGTTCATAAGAAAGATTGGGGTAGACACGAGTATGATAATGACTTTAAAAAGTGAAAAGTATAGGACTACCTAAAAGAATAATTATACAAATGAGGTATGAGAGGAAGAAACTACATAGAGGAATTAGATCGGGGAGGAGGACAGGTAATTCTGGTAACCTACTTTCATTGGGAATGGGTTCAAGAGGGAACAATACATATTTTATATATATATTTATGAGTATAAAATGAAAGCCTTCTAAATTCAAAAGAAATAAAATGGTAAGTGGATATGGAGGGAGGGGAGGATAAGGGAGGGATTTCTAGAGGGGAGGGTGAGGGAATAGGTCAAAGGTCAAAGAAGGGCATAGAATTATGTTTAGATTTATGGGCATGGGAGGATAGGGGAGGGAGGGTAGCTTTAGTAACAGGAGGGTAAGGTAGAGGTAGAAGTAAAGAAGAGGAGTCAAGAGGGATAGGAAATAAGAGATATACACAAACATAAAAACAAAGACCAGGAGTAGAATTTGTTAGAGAAAGTATATGTCTATATATATATATGTATGTATGAATGTATATAGATATATATGTATATATCTATATACATAAATATATCTACACTTAATTGTAGCCTAGGGGCATGAGAAAGGGGGAAAAGAACAATGTAAAAAGTGTGTAGCAGAGAAAAAAACAAGTAAAGAAAAGATGGATAATTCTCAACGTAATATATAGTACAAGCTTTCTTGACACAGAAATTAGTTACTATATATTTTGAAACCTCTCTTATCTTCTGCTGTGCCCATGGCATGCATTTTTTCTTACTTTGAATTTAAGTTTCAATATTTAAGTTTATGATATGTTTCTTTTTCTTTTCTCTATTGTGTATTTGAATTTTGGTGTTTGAGTCCAAAATGTTTTTTTTTAAGAAGGACAAATGTTATAGTTTTTTTTGGCAGCTTATGCAATGATTATTAATTGAGTAATTGTTCCTTATGCTATAGGATGTTTTGTTCCTCAGCTAATATGTTATTTCTGTCATTTCATATTTTTGTATTGATACAAGCTTCAAATGCCTTACATAAAATACATAAATAAGTAACTGGCCTCTACGGTAGTAGTCAACTTTTCTCCTTTTTTGGTAGTAGATACATGCTGCTTTCTGAGGACTGGAATTAAAGCAAATCTCAAAAGACCAGGCTACTCCATTGAATGCATCTGGGCTTTCAAGGTAAAACAACAAATTTTATTTTTCGTTATTTGAAGTCTCTAGACTACTAAGGGAACTTTATACCAAAGATATGGGCAAGTCATAAAGTTTGAAGCAGAAATAGCTAAACTATATAAAGTTTCAAGTGACCAAAATCGCATCAATTATTGTACTTGGAATCAAGTTTGCATCTTAGAGGAAGCAATAAAATGCTTTGCTAGTACTTCATGTGCCCTTACAAGGCATCTGAGTAATAAACTTTCCAGTTTTATTTAGAAGTTAGAATTTATCAGCTGCCTCAGGTATGAGTGTTTCATTGTACATTAATTAACAGAGCTGAAGCTTTCATCTTCTAGTTTAATACATGTGGCGTTTTCATGCATTGTGACTATGTCAACAATTGGAAATTTTCTATGTCTTCCATCTTTGTGGATTCTTTCTTGCCTCTGATTCTTTATTTCTCTAGCCTCTGTAGTAAACTTTTAGGTTCATGTTGATTTGCTTATTTTATTCTTTGTGCTGCCTTGGCACCTTGTATCACCTTGACCTTTTCACTTTTTCTTTCAGTTATTGATTGAATCTAGAATTCTGGGATACTTTTATTTTCTGAATTCCTCTCTCAGTGGGACTCTGGACCCTAGCTTGAACTCTGCTATTGTGTTACTTTGGGCAATTCATGCCAACTCTCTGGGCTTCATTTTCCTTCATGTGTAAAATAAGAAGAAGGCGCTGGATGATCTACGTGGCCCCTTCAAGATCTAAATTATGATCCTCTAGTGCTATATATTCTCCATTAAGAACTACTATGGATTCTATATTACGTTAGTTCAATATAGTAAAGACCATGAGATACTAGAACAAGGTTCTAATTCTAGAAGACAAGTCACCCATAAGGGCAATTCACAACCCTTACTTCTTTCTCATTGGCTTGGGTTTTTATTTTTTACTTTTATTTTTTTGGAGACAAGTGACTTGCCCAGGGTCACAAGCCAATAAATGTCTGAGATCAGATTTGAACTCAGGTCCTCCTAACTCCAGGGTTGGTGCTCTATCCGCTATGCCACCTAGTTGCCCCTTCCTCCTTGAGTTGGGAGAAAAATCCAGGCATTCGTTGGGTCCTAGATTTAGAGCTAAGAGGGGGCTTCAGAGATCATCTAGCCTAATCTTCTCCTTTTACAGGTGAGGAAATGACCACAGAGCAGAGACAGGATTTAAATCAGGTTCCCTTGATTCCAATTCCAACAGCTTTGCCACTGCACCTCTCTCAATCAGGAAAGTAAGAGAGGGGATCTGATTGGATGAATCACTCTTTTAAAAAAAATTTATTCTCTGCACTCTGACAAAGCTGGGGAAATAAACCCTCTGTTGACTAATTTCTGTGAGCATATGTGAAAGTATTCAGATCCCTTTTACTTTTCTCCTAGGGATAGGCTGTATTTGAGCAGAATATGCAGCTAAGAGACCAATGAAAATGATGGCCCAGGACAATAGCAGCTGACTTTTCTGATAGACACACTTGGCTTCCCACTATTCTCTTTTGAAATGATTATAGAGTTTTAGGTACCCTAAGGGTGTATGGTTTCTCTGTGTGTTTCTAGGAGCTTCCTTAAAGCCACCACCATCATTTTGCCTGGTTTTAGCCTTTTAGATTAAGCGACCTACATACCAGCCAGGAGCTGAGGCTCACAAGAAGTTGTGCAGCTGAATTGCCTTTTGGAATTTTTGAATTCCACACAGGCAGTGCCCAAATCCTTCAAACACCTGCATTTTCTGTCTGCTTGTCAGCTGAGGAACACTGTACTCTATATTCTCATGCTGCAGCGTTCTGTGCACACAAAACAAGCCAGTGGAAAAATTCTGCTCCTTGTTGTCAGGAGCCCCCCAACTCACTCTTCTACTCAGTCATTCTAAGCAGCACTCACTGCACCACATATACAGAGTAGTATGGTGTTCCAATTATGAGGGGAAAGTCTATGACGACTGAAAACCTCAGATATACATATACATACATATATGTGTGTGAGGATATATATATATATATATATATATATATATATATATATGTATATGTATGTATGTATATGTGTGTGTATGAGGTGCCAAACTCCTTTCAATCTTCTTTTTAATTCCTATAATAATTTTCAATACCACCAGAGAACACATGTGCAGAGGAATAAATTTTATCAGATGCAATGACCAAATTCCTGGTCATTAGCCTTAGCTTTCTAATTAGTAACTCATGATCTATAATATAACTAAAATGTTATACAAATATAATATAACTAAACCTATAATATAAGCTCATAATTGGTCTCATAAACATAGAGTTGGAAGTGACCTTAGGAGCCATCTAGTACCACCTTCTCAATATACATATAGCTCCTCCTTATAGAACTTTTGCCATGGAGACTGCATGGGTAATGCACAAACACTCATCCCACTGTTTTACCAAATCTCCAAGACAACAAATGGGGAGAAGGGCTATATACAGATGAAGAAACTGATGCCCAGAATGGTTGCCCAAGGGAATAGACAAGATTTGAATCCAGGTCCTCTGACTTCATATCTGTGACTCTTAGTACCATGCAACACTGTTTCTTATTTACCATTCTTTGGTCTCCTGTTCTCTCAGAGGTGGGAGCATCTGTGGCAAGATCTCTCTCCTAGAATTTCTGTGAGAATCAGGAGTGAATTTAGTCTGGCCACAAAAATGAAGTTATTGAGATATTGATGACCATCCTAATAGAGACAGAGAGGAGATCCAATAGGCAAAGAAAGATGCATGTGACTGAGAGGATGAATCCTGTCAATGTTGGGGAGTTTGGAATGGGAGAATGGAAATCTCATTTTGTTTTTGTCTTCATATTGCCAGCGCCTAGTGCAGTACCTGGCACATAGTAGGTGCCTGAGAAGTTCTTGCTGAATTGAGTTGAAAGATGTTTTGACCTAGGTCTGAGGTGGGTGAGTCTACGGTCCAGACAGAAGGACTTTTCCTTCCCAGGGACCAAGACTACTGAAAGTAATAACTTTGGCCTTCTTCTGAAGAATAAGAGAAGAATGGACTGGGAAGAAGGGTTGAAAACAATGACAAAAGCTGACTTCTATGTGATGCTGTGCCAAGCTCAGTTGAAATCAGTGAGAATGTGTACCTGTAGCTTAGTTGATTCATGTAGAATTCATGCTGTGTTTGCTAGTAAAATGGCATATTTTAAACAGAAGATAGAAAAAATTCAAGCCACACAAGATGAATATAAGAGCATGATACAATTTTGTAGCATCAGGAGCACTAACATGCAGAATGAACTGAGACTGGTGAGAAGAATGGAGGACAACAAGGGGGGGGATGAGTTAAGAAACGTTAATATTGAAGAAGGGAAAGAACATTTTCTTGGGGTGGGTGGGATAACTGATAACAAGGAAAAGGAAAAATGGCTCAATTTTCATCTTTGGTTTTGTTTTGTTTTTTACCAAGGAGAATAATCGTTATACTGGAAATGGTAAAATAAGAATGACTAATAAACCGTTGATATTCAAACTAAGGAGGTGATAAGAGAGTACCTAATTGCCCTGAGGGTGAATATCACGTGGTCCAGATGAATTATATTCTCTAGTTCTGAACAGACTGGCCAAGTATGAGCCAATCGTCAGTGATATTTGAAAGATCATGGCAAATGGAAGTATGTGTGTGTTTGTCCTTCGTTGCTGAAGAAGATCATGCCATCAGAGAAATGATGATATGACTTGCACTTGACTTTGTTTTTTCACCAGCCTCACTTTTCTTCCGGAGCCATCTGAATCCAGTGACCAGATAGTCATCAGGATGACTGGAGATGACCCAGGATGAGGCAATTGGGGTTAAATGACTTGCCCAAGGTCACACAGCTAGTGAGTGTCAAGTGTCTGAGGTGAGATTTGAACTCAGGTCCTTCTGACTCCTGCACTGGTGTTCTATCCACTGTACCACCTAGGTACCCCTAAAAATGGAGAAGGGCAAGTGTTATTCCAATTCTGAGAGAAGAGAAGAGGGATGAGAAGTACAGATCCTGCAAATTCTAAGCCAATGTGCTTGATTTAGGTTCCTAGGAAAATTCTAGGACAGATCATTAAATAAATGATTGTTGAACATCCAGAAAAGGAAGTAATAATTTCAAATAACCAGCATGGATTCATTGAGAACAGGTCGTGCTGGATGAACTTTATTTCCTTTATTGGCAGGATTAATAGCCTAGTAGATAAAAGGAATACAGTGGATGCAATTTACCTAAATTTTAGCAAAGCTTTTGAGAAAGTATCCCATCCTTGTGGAGAAGATGGAGAGATGTGGATTAGATGATGATAATCCAATTGGATGGATCCAGAATTGGTTGAATGACTGCAATCAGAGAGTAGTCTAGTGACTCAAAATCAACATAGTAAGCTATTTCCAGTGGAGTGCCCCAGGGATCTGTACTTGACCCTATGCAGTTTAACACTTTGGGTAATGACTTGGATAAAAGCAAAGATCCGAATTTGCAGATGACACAAAGCTGGTGGGGATAGTTAATGCATTGATTTATAGAGTCAAGATTCAAAGAAGTACATTAATAAACTGGTAAATATATAGAGGAAGGTAACTAGGATGGTGAGGGGACTTAGTGTCATATAAGTATGGATCAAAGGACCTAGGGATATTTAACTTGGAGAGGAGAAGACTGGGGGAGTCTTCATATATTTGAGAATCTGTCAAGTGTCAGAGGAATTAGAATTGTTCTATTTGGCTCCAGAGGGAGAACCTGGAGCAATGGGTTGTTGTCAGAAAAAAATTTCTACCAATTAGAGTTGTCCCAAAGTGAAATAGACAATCTTGATAGGTTTCCCCTCATTGGAGATCTTCAAGCAGAAGGCTAGATGACTGCTTAGGTATGTTACAGTGAAGATTTCTTTCATATTTGGGTTGGTTTCTCAAATCTGTGTTTAAATAGGTAACTGTATATAATGTACATAATGTAACTGTATGTAATGTACATAATGTAGGAGTAAACATAGTGAGAAAGAAATACAGGAATAAATAATTTATATAGAGTTTTAAAGGTTTATGAAGTGTTTTACATATGTTAAATAATCAACTGGGAAGCAATTGCTATCATTATCCCTATTTTACAGATGAGAAAACTGAGACTGAAAGAGGTTAAGGGTCTTACGCAGGGTCACATAGGGTCACATAGCAAGTAAGTGTTTGAGGCTCTAGGTCAAGCGTGCTGTATGTTTAGATAATGCATTAAGATTGACAAGTTGCTTTCACAATGACATTGTAAGGTAGGTAGTTCAAGCAACATCATCTCCCATCTTACAGAGGAGGAAATTGAGCCTCAGAGAGCTAGAGATAAATTAACTTGCCCAAGGTCACTCAAGTGAGGAAATGACCCAGCCAAAATTCAAACCCAGGTCTTCTGACTCGACACTCTGTGTTCTTTCATTGCCTCAAATTGTCTTCCAATAAAGAAAGGAAGGACTTTGGCTCTGGCAACATGCAGTTTGTATGAGAAACTTCTCTCTTCTGCGTGACAGGGTAAAATGTTACCTAATGGATAACAGAAACATCCAAAGGCTCTTTGGTTTGGGGGCTGCCCTGGACTACATTTTATCATAAAAATCCCAGTTGCAGTTTTTATTAAATCCAGGTCATGGAACCTATGGCTCACGAATACCCCTTGCTTAAACTGGATGGTAGCTCTTTTGTTACCAAAAAAAAAGTGAATTTATATAGAAGGTAGTGTCTGGCTTACAGTATTGCATTTTCATTAAAATAAAATTTGCAACACATTTCACAGATTCAGTAGATAATCTGTACCTAATCCTAAAGCCATGGGGTCCCAGAGGGGTCTCGGAGCACTTTCGGTAAAAAAAGTGAGAATGTTGACATTTGTATCCACTCAATTGTTGGTGCATGGTTCTTGAGTTTGGTCCGATTCAGTCTACCTGCTGCTTCCTACGGTTATGTCATTTGTGTCTAGTTCCTCCTCCAGCTCCTCTCCGGTTTGCCTTGTCCTGCCTAACAGCTGCTGTTTCAGAGCAGGCTACAATTCTGTGAGCAATGAGATGATCTTTGCAGGTGGCTGGTATACAGGATTTTAAGCTTGCCAAGTGCTTTGGAATGAGGCTAAATATATATGTGTGTGCGTGTGTGCATGTGTGATTATTCTTTATGATTATGAACAGAGAGGAAAATGGGACAAGGCAATACGGACTGGTGATGATTGCTGTAGCCTTATCATTATCAAATAATATTTATTAAGCTTCCACCATATGCCTCGTGCTGAGATATTATTACTTCTCACGGGATTAAGTCTGCGTTTTCATTTTTTTCTTCTCTGTGCAGTGGCATCTCATTTTCCAGGCTTGTTATAGCTACGTGATTTTTCTCTAGTTCTTGCCTGTACCATAATTCACCTAGGAATTTTGAATTAGTTTCTGTACTAAATTTATGAGTCAAAATCACAAAGAAAAGAAAAACCATGCAATCAACAGGAAGAGTGTCTTTTAGCCCTAAAGCAAGAGCATTTGACTCAGGGGGAACAGTCTGGATGAAATGACTCTCAAATGGAATGATGCCTTCCCAACAGCTGAAGGAAATAGAAACAAACAAGGTCTTCTAGCTTTGAAAGAGATATCCAAAAGGCTTCTCCCAAGTTTAATTCAATAGACATTGATTAAGTTCTTGCTATGTGGAAGTCACTATGCTAAGCCCTTGGAATAAAAAGAAAAAAAATCCATGAAATTCTACCTGCCCTTAAGGAACTTTATTCTACTGGGGAATATGACATATGAAAAGATAAATATGGGCAGGATAGGGATAGGGACTGGACTTGTGGTCTCACTGGTACGAGGAGCTCTCAATGAATACCTACTTCTACCAATGCAGGTTGTCACATTCTCTGCAACCTAGAGTCTTAGAGAGCTACCAAGGGGTGAGATGACTTGTTCGGGGTCATATAACCAGTAGGTGCTCAAGGAAGGTCTTGGACCTGGGTTTCCTGGCTTCTCAGTTAGCTCTTGACCCATCATGCCATGGTGCCTTTCAAATACAGCCACACACATACACACACACACACACACGCAAACACAAAGAAATGTCAATAGATGGATGACCCTGACAGCTGGAGGGATCAGAAGTTTGATGCAGGAGGTAGTATTTGTGCTGGCTTTGAAGTAAGTCAAAGTTTCTAAAAGGCAGAAAGAGTGATTGTGTCCCAGGGATGAAGAATGTTCCAAACCGGGATTCTATGACTGGAATAGATGGTATGTGATAGAGAGAAATGGAGGGGAGGCTTTAAAATTCAGACTGAGAATTATCTGGATGTTGTCTAACTACACATACTGTTTAGTTAGCAGCAGTTGTGATTTTTAGACCTCTCAGAATTTCTGGTTTGAGGAAATTTGGGGACATTCGCCATGCTGTATGGTCTAATACGATGTCCTTCTTTTTCTCTTTGCCGTTGCTTTGCTCCATTCATGATGTCAAAAAAAGATGTACCAGATTAACTAGGACAGAATTTTAGAAAGAGATCCCATGAATTTAGGCACAACAGACAAGTTACATATTCACTTTGCTACCATTGGTGCCCCAGGACTCTGACAGTTAAGGAAGAATTACAAACAAGAAGGAGATCAACCTGAGTCTTTTCTTGAAGCATATGAAAAGCAACCAAGGGAAATATTTAAGCTTCATGCTAGAGAGATGAGGACTTTCAGTGCAGTGACATCCCAAACTCATAGGCTCATAGTCCTGAAACTGGAGTCCAACCCTCTCATTTTAAAGATGAGGAAAGAGAGGCCACTTTTGCTTCTGGAAAGGATTCTAAAGATTCAGTCCTACATTTTACAGATGAAGAAACTGTAGTATAGAGAATTGAAGTCACTTGCTTAGGGTCACACAGCTAAGTCAGTGACAGATCTTTAGGAATAGAAGTCATGCCTGATGACTCTGGGTCCCCAGCTTTAACACACTGCTTCTCAGGCATACCCCCATGAATGAGAAAATCTAAAGAACTTTCTGCATTGCAGGAATAGTACTAAACGGCCCAGTTTCTTCTTGTACCTTTTCCTGGATGTGCTCTCAGTTGGATGACCTCCACTGAGCAGGCTGGGCACATTTCCACCATGGCAAACATTCCGGGAATAGCAAGGCACCTGCAGCACTTACACTGCCCCTTCCATAAATGTGTCATGGGTTGTTGCACAGGCAAGCAGAGTGTTAGATTTAAGGATATGTGGTATAAATAGAGGAAATCACACTCAATTGAGGTTTAGCAGACCTGGATCCTAATCCTGGCTGTGCCATTACTAAGCTACATGACTTTAGGCAAGGTATTCCAGGGCTAATACCTCAATTCCCACTTCCATTAGCTGTAAAGAGTCTCCAGAAGGCAGCTGTCTACTACTGCTCAGGGTTCAAGGGATAACCCTAAGAGAGTTAGATCTCTGGTGCTGCCACTCATAAACACCCCAAAATATGCTTCCTACTGCTTATCAGACAGATTTAATTAGCTTATAGAAAGGGTATTTGCCAAGCATGTATATCAAGAACAATTATTAAAGAAATAATTTCCCCAAACTAGGGAAATTACACACAAAAGATCCCTGATAAGAGAGAGCTCAAACTTAGAGTAAAATAATAGTGAAGCACACATGTGGGGAACCCATGTGACAAAGGGAAACACAGCTCCTGGTTACTAGATGGCCTTTTCTCCTTTGATAGAGACCTCGTGAAGTTCTTTTTAGATATGGCTCTCTACTGGGCTCTGAGGACTGGTGCCCTTATGGCATCCTGAATCTTTCTTTTCCTTGGAATGTATATTTGTCCTAACTATGTCTCTCTTCCCCTGATGTAGATCCTGTTGTCAGCCTCTAATATTCTGTGGATACTGCTAATGCAATAGGTGGATGCTGCTACTCTCACTGATGAGATCTCCCAGTCTTCTGACCTTTCATAATTTACAAGGTTGCACCTGGTCAACAGGAGGCCAGAAATGCATTCCTCCCTCGCTCCCTATGCTAGAATGCTCCTTCCCTGGAATCCTTCACCATTGGATTCTAGCACAACTCAACTGACTGGCTTTGACCTAGCTTGTTGTTTTTGTATATAGCTGGATGGGGCACGACTGATTCTCTTTAACCAGTCCTAAGCTATTTCCTGTGTGGTGTCCAATGACAGAATACTCCTATAGTCCTTTATATTAAGAACTTATTTGTGCCTGTTTTACTTTTGATTGATTTATTGAATTGAAATGTCTGGGTCTTCTGTGCTTTATTAGAGTGGAGCTGACCTTTATTCTTTCATGTCACCTCTTTGGATCTCTATGATCTCATCCTTCCATCTCTAAATTTAGAGAGGCATAAAGAGATGGTGCATAAACTTAATTCATTTTCTACCTTCTCCAAAGAGAAACATTTCCTGATCTCCCTAGCTGCTAGTACCTTCTCCCTTTAAATCAATCTGTCAATCGGTCATAAATAATAAACATCAATAATCAACATTTGGTAAGTTTCTACCTTGTATCTGTATTAAGATAGGGGAATGCAAAGAAAGGTAAAAGAAGGTCCCTTCTCTTGAGAAGTTCATAATCTAATGTGAGCGCAATCTAACGGGAGACATTTACTTTGTACATATATTTGTATGTATGTGTACATGTTGTTCCCCCTACTCAAATATAAGTTTCTTTTAAATCAGGATCACTGTTGTCTTTGTACCCCACTTCCTAGCACAGTGTCTGACACATTATAGGTATTTAACAAAATTGATTGGTTGAGTGCTGGACTTGAAATCAAGAAAATCTGGGTTCAAATCTTGCTTCTTATAATTAGTATTTTGGTAAGTCATTTAAACTCTCAAAGCCTCAGTTTTTTCATCTGTACAACAGGCACAGTAATCCCTATATTAGCTACCTGAGAGGACAACCATGAAGTTCAGTCGGGAAAGTCTATAAATCATGTTTCCAAGTTTGAAGTGTTGTAGAAAAGCCAATGTTACTATTATTAACTTCTATTAAATTCTGTCATATTTCAGACTGCCTCCATGGCAGACTGATTCTGCTATTCTCATTGCAGGTTTTGCATGCCATCCGGCTCTGTTTCCTAAAGGCATTCTGGAATTTCACATTTTATGGCAACCAATGAATGTCCTTCAAATGCCTGGTATAGTCTGAACTGCATTAGGTTGTGTGGAGCATAAAGAAATGTGTAAGATGTGGTCCCTGCTGTCCTCCAGAAGCTTGCAAATACTCGGAGAAACAAATCTGTTATCACACAATGGAGAACACTCAAGAAAAGAGAGAATAAGAATAGCTAGGTGATGCAGTGAGAATGGGTCTAGACTTGGAGTCAGGAACTCCTCGCTGTGTGACCCTAGGTAAGTCAATGAACCTCTCTCAGTCTTAGCTTCTTCATCAGTAAGATGGCGAGCGTGGACTCAAAGGTCTTTTACAGCTCCAGAATCATAGGGTTCTTATGAAAACCAAATGAGATGACAATATGTAAAGTCCGTTGCGAACCTTAAAGCACAAAATACATGCCAGCCTTTATTATTGTTACCGTAGTTGTTGTAGAATTGAGAACTTAACCAAAGTCTTTAAAGACTGAAAAATGCCCCATAATTTTAGAGTAGAAAGAAATCAGTGTGGGTTCAAGAATTAAGAGCTAGAAGGGACTTACAGAATATCTAGTTCATCCCTCTCCTTTTACAGATATAGAAACCGAGAAGTGGAGAGGGAAATGACTTGCTCAAAGTCACAAAGATGATAAATAACAGACAGGATTTGAACCCAGGCTGTAGCACAGTACCTAGCTTCTAGTAAACACTTAGTGAATTCTATAGATTGGTTGATTAACTTCAAATCCAGTGTTGTTGGTTTTTTCCCATTAAACCACAAGGGCAGAATTTAAATTTGGCCTTGAAGTTCATACCCATACATGTAGGTAGGCCCCTTATAACCTACAGGATCTCATGGAGGATGCATCTTGAGAGAATTCCTCAATTTTTCTTCTATCTTTGTAGACTGCATCTCCTTCACAATGAGTTTGGGGTTATTTTCAACCCTCTGAAGTATTATTAAAGATCCTGTATGGTCCATCCAGGGGTGGGGAACCTGTGGCCTTCTAAGTCCTTGGGTGTAACCTTTAGACTAGGTCTAAATTTTACAGAACAAATCCTTTCATTAAGGGGATTTTTTCTGTGAAGTTTGGATTCAGTCAAAGGGTCACACTTGAGGACCTAGAGAGCTACATGTGGCTTTGAGACCACAGGGTCCCCATCCCGGTCCTTGCATTCTGTACAATAAACATTTATTATTTACTACATGCAAGGTGTTGTGTTATAAACTTATACATTGGATTGAAACACATACTCTTCACTTTTAAGCAATTGTCTTTTTTTTACGTCTACTTATTTTCCTTTTTTTAAATGTTAAATTTATTAAAATTAAATGACTTGGGGTGGCCAGCTTAACAGGGCAATTGTTAGTCCTAAGTCTGAAGGTAATATATTGTAGAAATTCTAGCTTCCTTCAAAAGGAAGACTAAAAACTCACCAACAGCAGCATCAAGAATGCCTCGCTTCTCCTGTGGCAGGTGCTTTTAATGTCATTGTCAGAGGGCCTGAAACCCCCACAGTAACTCCACTCCTACTCACACCCGGCGACAGGAATTGTGCTCTAAAGCTTTTGTCGAAGTGATGAATTTAGAAACAGTTTCTTGTCACCCTGTGTCTGAGGCAACACTGACGAAAACTTAGTTCTCTCTGCAGCCTTGGATAGGCCCTTTCTTGCTGGTCTTACAGATTTCTCCATCATGCCTAAGGATGACTGATATTTATTGTTATGACCACATATAGTTTACAAATCAATGAATGAATGAATAAGTAAATAAAGGAAACTCTCCTAGGTCACTGAAATTCCACCTGAGTTGTATGAATGTAATGGAAGTAAATTGTTGCAGCATAGAACTCAATTTTTTTTCATTCTGACTTGGAAGTGGGCAAGGGTATACTATTAGGCCCAGGGACTAGAATTTCCTCATTCTAGGCAAAACCAACTCCTTCCTTTGACTTCGTAAGAGCTCAAGAGAATTCCTGACTTTCCAACTGTTTAAAATGCAGCTAGGTGGCGCAGTGGAGTCAGGAGGACCTGAGTTCAAATCTAACTTCAGACCTTTTCTAGGTATACGAACCTCTATTAACTAAGTCTTCTCAACTGTCAAATGGGGATAATCACCTATCTCCTAGGGTCATTGTGAGAATCAAATAAGATAATATTAATAAAATATTATAAAATATAATATTTATAAAATATTATAAAATGTCTGGAACATAATAGATATCTAATAAATGCTTTCTGTTCCTTTCTTATATAAGAAAAAAATGTTAAAGTGGAAAATGCAGTAGACCCTAAATTGAAAGTCTCAAATTCTTGCAGCAACTTTGCCACTAACTAGTTGTGTGACCTCAAGCAAATCTATGGACTTCAATTTCCTCATCTATAATAGGTG
This sequence comes from Potorous gilbertii, assembly GCA_028658325.1. Lineage (NCBI taxonomy): Eukaryota > Metazoa > Chordata > Mammalia > Diprotodontia > Potoroidae > Potorous > Potorous gilbertii. The sequence goes on from CM053770.1 coordinate 565,757,841, forward strand.
ATTAGACTAGATAATCTCTCAGGCCTCTTCCACATTTATGATTCTATGTCTATCGATAATGTATCAGGTATTTCTTTTGTAATTCTAACCAATGAATGTTGAGTTCTATTAATTTCATATGGCTCAGGAAAGAAAAAAACCCCTATATACTCATTTTCATGACTCATTTTCAGTGTTTTGTGGGCAGTTGTTATATCTCATGTGCTCTCCACACCTAGTTGAGAAGCAGTGTACACAATTCTTTTTAGCAGATGGGACAATATGTTAAGGTATCTACTGGAAGATTTGTAGTACAAGCCTAAGGGTCATTCTGGGAAGGTTGCCCCCTATGCCTCTCACCCTGTTGGAGCTCCAAGGTAGAGGAGGGATGGTTCTTAAGACCAGACAACAGCCACACTCCTAAGTAGGAGTGTCATATTGTGATAGCTAAACTCAGAATAGTTTAGTGACTTTCCCATATTGGAAAGAACATTGGATCTCAGTTATAGGAGTCCCTCTACTACTATTCCTTTATGTGTCCTTGAACAATAGGATTAGCTTACATGTAGGTCCAAAAAACACTTTCTATTATATGATCCTCAACAACTTTGTGAAGTAGTTAGTAGAAATATGATTATCCTTCAACCCTCAGCTCAAATCTTACCTTCTGTAAGAAATCTTTGCTGGTCTCACTCAATGTTACTGCCTTCCTTCTGAGATTACATCCAATTTACTCTGTGTGTGTGTGTATCTATATTTCTTTTATGCACCTAGTTGTTTGCAATGTTGTCTCACACATTAGAATGTGAGTGGAGGTCATATTTTTACTTTACTTGTGAGTTTGGTGCTTAACACAGTACCTGGCACACAGGGAGCACTTAATAAAGCTTTTGACTTGACTTATTTCATTTCATTGATGAAGAAGCTGAGGTTGATAGAAGTTAAATGATTTTCCCAAGACTGAACAGCTAGTAAAAGCTGGGAAGCGGCATTTAAAGGTCAACTTTAGGAATGCATAGTCCAGTGCTCTATCCATGGTTCTTAACCTCTATTGGTCTCAGTTTCCTCATCTCTGAAATGAGAAGGGTGGCCAAAGTTATCTCTAAGGACCCTTCCAGCTGATCTTCTCTAGTTCTAAAGTCTCCTAGTGAAGCATTTGAACTCAATCTGCTGTTTTCACTCAGTTAATATTGCCTCCTTCCAGAAGACTAGGATGTCTGGCCAAATTTAGTTTGCACCTTTCCAAATAGTCAATAAAAGATAAGAACATGTGTTAACATTCACTATCAGAGATTTGTTTTGTTCCTACTACTGATGTCCCATGGCACTTATGACACTTATGCAGATATAGTTAGCACAAGGAAGAGATAAAAATTAAAGGAACAGAAGCTAATAATATAATATTAGATATATTTAGCACAGGGAAGAGAAAAAAACTAAAGGAACAGAAATACAATAATATGATATAGAGGCTGGTGACCTGAACAGCCCTCCCTCACTCAAAACAAAGTCAAGTGCAAGTCATACCATTATTTCTTTGATGGCATGGTCTTCTTAAGCAACAAAGGATGAACACACACACACATAACTTAATATATAACATAATGTTATATTGTAAAAATCAAAAGGACAGAAATATGATAATGTAGCACTAATAACATTATATTATTACATTTCTGTTCCTTCCATTCTTTTCCTCTTCTCTGTGTTAACTGTATCTGTATAGGTAAGAATTAGGTGGATCAGGTGGATATCAAAGGTGAAAAGTAGCGCTGGAAAGGGCAGTGCTCACACCAGAAGTATTTGTTTTCTTTGAACACACCCTGCAGAGAGTGTGACTCTTATGGGCTGTCCACGTTGTTCAAAAGTCAGGGCAACCTCTCATATGGTGGTCAGTAGAAGCTATACAAGATCACTCTCAAGGACTCGCTTAAGGACTTCAGAATTGATCGTGTGACATGGGAGATGCTGGCACAGGACTGTCCTGCATGGCATACCCACATCAGAGAAAGTGCTATTCTCTGTGAGCAAAGCAGAATTGAAGTGGTTCAAAAGAAACATGAGATGTGCCTTTTTAGAGAATCAACCCCAAATGTTCACATGGGCTACTTGTGCCCAACCTGTGGTAGAGCATTCCAAGCTCCTATTGGTCTGATCAGTCACAGTGGGATGCAGCATAATTTGATACTAACATAGGAATGTCATTTTGGTATTCTTTGAAAATAAAGGACAGCAACCAAGCAACCAACTATATCTACATAAATGTCACAAATGCCATGGATTATCAATAGTAGGAACAAAATAGGTCTCTGATATATAATAAATATGGTAAAACCTTTTTCATGGTAGCTTTTGGGTCCATGGCCTGATAATAAATTTTTGTTCCTTTACCTTCCTCCTTAGGTTCTTCAAAGTCTTTGTGTCTAAGGTTGAATGACGGTGGTCAGAAAAAGCTGAGTTTTGCAGAAAATAGTATGATAAGATCAAATGGGAGTAGTCAGCAAAATTTATATATGCTTAGTATATTATGAATATGTATATGAATATCTATATATTTGTGTATATCTAGTATTTATATAGTTGTTTGCAATGTCTGACACAGTAGAAGGTGAACAGGGATCATATTTTTGCTTTTCTTTGTAATCTAGTGCTTAGCACACTTACCCATGCTTGTTGACTTGACTTCCTCATTTCATAGATGAAGAATCTAAAGTTTATGAGCTATGGATTATGAGTTCACATACATATTTGTTGACTTCTTTCAAACAATTACATCTGAAATAGAAATAGAATACGAACCTGTTAGGAAAACAAATTTTTGAATAAACTTTTTCAAAATTCCATTGTCTTATATGTTGTTGTTTAGTAGTTTTCAGTCATGTCTGACTCATTGTGACTCTTTTTTGGGGTTTTCTTGGCAAATACTGGAGTGATTTGCCATTTCCTTCTCCAGATCATTTTCCAGATAAGGACACTGAGGTAAATAGAGTTAAGTGGTTGACCTAGTGTCATACAGCTAGTAGGTATCTGAGGTCAGATATAAGTTCAGGTCCTCCTGATTTCAGGCCCTATTTTATATCCACCATGCTACCTAGCTGCCTATTTGTATTATATTGTATTTGGCAAAATGATTTGCATCCTGTATTTAAAGATTATAGAGTGGTTTCATATACATTATCCAGACTGAACCTTCTAGTGGCACAGAAATAGAAGTGTATATATCATTGCTCCATTTTAAAGATGAAGAAACTCAGGCTTCATAAAGTTGGATGGTTATCCAAGATCATAAGGCTAGTAATTAATAGAAAATTGGGATGCCAGCCTTTGGCACACAAGTCCAACCCTCTTTGTTCTACATCATGGGTCTTTAATCGTGTGTGTGTGTGTGTGTGTGTGTGTGTGTGTGTGTGCATGTGTGTTTCTATTTGTGTGAAGAGACCCTTTGGCAGTAGAGTTAAATCTATGGACTCCTCAGGATAGTAATTTTAAATGCATAAAATAAAATTTGTAGCATTAAAAGAAAACCAATTATATTGAAATAAAGTTGTAATGTTTTCACCATCCAAGTTCATAGACAGAGTTCGGAGTCTGTGGACTCCAGATTAAGAACCCTTGCTCCATCCCATGCTATCTTTCTTGATGAGGTCATTTGTTTCAATTAAACAGGAGTTATCATTTGGCTCTATTCTCTCCAAAGCTTCCCCTTTCTTTGTTTGAGCTCAAAGATAAGTTTCTGTTTTATTTAACAAAACTCTTTTGCATTTTGATTTTGAAAGAAAAAGCAAACAGATCCACATTCTTCCACTTTCTCCCTTTGGTTTCTTGGGTGGCCACAACTTCTTTCTGAGTTACTGACTTCGGCTCAGGTGAATCCTTTTTTTTTTTTTGTTCATTCGTTTGTTTTTTCTCATCTTGAGCCATACTTACAATAGCTTCCTCTTGCTAGCAGCTATGCGATGAATACAGCACTGAATTTGGAGATAGGATGCTCTGGAGTTCAAATCCTGCCTCGGATAATTACTATCTGAGTGACCTTAGGCAAATTATTTAACCTCTTTCAGTCTCCTTTTCCACAACTCTGAGATAAGGAGGTTGGACTCTCTGGCCTGCAAAATCCCTTCAGATTTGAAATCTATGATCCCTTCTTCTATATGATGTATCTTTATTTAACACAAAATTTCCCTCTTATGATTATTAACTTTCAGTTTAGCTTTGTGACATATTAGTACTTGTCTTATTAGGTCTCATTAAGAGAGACATAATGTCAAGGACTAGAGAGGTGAGAGTCCTACTGCACTTCAGTGTTCTCAGAATATGTCAGGAATATTGCGTTCAGTTCTAGGTGCCACATTTTTGGAAGGGCATTGATAAGGCAGAGAGCTTACAGAGGAGGGCAGCCAGGATGATGAATGACTTCCAATTCAAGTAGTGTGAGAAAATGAAGGAACAGAAGTTGTTTGGCTTAGCTTAGAGGAGAAGATACTGTGTTCACACATTTGAAGGGCAGTCATCTGGGGGATGGATTAATTTTGTTCTATTTGACCCCAGAGGGCAGAACCAGGAACAATTGTGATGGGGAGAATTTGGAGAAGAGAGAATTTATAAGGACATATATTTAGTCTTGATGTCAGGAAATAGTTCCTAGCAAGTAGAGTTAGTTGTCCAAAAGTTGAAAAGGCTTCCTTGGGAAGTGGTAGATTTTCTCTCATTGGAGGTCTTCAGATTTTAAAGTTGAATGACCACTGGTTGGGCAGATTGTGGAGAGAATTTTTTTTTTCAGGACTGGGTTTGGATTAAGAGTTCAGGGAAGTCTCTTCCAACTTTGGTATTCTGTGTGCTTTTGGAAGCTTGTATTTTGGTTCTTGTTCTGGCAAATACATGTTATTTTTAGAAGCAAAAAAAAAAAAGCGACATTTAAAGATTCAGATTTCTAAATCCCTTCTAATTAGGGAAGATTGAGGAATTTGGGGAGAGGAATATCTTCCTTATACCTTCTCTTTGAAAATTTTCAGTTGGGGATTTGTTAATTCTTCAATTAATGAAAATAAAATAATCTCCACTTGTGAATGATAAGCATAAGTTTTATTTCCAGAATTGAGTAGAAAATAATGGAATTTTTAGAACTGAGAGGGATCATAAAGGTCAGAGAAGAAGGTGTAGTCTATCCAACTCCATAATCCATGAACATTCACCCAAAACAAAATTCTTTGAAGTAACTTGTTTTTAGGTAGTACTTTTGAATATTCATGATCTTAATTTGATATTCACAACAACCCTGTGAAGTTGACCATTATAAGTATCATCATTTCCATTTTATAGGTGAAGAAGCAGAAATCTACTCAGCAAATAATTAATTAGAAAATGGCAGGGATCAAACTTGGCTCCAGAGCTACTGCTTTTCCTTTTATCTACCACAATCTTCCTCTGAGTTCCTTCCCTTTGTCCCATTCTGGGGTCCGGAGAGTGAGGGCAGATATTTCACTCTGTGTGGATGTTGACTAGGACTCTTTAAGCTCCAAATATTTCCTCCTCTGATCCTTGTAATAAACTCCTCTCTCAATACTGCTTCTTCTCTTAGCCCAACCTGATACTGAAATCACATCACAATCCTGAGATTTCATCCTCTCACTTTTGAGGGGGGTTAGGGCAGAAAAGATCAGGGTGGTGATTGGAGTTGGTGAGGGGTATGGATCACAGATTTTGAACATCACAGAATCAGGGAATGTTGGAATTGGAGGTTTCTAAGAGCCAGGATTCAAACTCAGGTCTTCTGACTTTGGTTCCAGCGCTCTTTCCATTCTGCTAGATTCATTACTCTTTCCTTAGTTTGTGAAGTATATGAATGATGGCCTTTCCTAGCACTTCAGATAATTTAGTTGAACCATAGCAGAGCAGGAAGCAATCCTACATTTTATACTTCTGCTCGGTTCTCTGAACATATTTGCAGATGAAATTACTATGGACAGAGGATTTGGGCTTTTCTTGTGATTATGGAAGCTACTTCTTTAGGAGGAGAAAAGAACAAAGATTGTCCTATACATGTCAATTCACTGAAGGGCTTATGATAGGTAATGCAAATCTGAATAAGACATGGTCCCGGCTTTGCAGAGTTTCTAATTTAGTCACAGAGATAAGAACAATACCCAAATAACCATGGTACACATTAAGCATGATTAGTAGAAGAAAGTAGGAATGTGTTAAAGGGAGAGATTACTTTTGTTCTGAAGTTGAGAATCAGAAACTTTCAATAGCATAAAGTTAGGCTGGGTATCTTTAAGAGAAATGGGCAAGTAATATATTATCTTTTCCAGGTAGTATCAGCAGCACCTTAACCTAAACAAGTCAGCACACCTCCATTCAAAGGATTTTGGTTTAGTGGCTAGGTGATGAAACTTGGAGCTGTAAGGACCAGTGTTCAAAACCTGCCTTGGACATGGACCAGTTTTGTGACTTTGAATACATCCCTTCATATCTCTGTGCCTCAGTTTCACTGTCTTTCATAATTTAGGAGGATTATCTTTGATGGCTTCTCAAGGTCCTTCTAACTCCCAGATTGAGAGAATTTCAGATATCTTGAAGGCTGCTGAGGGAGAGTATTTGGGGGAAGATTTTTTTTCAGTCTCCAAATTATACCACAGAGAGGAACTTCCTATTTCTTTCTTTGATGAGATCTGTCTCCCAAATGAGGTAACACATTTTACAATGCTAACAGGGAATGTATCTATTCAAGGTGCTGTCTACCAAGGGCCCATATGTACCACAGTCAGTGTGAGAATGGAGATAAATGAGCTATTTGTAGAAAGGCTGATCCCCTTGCAGCTCCTTGCAGGAACATTTAGAAGATAAAGCAATGACAGCATAAGAAAGCCAGCTGACCCAAGGAGACTATGAAAGCTGTGTGGGAGGGTGCCAAGTTAGATACCAAATAACCACCTCTATTGGTACCAAGCTTTGCATCTGTGGACAGATCTTTGTAGTACTTACTGTTGCCAGGGACAAAGATTGTGCTCCAGTTGGGCCCACAACCTGATGCCAGCCTAAATCCAGGAGGAGAGAGGGAGGCTCGGAGGTGGAGCACAGATGATCAATCTGCCTACACCAGGCACTCTCAGCCAATGGAGCTCCTCAGATGGAAGCCTGCATTTACTGAGCTGCCTATCTTATTCTCTTTGTAGATTATAAATGTTCTTTTCCCCTTCTGGACCGTCAAAACTACATGTTGTTTTTAAAGAAATGCCATAGAAGTCTTATACTTAAAAGGGTTAATTTTTTTCATAGTTTTTACAAGTACAGATGAATGTCTCCACTATTTGCTAAATATTATGAACACAGTCTTGAAGTGGCAATCCTTTGAATCAGGACCAGAGGTATATAAAGTAGGAAGCAGCCTAGGTTTCAATACACAGGGGGAGCAACAAGGAAAACTTTTCAATTTTGTTTTGTATAAATGTACTAATTTTTAATGGCAGAAAATTCCACCTCCATGGCACACAGACATTTATTTTGTGATAAGCCAAGCTGCATATGTTACAATGATGGCTAGATTCCAATGGACAGTAACCCTCAGGGGGTACAATGTTCAAATCTTGCCTGAGGCACACAGATGCCTTTTCCCTAACTCTGGTAACCCTTGAATTGCATTCTTGCCACAATGGTACAAAATATGCATGAGGACAGATTTTTCAGAATCTAGCTGTACCAATTTTTGTAATTAGGAGTTGCTCAGCTGCTTGCTTGCTACAAAAGTATATCTTTTCATCAATATAAATATTTTCTGAGTGATGCCCTATGGCCATGAATAATGGAATATTAAAAATCCTAGAAAAATTAGAATTGAAGTTGATCCAAAGGGCAATGGAAATATGTATGGTAAATATAATAGGCTGCTTCATATTACCAGCAATGCTTTACATGCTATAAATGCCATGAAAGACAAGGATGGATAAGAATGGAAAAGAAGGTGAATTGATTTAGTAGAAAGGAGAGACAATAAATGAACTGTTGTAATATTACTGGAGGATCCCCTCTGGAGTACCCTCTCAGCTTGTACTCATACTTACAGGTTCAGTCCTCAGAGGGCAACTGCTCGGGTATCCTGGGAATATACACCTTAAAATTATAGCCTACAGGCCACGTGCCAGTGTGCTTCCCCTTAATGGTCAACCAATAGACACAATTAACTCAAGCAATGGGGTTTCATAAACCAGCAAAGTAAAACTAGGTACGAGACATTGTCCTCATACTTCAGGACACACACACTTTCTCTCCAATACACACAGTGTCTGTGGGAAGAGTGGGCTTTGTGGAAATCTCGTACTCCTCCTTGTTGGGTACAGCCTTGTTGGGCAACTCATCTGGGCTTCCTAGGTCAGTTCCTCAACTCTCAGCTGTCAAAGCCAGTTTGTCTCTTGAATCCATAGTTATTTCTCTTCTCTGCTACTAGAAGACATACTTCTATGTCACCTCCATCAAGTCACTGCTTCTGTTTCCTTATCTTTCTGTAGAGGTTATGGCCTAAATGGGGTCAGATGCGGCTGAACAACAACTAACTGATGGAGTCAGACACAGATTTTCCCCCAGCTACTAGCTCCTGCCTAAACTAAGTAGTGCTAGTGAACTCAGACTTTTAAGGGTCCTCTGGGTTTATGTCATTTATGCCTTGACTAGTTGCCCCGTCAAATTCAATCAAGGAAAACTCCTTCACACTCTCCAAAGGGATGATAGGATTAAATACTCATTTGCCACTTTAATTCTATCAATTGCTCCTCTAATTCCATCAAGGAGAAATTTGTTCACATTTCATAAAAGTCTTTGACAGGCCTTTGTTGTTTGTTAATACCTTATGACTTCTGTTATTTATCCAATGCTTCCTGTGATCACATCATCTGGGGTGAGTTGACATCAACTGGGGTGAGTGAGCCTCTGTTGGTCAGAGACAAACTACCCCATTACAACATTACTTTCAAAGTTTTTAAAAAAAGAAGAAAGCTACCAGAACACCAGGAAATTGTCTATGCAGAATAAGAAGTAGTATGATTTTGTGAAAAAAAAACCACCTTGGATTTCTAGCTGAATACCTCAGTTCAAATCCCAGGTTCTGATATTTCCTAATCGGTTGGCTCCAGACAACCACTTCATCCTTCTGTTTTCAGTTTCCTAATTCAAACGGTCAGTTTTGACTAAATGACCTTTAATGTCCTTTCCAGATCTCAATCTATGCTCCTATGATTAATGGAAAGATATGGATAAGAATATAACATAATGAGAAAGCCTGGAGTGTTTGGCATCTGTACCAGAAGGAACAATTATATCATTCAGATCACAGATCCCTCTAAATAGCTAAGTAAGCTTGATTCATAGGCTTTTGGAAAACATTCTGCTTTTAATTGCAAAAGCAATTGAAGTTTTGTAGAGGAAGATCTGCTAATCTTACGAAAATTCTTTCAAGATGTATTGAATCTTTGCTTTTTAATAGTGAGCTCTGTATTAAACTAGGACATGTTTTCATAACAATAATTTACATATAAGATTTAAAGGAACCACTAGTTCAGTGTTGCAGTCGATAGAGAACAGGGTCTGGAGTCTGGAAGACTGGGTTCAGATTCAGGCTTTTCTGGGCAAATCACTCAACCTTTATTTGCCTCAGTTTCTTCAACTGTATAATGGATATAATAATGGTACCTAACTCCTAGTTGTTTTGAGGATCAAATCAATTAATGTTTGAAAAAACCTTAGCACAAAGTACTTATTCCTTTCCCTCTCCTGCCCCCTCATCAGAACTAATCTCTCCCTTTAAATTGAAAGAGATCTTTTATTAAATACATCAGAGAGGGAAGAGAGTAGCTCCCCTGCCTGAAATCCTGGTTCATCATCCTACGTCCACTACAGTTTTTACATATAGATAGCCCAAGCTAGGCTGGAAAGGTCATCCATCCTTTAATGTAAGTTGGCCTATTGGTAGTTGGGAAATAAGTTATAGTGCAATAAGGCAAATTTTCATCTTTCTCTGTGAATTTGTCCCTTTGCCCACTGTGTTGTTCTAAATCTTCTCAAAGCCTGTGAGGGATCACATCTTCGCTGGTAAATTCAAGTGAATAATGGAGATCATTTCCTTACAATAAGAACATCTATATAGCATGTTAAAGCTTACAAAACACTACATATTATCTGCTTCTCACCACAACTCTGTGAAGTAGGTACTATTGCTATCTTCATTTTACGGATAGGGGAACTGAGTCTGAGAGCAATTAAGTCACTTACAGGGCCATGCAGGTAACAAGTGTCTGAGGCAAGATTCGAACTCTGGTTTTCCTGACTTCAAGTCCTGTATTCTATCCACTGCACCACCTCGTTGCAGCTACAGAATTCCTGACACATTCACCTTTGTATGTAAGATGAAAGTGACCTGAGTAGCTGGCTAGGATGTTGATATCCCATCAGATGTCCTCCCATCACAAACTCCCCCATCTTCCCTGCCCCATACCTCAAAACCCCTCTATATCTTCACTCAGAGTCCTCTATATCTTCACTCACAATTTCCTCTTTTTCCTTAGTCTCAGAGTAAGAAGTGGCCGTTTTCCTTCCAAGGCCATCTCTTCTAATATTACCCCTGTCAGCATGGTAAAGAAGGTAGAGACGCTGGGCCATACGTGTAGAAAGGCATATGCTATAGCCAAAGGTTGGACCAGGTTCTCCGTCATACTGGAATTTCCCATAGTTATCACATATAAGTAGGGAGAAGTAAAGCTTAGACTGGCGGTGTTTGCAAAACTATCTGCTTATGAACCAAAATGTCATGATGAGGAAGCAGCAGCATTGGCTAGAGATCAGCCAAGAAGGGGAGGTGAAGTATAGCGTAAGAACTTGAAGGAGTTTTAGACTCCTTCTTCCTCTCCCTCTCTCTCTGTGTCTCTGTTTTTCTCTCTATGTCTCTATCTCTCTGTCTCTGTCTCTCTCTGTCTCTGTCTCTCTGTGTATCTCTGTCTCTCTCTGTCTCTGTCTCTCCTGGGGAGACATCTTGGCATATTTATAAGCAGCGTGGAAGGAGCTATTAGAAAGGAAAAGACTGAAGATAGAATGTGAAGGGATGTTAGTACCCCATTCTACTTGACATAATAGTAAAAAGAGTTGGCCTCAGAAGAAAAAGAGCTACCTCTTACTGTGAGTCTAAGGAAACAGAGGACATTGAGGGAGGATATAGAAGGGTCTTGAGATGTGGGACAGAGAAGACGGGAGAGCTTGTGATGGGATAACGTCTGATCAGACAGTAACATTTTGTTGATGTTCCCAACTAAAGGTGGAAGGGGGGAGGGAAGCATTTATTAAGCACCTACTGTGTGCCAATACTTTGCTAAGCACTTTACATTTGAGCAATCATTTGAGATAATATGAATCTCACTTGAGGTAATACTTTTAAAGTATGAGGGATGGGGAAGAGGTTGAGAGAGAGAATGTGAGCCTCTTACTGAATTTTGAGAATGGAGGAAATACCTGGAGGCTGGTAGATTGGAGAGATGTGTTTATACTGCTCAGACACGACATATGTGGAACAGTAAAATGAAAGCACTGGACAAAGGGGTCTCAGAGGTCTCTCAGCAGCTCTAGAGCAATGATGTTCTGGTTCTACAAAGAGATCTGACTAGTGATGAGGCTCTGCAATGAATTCAGCATAGGATTGATTGCCTGTCTGAATGCATTCAGGGAGCTCACCACTCTCTGCCCTTGCTCCTCCTCACTCCTTCCACGGAAGGGAGTGTCTACCAGTTTGTGCAGGGACATCATCGTTTTTGTTCAGTTATGTTTGAATCTTTGTTGACCCTATTTGGGATTTTCTTGGCAAAGATATCAGAGTGGTTTGGCATTTCCTTCTCCAGGTCATTTTACAGATGAGGAAACTGAGGCAAACAGGGCTAAGTGACTTGCTCAGAGTCACACAGAAAGGATAGAAGGTAGAAAAAGGGAAGAAGAAAAAGGAAAAAGGAAGATACTGTAGACAGGTTCCTTTTGGAGATGGGCATGGTCATGACTTGAGGGGAGCCTGGAAATGAAAGGATTAGCAAGGATTCTGAGCAGGTGTGGCAGGAGGGAGACTTTCACAAGTTTCATAAGGAGCAACGAGCAATGATTTCATGAAACTAAGAATACAAGGAAAAGGCAAAGTCTAGACCAGGCACAAGCTAAGCTTCAAAACCAAAGCATTGAGACATTCTCCAGTCTGACCATAGCTGGTCAGGGGCAAATTTAGGACTGTCAAGGTTCTACATTTGTATGCACCTTGCAGTGGTCCTGGAAGGTCAGCTCTCTTTGATTTATCCAGGAGCAACGCCCTGCCCTGGCTCTCGACAGGTAGTTGAGATCTGACACTAAGAGCATCATTCAACAGAACAGTTAGGTCACAGACTAGAAAAATGCCCCAAGAAGAAACTGTGCAGCTTAGCTGTTTGAGCTCATTTGAAAGTCTAGACTAGGCAGACTAGCCTATTTTTTCTACCACTACTTGGTTTATCACCAAACAGTATTATATCTGGGGAACTTCAATCTACTGAACCATTTAGCTATTGATAGCTTTTCTCTTTCTTTCCTGAAATAAAAGTGTGCAATGCTGTAAATTACATTTCCTCCCACCCCCTTGTAAGACTGACTCCATTTCTAAATTGATTTTGAGTTTTATTTGATTCTCAATTTTTATACCATGTGAGTATTTGAAGCTTTATGAGGAGAATAAAAGATGAATAGTGGGGTAGTTGGAGAATTTCAAGTTCGATAAATAAACATAAATTCAGTGGAACAAATCTGAATTCTAGTCTTATTTCTCCTATTTAATAGTCACTTGAACTTGAATACGTTATTGGATCTTTCTGAGCCTCAATTTCTTTAGCTGTAAAATAAGGGAATTAGATTGTTGTTGTTTAGTTGTGTTTGCCTCTTTGTGACCCCATTTGGGGTTTTCTTGGCAAAGTTGCTGGAGGGATTTGCCATTTCCTTCTCCAGCTCAATTTTTACAGATGAGAAAATGAGGCAAAGAGGGTTAAGTAACTTGTGCAGGGTAAGATAGCTAGTAAGTATTTAAGGTTGGATTTGATCTCATGAAGCGAGGTCTTCCTGATTCCAGGCTTGGCACTCTATCCACTGCACCACCTACCTGCCCAGAATTAGACTAGATTACCTCTAAATTCCTTTCATGTTTTTACTGTATGATCCAATGATCTACTAAGGTTGACTTTCTTTCTTCATAGGTCAATCTGTCTTTGTAGGATGAATTCTTACACCAGAAATTCCAAATATTGTTGAATTAAGAGATCCTTGTGCTCCTGTACAGTATTTTCACCTGGTTTTATACTGGTCCCTGGAAGGATGGCTGATCAGAGTCAACGATACTTGTTGAATCCCCTTGCTTGGGGAATAGAGGGAAAGGTAGTAGGGAAGTCACAAATGAAGGTTTGGAACATGGAGCAGCTTTTTGGAAGCAAATTGATGATCTATAAAGTGAGAACAGAAAGAGTTGGAGGCAGAGGCAGGTTGGAGGCAGGATCAAAACCAGAAACCTGCAAAAAGTCCTGAGAGAGGAGCTTGGCAGGAGACAATGCTTAGGCTTCAGTTGGCAACAGTTTTGTGTTGGATGATAGAGAAGGAATCAAGCTGGACAAAGTATGGGTTCAGTGTGTCTCATGCAAAGGCTGTACAATCAAACTGGAGTTTTAATAGGAGCCATTCCTTGTCCCACCTAGCTTTCCAGACTCACCAGCAACTAGAAAGCACCCCAAGTGATAACAACTGCCTTTGTTAACCTGCATGAAATATAATGGACTGTGGAACTAGAGTATGTGAAGAATTAAATCTCTCTTTCTTTTTAATACTAAGAAATCCGAAAAGTAATTTAACAATTACTAGCTATGCAATGTGTGAAAAAGTTGCTTAGATATTTTTATATGTATCTAAGAATCATATAATTCAGGAATTATTGTTATGAATGTTACCATTTAATGTTCATTAAATGTTAATTAATTTAATGTTCCTATTCATTCATCATTTTATAATTATTTTATTAGTTTGCCATTTTTCTAAGGAACATAGGATAGTTTTTTCTTATTTATCTTCAAAAATGTCCCAGTGAGCAAAATCCTGCAGATAAAAAGATTTAATTATAACAGTATCTTAAATGATTTACCACTAGAGGAAATTAAAAAAATCTTTTTAGAGATTTTTTTGGTAATACATATGTTTTTCCAAGTTATAACTCTAATATATCTTGATTTCTGCCTATTCTACGTTTTAAAGTGAATTTAAAAGCTAAGCAGCACATTTTTATAGATTTCTCTCTCAATTTCAAGAGTTGAAATTGTCAGCTTTTCCTCAAGAAATAATTCTCAACCTATTTGAGTCTGGCGTGCCCATGGTGACCTTTCCCGAGCATCACAACCTGGGAACTTGATAAACAAGGGGAAAGGAAAAAGAGGCCATAGTACCAATTCAACTATAGTGTTTCTGTTTTAATTCTATCATCCAATAACCAGCAGGGGTTGTGACTCATAGATCAAAAATTACCTTCTAAAAGCTTAAACAGCTGAACAGGAAATATAATTTAAATAAAAATGGTGCCCCATTATGGGTTTGAATTGAGATGAGGGGACAGGGACAATGAACTACCTCCCAGTTTTTAATGATCTTAAAGTATCATGGAATAGCATTTGTTTGCCCTTTCTCTAATAGGATTGCTTTTAGTTTTGAAAACTCAGATAACTAGACAAATGACAAATGATACTTGCACGTCAATAAATCACACACACCAAGATATATCTTGAATATACAGTAAGGAAATATTGACCCCATTTAATTCAACCATTCAGACAACGAAAATGTATGTGGATTATATATCACTCCTGTATCTAGATAGATGGACACTAGAAATGCCAAAACAAGAAGCTTCAGTAGTTTCTACTAAATTCAACAAAAGCCTTGCTCAGACAAAAGAGAAGAGTAGGATCTCAATATCCACTGGACGGCCTCTGACCAGGAAGGGAAAAGTCAGCATTTTTACTCATTTTATACATCTTTTCCACTTTTAGATTAGCAAAAGTCACTCATGTTTTTACTCCAAAGGTTGCTTTTAATCATTTCCACAACTCGTTTGTGGCCCAACAAATGGTGGAGTGTGAATAGAATAGGATAGAACATTACTGCATAGTAAGAAATAGCATGTATAAGGAAGGCAGAGAAGCATGGGAAGATTTGTTTGAATTGATGCAGATTGAAGTAAACAGATTCAAGAGAAAAATATACACAGTGATCATCATAAAGTAAATGAAAACAACACTAACAACCAACTCCAAGTATCAGAAATTATCCGTCTTGGTGTTAAAGATCAGATGATGAAACATACTTTCCTCCTCTGAGTAGAAAGGGCAATTTCTACTCAGTCTGCCAACACTGTCACTGTGATCAGACACAGCTATTTTGTTGAATAATTTCACTTAGCTATTTAGCTTTGTTAGAAGAGAATATTCAGTAGGTGCAGGAAAGAGTGGGAATTGACTATTGAAAAAAGCATTGGTAAAAAAAATTTTAAAGTAAGCATGACAGAAGAAAAACTGTTAGGATGTAGTGAAATGCAATATCAATTAACTTGAGAAAGTTTTAGTTTGTGCAGCACCTTCTCTGGGCTCAGTCTTCCAGCTCACACCCATGCTAGTACATTAGATCCTTAGAACTGTGGTACTTCTCCCCTCAGGATTCAAGAGTTCACCCTGAGGGGCTAAAGAATTGTCTGATACTGTCACTCACAAGCCTCCCTGCAATGTGTCTCTCCGTCATGTGACTAATTAACACCTTCCCAATATCAATTAAGCAATTAACATCAATTAGCTTGTACAAAGAAATATTTACTGACATGGGATAACAAGGACCAAGGTAAAAAATATATCCCCAAATTGGGAGCACATTGTCCCTTCTACATACCTCTGGCCCAAAGGAGAATAGATTCAAACTTAAAGTGTGTGCTACCAAAACTTAATTTTACATTCATTTAAAATTTATCAATTTTACTTAGGGTGTGGCATAGCTCCTTCCTTTGCTTGTAGGACACTGTTAATTCTTTGTTGGGCTGAGTCATTCAAATTCACTCCTTAGGACTGGCTCCTCACCAGACCTGGCTACTGTTGGCATTGATTCTGGTTGCTGACAGGACCTTTGATGTCTCCTCTGATATTTAGAAGCTCCCAAGATCATAACCTAGTTTGTTCTTTCTGATACGCATTTATGTAAGAAATAAGAAACACAAAACAGAAGAAACAGGAGCTCCGTACGTTTGTGGACACATGGTGGGGAGGTGGGAAAGAGGTCTTGAGATTTTCTCCTACTTAGAGACTCAGTGAACTTCTTGCTTCATTCATCACCAGAGAAGAGAGAGGGATGAAGAGGAGAAGAGAAGAGAGGAGAGAAGAGAAGACATACACATACATATATACACATACACATATTTATAATATACAATAAACACACACACACACACATATATATATATATATATATATATATATATATATATATATGTACACACACACACACACACACACACACACACATATGGAGAAAGAGAAAGTATTTGAGTCTTTTGTATTCATGCTCATCCTGCCTCAGTAAACAATTAAGAGCCTTTTTTTTTGTTAATCATCATGTAGTAGGCTTACAGAAAATAGAGAATACCTCTGCCTACTTCAAAGTGGGAAGAGAAAAGACTGCTCCATTTTGATTTTTCAGAAGGCTTCCCAAGCCTTCATGGTGATATGCGCCACCCAGAGATAGGGGAACTCTTGTTCTGATGAGAAATCTATGAGACAACACAATAAAGTTGCAAATAAAAATTGGCTACATATATGGTGAATGTGGCTACAGAAAGGTCATTCTTTACATGAAGTGGCATGAAAATCTCTTCAATATAGTTTACACCTGATGCATCTACTCTTTGAGGATCATGACTCAACGTCCTGCAACTTGACTCTACCTCTTTATTCAAAATGCTCTCTCAAAGATCTCCAGTGATTTCCTTTTTAGTCACCAACTCTAATGACTTCTTGGTCCTTTTAAATTATCCTTTTATCACAGGATTGAAAGATCCCTTGGATTTAGCCCAAACTCTTTGTTTTACTGATAAGGAAACTGAGGCCCAGGGTCACAAGGGTTGTTCAATAGCAGTAGGGATTTCAAACCAGATCATCTAACTCCAAGTAAGTGTTCTTTCTAAGAAGTCATCTTGTATACAAATCCGTAACATTTGACATTATTGCCATTGAATATTTCTTGAGACCAAAGTTTGTCCATTTTATCTGTGTAACATCTCTCCTAATCTCTTCTCCCCTATGACACTATCACCACCTTGTTACAGTTCCCCATCATCTCAAACCTGAACTATTAAAACAGCCTGCTGGTGGGTCTGTCTCCTCACTTCAGTATGTCCTCAACCAGCTGGTCAAAGTGATCTTTATAAAGCTTAGGTCTGACTATGTTACCTCTCTAATTTAATTAATTACAGGCGTTCTCTGTCTGGAATCAAATGTAAAATCCTTTGTTTCATATTGAAAGCCTTTTGTAATCTGGCACCCCTTTTCCAGTCCTCTAAAACCATACATCCCCACACACATTTGAGGAAATTGTTCGGTTGTTGTTCAGTCACGTACATTTCTTTGTGACCCCATTGGGGGTTTTCTTGGCAAAGACACTGGAGTGGTTTGCCATTTCCCTCTCTAGCTCACTTTACAGATGAGAAGCTGAGGCAAACAGAATTAAGTAACTTGCTCAGGGTTACAAAGCTAGTAAGTCTCTGAGGTCACATTTGAATTCAAGTTTTCTGATTCTAAGCCCTGCCCTCTATCCACTGTGCCACCTAGCTGCCCCCAGGGACATTGTCCTTGCTATTCCACAAACAAGATACTCCTCCCAGTCATTTTCTCTGGCTGTCTTCCATGCCTACAATGCTTTCCCTCCTCATCTCCACCTCCTGGCTTTCATGGCTTCTTTCAAGTTCTAGCTAAAACCCTACCTTCTATAAGAGGTCTTTCCTGGTTCTCCTTAACTCTGATGCCTTCCTTTTGTTGATAATTTCCAATTTATCCTATATGTAGCTTGTTAGTGCACAGTTGTTTGCATGTTATCTCCCTCAGTAGACTATGAGCAACTTGAGAACAGGGATTGGCTTTTGCCTTAACTGACTCATATTGGGCACTTAATGTACATTGATTCACTCACTGATTCCTTTATCTATTCTGAAACCATTCTCTTTGGGTTTTCCTGTCTCTTTGACCTTTCACTTTATATCTACTTTATGAACTCCTCTTCCTCTTTTTTAAGAAGACATTTCCTTAAGTTATGCCCACTCCTCTTTTTGTAGTCTTACCCAGTTACTTCCCTACTCTTGTAGCTTCAAATGTCAGTGGTTTCCCAAATTTTTGGTCTCAGGACCCCTTTATACTCCTAAAAATTGAGTACTTCCCTCACAAAGAACTTTTGTTTATGTGGGTTATAGATATCAACCTATCTATGTAGATTGCTATATCTATCCATATTTTATAAATTAAAATGTTTCAATATTATTCTGAAAATAATTTTGACCAAGAGACATCTCCTGAAAGGGTCTCGGGGTGCTCATGTCACATCATTTTCATAGATTGTACGTTTAAGTCTAGGGAAGATCATTCAGTTTTGATCTATGTCCTTGCATTTCACAGAGGAGGAAAATGAGCCCCAGAGAACTTGTAACTTGCTAAAGATCACAAAAGTAAGACACAATGAAGGCAGAATTCAAATCCAGGTCCTCAGAATTACCCTACTACAACCTATTGCCTCATTATGTTGATGACTCTTAAATTTATTTCCCCAGACGAACTCTCTCTGGAGAGATGTTTCCACTTAGATATCCTGAAGACAACTCAAGCTATTAAATTCATTCTCTTCCCCCTGCCCCCCAAACATGCTCCTCCTGATTTCTCCATTTCTGTTAATTGCACCATTTCTCTAGTCACCCATGCTTAAAATCTGAGTCATCTTTGACTCCTACCTCTCCTTCTGGCCCCACATCCGATCAGTTTTCAAGTCCCAAGAGCTTGGCAATATCTCTTGGCATCCGCCTCCTCCTTTCCATTTCCACTGACATCATTCTCAGGACCATTTTTGCTTCCTTTGACTTTTGTACCTGGTCTCTGTGCTTCTGGTCTTGTTTCTCTCCAGTTGATAATGCATAAGCAGGGTCATCTTTCTAATTCAAAGATATAATCACATAAATTAATAATAAACTGAATTTGAGTAACATCTTAGAGATTTACAAAGCTCCTTCTTTACCATGACCTCATCAAAGTAGGTGGTATAAGTACTTGCTTTACAGATAAGGGAACTGAGTTTCAGAGGTATAAAATAACTTGCCTATACTATTGCAGCTAGTAAATGTTGAAGTCAGGACTTGAACCTGTTTACAAACGCCACATCTCCTTTTTCTGCTACACTATGATGTCTCCCTGTTTCAGGAGAGGTCACCATTAATTTCCCTATTGTCAAATCCATTGAATTTATAATCTTTGATCTCTCCATTACACTTTTCTCCATTGCGTATGCTGCCCTTGAAACTCTTTCCTTGTTTGATCCCCAAATATACCACCATAAGGCTTCAAATCCTTCTCAAGTGTGACATGTGAGGGATGAGGTAGGGGAAACTGAATTTAGAAGGTGTGACTCAGGGATACAGGCTTTTTTTGCTGACTCTTTTTTTTCTTTTTTTAAATGACAATTTTTTAAAATTTTGAACTTATTTATTTTTTTATTTTGTTTTCAACATTCATTTCTGCAAAATTTTCCATTCCAAATTTTCTCCCTATCTCTCCCCTCCCCTCACCCCAAAATGCCTTGCACTCTGATTGCCCCTTCCAGCAATGTGCCCTCCCTTCTAACACCTCTCCCTTCCCTTATTCCCATCTTCTCTCTTGTCCTATAAGGCAAGATAAATTTCTATATCTCATAACCTGTATTTCTTATTTCCCAATTGTATGCAAAAACAATTCTCAACATGTGTTCCTAAAACTTTGAGTTCCAATCTCTCTTCCTTCCTGTCTCCCCACCCATCCCCACTGAGAAGGTAAGCAATTCAATATAGACTATATATGTGTAGTTTTGAAAATGGCTTCCATAATAGTCATGTTGTGTAAGACTATATTTCCCTCCATCCTATCCTGCCCCCCCCATTTCTTCTATTCTCTCTTTTGACCTTGTCCCTCCCCAAGAGTGTTTACTTCTAATTGCGCCCTCCCTTTCATTATCCCCCCATTATCCCCTTCTCCCCTAATTTCCAGTAGCATAAGATAGATTTTCATACCAAATTAAGTGTGCATGTTATTCCTTCCTTGAGCCAAATGTGATGAGAGTAAGCTTCACTTTTTCTCTCTCACCTCCCCCTTTTTTCCCTCCATTGGAAAAGCTTTTTCTTGCCTCTTCTATGAGAGATAGTTTGCCCCATTCCATTTCTCCCTTTCTCCTCCCAATATATTCCTCTCTCAACCCTTAGTTTTATTTTTTTTAGATATGATCCCTTCCTATTCAACTCATCCCATGCTGTGTGTGTGCGTGCATGCATGTGTGTGTTTGTGTATAATCCATCCAACTATTCAGATACTGAGAAAAGTTTCAAGAGTTACAAATATTATCTTTCCATGTGGGAATATAAACAGTTCAACTTTAGTAAGTCCCTTGTGATTTCTCTTTCCTGTTTACTTTTTTCATGCTTCTCTTGATTCTTGTGTTTGAAAGTCAAATTTTCTTTTCAGCTCTGGTCTTTTCATCAAGAATGCTTCAAAGTCCTCTATTTCATTGAATGACCATTTTTTCTCCTCAACTATTATACTCAGTTTTGCTGGGTAGGTGATTCTTGGTTTTATTTCTGGTTCCTTTGACTTCTATCATATTATAAGCCCTTTGGTCCCTTAATATAGAAACTGCTAGATCTTGTGTTATCCTGATTGTGTTTCCACAATACTTGAATTGTTTCTTTCTAGCTGCTTGCAATATTTTCTCCTTGACCTGCGAACTCTGGAATTTGGCTGCAATATTGCTAGGAGTTTCTCTTTTTGGATCTCTTTCATGAGGTGATCAGTAGATTCTTTGAATATTTATTTCGCCCTCTGGTTCTAGGATATCAGGGCAATTTTCCTTCATAATTTCATGAAAGATGATGTTTAGGCAATTTTTTTGGTCATGGCTTTCAGGTAGCCCCATGATTTTTCAGTTGTCTCTCCTGGATCTGTTTTCCAGATCAGTTGTTTTTCCAGTGAGATATTTCACATTCTTTTCCATTTTTTCATTTTTTTGGTTTTGTTTTGTGATTTCTTGGTTTCTCATAAAGTCATTAGCTTCCATTTGTTCCATTCTAATTTTGAAAGAACTATTTTCTTCAGTGAGCTTTTGAACCTCTTTTTCCATTTGGCTAATTCTGCTTTTGAAAGCATTCTTCTCCTCATTGTCTTTTTGGACCTCTTTTGCCAGTTGAGTTAGCCTATTTTTCAAGGTGTTATTTTCTTCAGCATTTTTTTGGGTCTCCTTTAGCAAGCTATTGACTTGCTTTTCATGATTTTCTTGTGTTGCTCTCATTTCTCTTCCTAATTT
>CM053770.1:565779555-565805827 GCA_028658325.1 Potorous gilbertii
CTTGCCCTAATGGTAAACATTGTTCTTCCTCATCACAAAGGATGAGAGAGAATACATGTTCATGGGCTTTGGGGGAAGAGCTAGAGTATGTGCATCTTTCTACTGCATCATCTTGGCTCCACATTCTCCTTTGCTGACTCTTAAGGAAGGAACTCATACCCTAGATGGTACAAACCTTACCTGTACTTTGGACTCCTCATCAGCAGGAACAGGGACACAAACTTATCCTATCACCAGGGGAATATTCACAAGGCAAAAGAGACACCAAAGAAAAAGACATTTAGGAGCAACCCATCTCCCCACCCACTCTCACATTTCCAGACCTGCTATTTTGGTATAAGAAGGTCCCACCTGGCTTCCTCTACTTCTATACACTATATAATTCTACAGAAGCAGTGTTATGGGCATTTGTTTTTAGGTATCAGCAGTAAGATCCCTGCTTTTCCCTAAGTATTAACCCTGAAGAAAGTTCCAATGTGTGTATGCGTTTGCTTATCTATTTATATATATATAGTGTATATATAATATATGTATATTGCATGTATACATATGTATGTATGTGTACATGTGTGTATGTACACATGTATGTTATTGAGATGGGAGTGACTGATAGATTCCCAAGAGTCCATGACCTCAGCTTATCCCTCTCTGTGACCCAGCTGCTCTGTCTTCTCACTGTGATATTATTTCTCCCTTGGCTTGTGATAGGACACCGTCTCCTTCTCTCCAACCATATCTTTTCTGCTTCTTCTTCCTCTTCCTGCCCTAACTGGGGACATTCTCAACACTAAATTCTCAGCTTTCCTCTCTCCCCTGTCTTCCCTCCCCTCTCTCTGTCTGTCTCCCACCCCTCTCTCCTTCTGTGTAAATATGTATGTTCAGTTGTGTCTGACTCTTTGTGACTCCATTTAGGATTTTCTTGGCAAACATGTTGGAATAGTTTGCCTTTTCCTTCTTTAGCTCATTTTACTGAGGCAAACAGAGTTTTAAGTGAATGCCCAGGATCACACAGCTAGTAAGTGTCTAAGGCCAGAATTGAACTCAGGAAGAGAAGTCTTCTTGATTCCAGGCCCAGCACTCTATCTGCTGTGCCACCTGACTGCCTATATATATATATATATATATATATGTATATACAGACACATACATACATACATATTTCTATTTATATATCTGATCTCCCCTTCTTTATCTCTTGTTGACACCTCAAACTTAACTCTTATCTTTCTCCTCGATATTGATTCCCCCTCTACCAACTTGTCTGTCTCTATCAATGGCACTACCATTTTTCCATTCACCAAGGCTTAAAAACCTTAGAGTCATCTTTGTTTCATACTTTTCCTTTCTATGCCCAGTTAGTCTCCATGTGCTTTTGAATTTTTCCCCCACAAGAGGTCTCATGTTTAACCATCTCTCCATCTCCTTTGCTACTTCTACCATTCTAGCAAAGACTTGCTTCACCTCCCCCTGGATAATCACACTAGCCACCTCTCTGGTCTAAATGTGGTCCTATCTGCCAGCTCTCCAATGCATCTTACACACTGATGCCATTTTTTAAAACAATTGTTTCGTTATGTCATTTTCCTGCTCAAACCCTTTAATGATTTCTATTCCATGTTGCAGTAGCTCTTACTTTCTCTGCCTGGTTTTTGTGTTCCTCAGTCATCTGAACCTTTTCCATCTTATTTCCAAGACCTCCTAACATGGATTCAAGTTGGCTTCATCGTGCAATGCTAAATTCTACTTCTATGTCTTTGCTTCACCTAGAAATGCCTCTTTTCTCCTGCCTGCATATTCAAGCCTTACCAGCCCTTCGAGACCTAGCTCAGTTCCTACTTCCTGCATGAAACCTTTTCTGACTAGAATTTTACTGTCGTCAGCTCCTGATTTAACAGGGTTTTCTATTAATTATTTCTATTTCTATATAATGAATTCTAATTAATTGTTCTATTAATTATTTTCTATTCTGTTTCTATTTTTTATTATAATGTTTAAGTCTTGTTCCAGAAAATTGCAGGGATTTACATTCCACCTCTATAGACCTTGAGAATATTTTAAATATTTTTGTTTCGTGACCAGAAAACAGAAACATTCTGCTCAGTAAAGGAAAATCAGAATTACCAGTGACCACAGAACATTAAGTAAAACCACTTGATTTTATTAGTATTATTAGTATTCATTCATTAGGAAACATTTCATAAACAAATATTTATGAAAGCACCTTCAGGGTATTATAGATATTTGTAGATACAGAGAAACACTTCTAAGGAATCAATAGAATTAATCAAATTTTTAAAAAGTGGTAGATGCCATCACTCTATGCTACCACCAATTTCAGTGGTGTTCTTTTTAAAATCTGATTTAAAATCTTAAATCTGATTTTAAAGAACATATACTTCAATGTTAACATATCCTAATTTCATAACATGATGGTTTAATAATTAAGGTGATCAAGATAGGTTTTATTTTATAATACCTATCCTCTTTTTAGCTTCTCTGGAGTATTTTTAAATACTTGAAGAGTCATACTATTCCGTGCTTAGCTTTTTGTGTATATAAATAGAGCACTGACTTTAAAATATTTTTAATTGAGTGACTAATCCAACAGAAGGGTAAAATTGTATCTCATTCACCCAAGGTGACTTCAGCTGCATTCTAGAAAATGGCACTCAAGGATGTCAAGACATACCCCTATTCATTCTAGATGGAAAGATTAGATCTATGAACTGTACAAACCTAATGTCCACTTGGGGTTATTAAACCAAAAGACTAAAGGCAAAATTTTGAAGTCACTAGTAACATTATTTTATTTACTTCGTGTATAATCTCCTTAATGAAAGTAAGGTCATGATTATATCTTCCATAGCATGGTGTTAGCCTGCCTCTAAGCAATAAGGAAAAAACTTTGCCCTGCTTCAAAACACGACTATCCATACTAGCGTATCCAATGTCCATCAACCACTTGTATAACTATTTTCGAAGTATAGCACTCCAAACAACCTTTATATTTTACAAGCCAACTATGATTGACTCCATACAAATAATTTTTGCTATAAATCAAGTATTCTTTTTCCAGATAGTGTATATTGGTTATTGAACTCTAGGACTCCTAATAATTCATCAATAAAGAAATATTGCAAGGTCCTTGGCTTCAAGGAGCTTATTGTCCACTAAGGGAGATCAGAAAAGGACACAAATAACTACAGTACCAGTTTAAATGTTTTAAAGCTATAAAGGTTCATAGGAATGAAAGATAATATCTAATTGGGTGCTAAAAGGGGGAATCATGGAAGACTTCAAGAAGCAGATGACATTTGAGGAAGGAAGGAAACAAGTATTTATTAAGTGTCTATGTGTAGGTACTGTACTAAGCAGTTTGCAAATATCTCATTTAATCCTCCCAACTCTGGGATGAGGATGCCATAATTATCAACATTTTACAGATGAAGGACCTGAGTAAAGGTAAAAAGATAGAAAATTGGGTACATACAAGAAGCAGTACAAATTAATTTGGGTCGGATAGGAGGGTGTGTAAAGGAATAAAACAGACAAAACTTGAAAGGTCAATTGGACCCAGATTGTGGAAGATTTGGAGTACTGTTATGATATTTGAAACTTTGAAGTCAGCTATGAGGAATCTAAATAATCATACAGCAGTATTTAACCCTCTGAAATTGCATCTATCCTCAAAGCCAAAAGAAAAACTGATTTTTTTCTGTGATGACTTGAATCAATGTAGATAACCCATGTAGATAAATCAGACCATTTTTTCTTTACTAGCAGATGTTTTAGTCTGAATTAATGGCATATTTCCTCCAAGTTTGCTTTACTTTATGTGGTCAAGGTCTAATGGACTCATTTACATAATAAGTATTTAAAGGCACTTGACCCATAATGAACTTCCAAATGAAGAGCCTTTTAACCTAGAACAAATAAAACCTTTTTTCTGAGATGCTCTTGTAATCCCAGTATCCTTGACTTGTCTTTCTTTTCCCATGAAAAAGAAACTTCAGATTTTTCTCTAACCATATGATGATTATTCAGGCAAGGATCATTGCCTTCTCTGCCACATCAGTGGAAATTGTTGGCCACGTCTTGGTAGTATGAGAGCCAGCATATCACACAGAGGCCCTGTTTCACCTACCAATAACTGGTGCTTTTCCTTCTGTTGCTTTGCTCCTGCCCACTCCCTCTCCCTCTCATGACTCTGGTTGCCAGAGTAACCATAAAAATCTTCCTCCACATGCTCTAGGAACAAAATGTCAGTGCACTTTACTATTGTTTTAATTTAAAAACTAAAGTATGGAAATACCTGCAGCCTGGAGGATATTCCCTTTTTGGCAGGCGGGCCCCTTTGGAAATGAGACATATCAAAACAGCCAGATTACTCAAGGAGTATCCATAATGTATTTTCTTAAAACCACCAGGATATATTGATTTGAATTTATTTCAAGAGGAAAAGAAGTGTCATAAATTTTGAGGACAAAAAATTAGGAAGCACCATATCTGTCAATTAATAAATCTTGGAACAAAAGGTTTTTATAGGAAATTATCAGTTCATGGGGTCTGCTGTAAATTTCAAGGTTGCAAAACGTTTATGGTATTTCACCAATCTCTGATTAGACAGTCAATGGAAAATCATTGAGTGCCCAATAAATATATCATGGTAAAATGGCATTTAATAATAAAAATATTACAGAATTAGATAAGGGTTTTTTCCCCTACTTGTAAAATTATTAGTACTATTTCCAGATAATTTATCAATAGAAAAATAAGAAATTCAAAATATCAGAAACTATATTTTTGATATTTTGGAAGGGTGGGTAATTGTGACCAAATCACCGAGTTAAATAAATTTCTGGGATTTCTCTGTTACAAGATTAGTAATGATGGTAGAGACCAGAAATTTTTGTGTCCAATAAAATACACGACAATGATCAGTGATTTCATTGCAGGTAGGCATTCATAATGAAGGCAGACCTATAGAATACATTCTGTTTGTATGCACACCAACCTGAAACTTGGACACACTTTATTCTAATTCTTGGTTTTGGGGGACAGAGCTACCAATCTGTGAATATAGAATGACAATCAAGGATTTGACCGGAGTTAAAAGGAATTTCCTAACTCTGAGGTAGATGGTTGACTGGGGCAAGCAACCCTGAAATCAGAGTAAGAATTTCTCAAAATAATAGACAGAATCGAAGACTGTTTTTTTGTTAGCTCTTCTTGGCCACCTATGATCTGTCACAGCCTTTGACTATGCAAAAGGACCTAAAGAGGCAGCTAGCTAGATGGTGCAGTGAATAGAGAGATGAACTTGAAGTTAGGAACACTTGAATTCAAATCTAGCCTCAGGTACTTACTTGCCATGTGACTCTTAAGGATCAGATGTGACAGTATTTGTAAAGAGCTTAGCACAGTGCTTGGTAAATAGCTGGCACATAAATGCTTGTTCCCTTCCCCCCTTTAGCCTTTTCCTAAATGGAAAGAGGCTTCCTAGGAACTGCATCTCAGTAGATGCTAGCAGAGATCAGCCGATGAGAACCTGCAGATGACAGGAGAGAGCGGCAAACGCTGCATCTAAAGGCCAATAGCAAGCTGTTGCTACTGCTGTTCAATCATTTCAGGGTTTCCGACTCTTCATTACCCCATTGGGGTTTTTATTGGCAAAGATACTGGAGTAGTTTGCCATTTCCTTCTCTAGCTCATTTTACAAATGAGGAAAGTGAGGCAAAAAAATTTAAGTAACTTGCCCAGGGACACATAGCTGGTATCTGAGGTTGGATTTGAACTCAGGAAGATGAGTTTTCCTTATTCCAAGCCCAGTGCTCTATTCACTGTACCACTTAGCTACCCATAGGCAGTGGTTATGATGAAATAAAAAAAAGACTATCATCCACACAAATGATTTATTTAGCAAGGCTGTGACTGCAGAAGTAAATCAGCTTCAAGGCTCTTGGTAGCCAAGAAACTTGGTTTCTACAAAGTTAGTATACAATTTGGAGGGGGTGAGAAACAAATTATATGCATTGAGATAGCTGGGTTTTTCATTGGTGGAGGGTATTGGGGAACACTGAAGTGAATGGGAGAGGGAGTAGTTTTGTGACATTTCTTAAGTCACATGACTTCTCCAAAAAAAAGCACAGTGCCTGGTACATAATAGGTGCTTAATAAATGTTTATTGAAAGACTGACTTGAATCCAGGATTTCAGACTCCAAGTTTAGTGTTAATTCTATTGAGCTACCCTGTGAACTGTTCTATAGTCATGGATTTACATACGTTCATGCTACCTTTGGCACATCTCCCCTATAAAGCCACCTCTCTCTACTCACACAGCTAGCACCTTAGTTTAGGTATTCATTACCTTTCCCTTAAATTCTTTTTTTAAATGAATTTATTTATCTTTAGTTTTCTATATTTGCTTTTCTAAGATTTTGAGTTCTAATGTTTCTCCCTCCTTTCCCTCCACCTCCCATGATGGCATGCAATCTGACATAGGCTATACATGTATGATCATATTAAATATATTTCCACCTTAGACACACTGAAAAAAATCAGAATGAAAGGGAAAAATCACAAGACAAAAACCCAAGAAACAACAGAGAAAAGAGAAAATAGTCTGCTTTGATCTGCATTAAGATTCCACAGTTCTTTCTCTGGATGTGGATAACATTTTCCATCATGAATAATTTGGAATTATCTTAGATTGTTTCATTGTTCTGAAGGGCTGAGTCTAACAAAGTCAGTCATCGCAACAATGTTGCTATTACTGTGTAAAGTATCTCCTGGTTCAGCTCACTTAATTTAGCATCAGTTCATGTAAGTCTTTCCAGGTTTTTCTGATGTCTGCCTGCTCATCGTTTCTGATGGAACAATATTATTCCATTATATTTATATACCACAACTTATTCAGCTATTTCCCAGTTGGTTGGTGTCCCCTCAATTTCCAATTCTTGGCCACCACAAAAAAAGGTACTATATATATTTTTGTACATGTGAGTCCTTCTCCCTTTTTAATGATCTCTTTGGGATACAGACCTAGTAGTGGTATTGCTAAATCAAAGGGTATACATCTCCTTTAAATTCTTCTAACAGCTTTCCAAATGGTCTCTCTGCTTCATCTTTTCCCATACCACTCTATCCTACATATTACTGCCAAAATGATTTTCCTTACGCCCGGATCTGACCATGCCATACTCCTCAATTCAATAAACTCTAGAGGCTCTCTATTGCCTTTAAGGTCAAATATATAAACTCCTCAGTTTAGCTTTTGAAGCCTTTCAAAACTTCCCCAATGTATCTTTGAAGTCTCATTGTATATGACTCTCCTTCCTGCACTTTGTGCTTCTGTCGATTTGGCCTTTTCTCTGTTTCTCACACCCTGAATTCTATCTTCTATCTCTGGGCCTCTACACTGACTGTCCTCCATGCCTAGAATTCATTCCTTCTTTGCCTCTACACGTACAGAGAATCCCTCTTTTCCTTCAAGATTTGTCTCAGCTAACACCTTCTACATGATCCCAATTACCAGTGGTCTCCTTTCCAAGCTACCTTATATTTTGCTACTTTACATTTAGTTGTATTTATTCTCCTTATTTTCATACTGTATATATGTATATAAATAATAATATACAGTTTATAATCATATATTATGTGTATGTAAGTATATATATGTGCATGTAAATATGTGTATATATACACAGATATGTATACACACATATATACATACATACATAGTCTCTCCTAATAGAAGGTAAACTCCTCATGAGTGGTGACTGTTTTGTTCTTTGTTTTTGAATCGTTTGTAAGTAGCATGATGATTAGTGCTTAAAAATACTTTTTGATTCTTTGATATTTTAATAGTGTTTAGAGCTGCATTAGAAAAGTGAAGCCAAAAGAAGTTAATAGCAAGTAGCACAGGAAAAATTCACACACAGGTTCTTTCCCTATGTATTAGATTGTAGTGATAACAGGGTTTTAAAATGTGAATAGTTGTGCCCCAGAACCTGTGCTAAGATCCAGCCACCCACAGTCATGAGGGACTATTTAAGAGGCATTGGCTTTGGGGAATATCATTGATGTTGACTTCAGATGATGTCAGATAAACTGACCCTGGGATATTTGAAAAGTGCTGGGAGAGACCCTGAGAATATTTGAGGGAAGTAGAATCTCTTTGTTAGAGGTAGTGGGCTTGTCAAAGAGAGTCAGAGTATTTTTTTTATAACATTTTATTTTTTTTCCCCAATTACATGTTAAAACAATTTTTGAAACTTGTTTTTAAGCTTTGAGTTCCAAATTCTATCCCTCCCTCTCTGCCCTTCCCAAGTATGTTTAAGAGATGAAGAGACAGTGATTTGTGCAAGTGAATCTGCCTATATTAAGCCTGAAGTTTGTACCTCCAGTATGTATGTGAAAGCTCAGCTTGGGGGTGAACAGTATTTTAGATTTTAGTAACCCCCTTTTTCCCAAGGAATATTAGTATAAACTGCCTCTCATCTCTGGATCTGTAGGCTTCACTGTGGGGGTACTTTGGAGGATAATTTACCTCATCTATCTTTTTTGCCCACATCTAACTTTCTGGGAACTTCTAGCATCAACTAAATTCAGTTTTCACTGTACTCACAAAATCCAGGCTTAGAAGGAGAAAAATGTTTCATCTGCACTGAAATCAATAATAGAACGGGGAAATAATTTTGCATGCATACTGAGTGTTTACAATTTATTTCTTTCGCCTTTCTCAAAAGGAATAGAAGAGATGAAAAGGAAGTGGGGAGCATTTTATCATACACACATGTGTGCATTTATATATTCATGTAAGAAAACTCATGAACTTGATGAAAAATAAAATGGAAAGCATTTGAGTGAGAATTAATGGAGGCAGAAAGAAAAGTGACATATTACAGACCACCTGAATGGAAGGAAGAATCAGATAAGGAGCATGGGAAACTGGTAATCAATCTGCCACAGGAGAATGCCATTGTAGTATTGGAGGACTTCTTTTATCTGGACATTTGCTAAGCTTAATAAATGCCTTTTTAAAAAAATAACTTTGACCAAAATCAAAGCTATTGAAAAACATATGGTCTTCCTTAATGACAATTTCATACTTCAAAACTTGGAGGAAACAATAGAAGGAATCGCTAACTAATGCTATTCTAGGTCTGATTCAGGTGGAACTAACTAGTTGTTTCAGGGAAAATGGCAAGAACCTTGTGGACATCAGGGAATTATTATAGAGGAAAGGTTACTAGAGAACATTTAGAAATGCATATTACATTTTTTTTGAGACATAAAATTTCAAAGGATTGAAAGGAAGAATAGGTAGGTTTAAATGACCTGAGATTTTGAAGGTGAACTCAGTCAGTTGGGCTGGGAAGCCCTCAAGAATGAAAGCAATAAGCGAGAATGAATCCAGTGAACTGAAGACTGTGCATAGGAAGTTGCATAGCAAACTCGTAATTGAGAGACATCAATCTCGAAAGAATCAAGGACAGAAAACTGAGAATGAATATAGAATGGCATAGCCCTTTGAGAATTGTATCAGAAGTACAACAGTTGTTGATGAATGCTAAGGACAACAAAAGGGCAGCTAGGTGGTATAGGGGATAGAGAACCAGTCTTGGAATCAGGAAGACATCTCCATGAGTTTAAATCTGACTTTTAGACACTTACTAGTTGTGTGATCCTGGGTAGATCACTTAACTCTGTTTCAGTTCTCCCATCTATAAAATGAGCTGGAAATGGCAAAACACTCTGGCATCTGCCAAGAAAACCCCAAATGGAGTCACGAAGAGTCAGACAGGACTGAAAGAACAACAAAGATTTTTTTAAGCTATGCTGGTGGTGAGAGGAGGATCAATAAAGAACAGAATTGGTCTTCAGGGTATGTAGGATGAGGGTCATTGACAATGATGATGAGTATTCCATTCTAGCTATGCTTCGATCGTCTCTTCCAAAGTCAATGATCTTTGGACTGAGAAAGTTTAGTACAACAATATTTAGCAAGGAGTAGAAACCCAAAATAAGTGAGGAGGCAGTTGAGCTGCATCTAGCTGCCTTTGATGAGTTCAGATTATCAGTCATGCTAGAATAATGAAAGAATTGGAAAATGTGATCGTGAGCCACTGTGGTGATCTTTAAAAGCTGTTCAGTTAGCAAACATTTATTAAGTGCCTGTTATATGCATGACACTGTGCTAAGTGCTAGGCATACAGAGCCACAAAATGTTGGAGGAGAGGCCAGGTGGTGTTACAGAGCAAATGTTTTTCTAATGTTTGTAAAAGAGCAGAAGGTGCAGGGTTTATACTCTATTGTGGAAAAATTCTAGAAGACGATATTAATGGTAAAATTTAAGAGCACTTAGAAAAAAAGGAGCAATCACTGAAAGCATGACTTTTCAAGAATAGGTCATACTAGTCTAAACTAATTTCATTTGAATTTCTTTCGAATTTCTTTCTTTCTTTTTTCTTTTTTTTTCTTTTTACTAACTAGACTGGTAGATGATGGCATTTCTGTAGAAATAATATATTTAGATTTCAGTAAAATATTTGACAGCTTTTCATGCTTGTGGGCAACATAGAGGGATGTGCGCTAGACAGTAGCATAGTTAGATTATTTGAAACTGCTTGAACATCTGGAAGCAAAGAATAGTCAATAAGAATTAAATGTCAGCTTGGAAAGAAATCTCTATTGGTGTGTCCCAGGGGATCTGTTCTTGGCTTTGGGTAGCTGATCATTTTTATCAATGCCTTAGATAAAGCCACAAAAACCATGCTTATTAAATTTGCAAATAAGACAAATCTGAGAGGTATAGGGAAAATGTAGGGATAGTGACAGGATCTCAATAGGCTAAAATGATGGACCAGTTCAAATAAGATGAAATCTAATAAAGATAAATACATTGGTTCCTAAATGTCAACTTCACAAATATAGAATAAGGCAGCTGTGGCTGGATAACAGTTCCTGTGAAAAAGATCTAGGGATTTTAATGGATCACAAGCTCAGAATGAATCAACAGTGTGACATGGCACTGCTGTCTTATGCACAGCATTGATTAAGAGGTATAATAAGGTCCTATATAAGAAGATGATAGTTCTAATACACAATGCTGCTAAGTACTGTTAGCACCTTGCTCACCCTGCTCTAGTTATGGCAGGTTCTGTGCTCAGGGTCCTAACCCCTCTGTCTACTTTCTTCAAGAATTATCAGGAGTATAGAGGAAGATCAGTTATCCAGTAGGTAGAGTAACTGAATGGGAGTCAGAAAGATGAGTACAGATCCTTCCTCAAACACTTAGATAACGAAGTGACCCCAAGCAAATCACTCAACTTATTTCCATTACTTCATTTGTAAAATGGGAAGGGTATTTGTAGGAATCAAATGAGAGCATGTCAACAAAGCTCTTTGCAAATTTTAAAATAGTATATAAATACGCCTTTGTTACAGGGCAACTCATAGAAAGGTGATGTTGCACTTATAGCAACTGAGGTAAAAGTTTAAACAGCTAAAGATTTTTTCTCCTGTTCTTTATGTTTTAGAAACAGCAGGGTGGAAAATTACAGTTTTTTTGTTGTTAGTGGGGCTGTTTTTCAATGAATTATTTTTATGGAGTGCTTAACAGTCTCCTAATGACATTTATCAGCCTAAATGAACAGGACTTAGTTGGGCTGATCTTTGGGGAATGACTGAGATACCCTAGCTTTAGGGTGGGACTTAGTTCAGAGGGATTTACTTGGACTACGCTTGAAGTGACATTTCTACAAAGTTACTAGAGCTGCTCAGTATCTCACTGACATTCTGTTGCAAACCACCTGTTTCCAAGACTTCTTATTTTATTTTTTTGATTTTTAGGAGCTCTTTTTTGGATGGACTTCATCTGTTCTTGCCCCAGACTAGTCCTTTCCTGAGACCTGTGTTTCATCCAGTCAGCAAATAAGGATCAAACACCTCACTCATCCTTCTCCCAGGCACCACCTTACCATAATCCCTAATGAAATCTAGCAAAACTTTTCTTGCAATATGCTTTTTTCATATATAAACATTTATCTTTCCTGAAAGACATTTCAAGCATTTTCATATCTGTTACTGATGCTTGGGAACCCACAATGGTCAAATTATGGAAAGGAAACAGAAAATAAGGAAGAAGAAATATTCAGGAAGAAAACTCCACCAAGACAATATTACAAATTCTGAGCACCAGAAAGTATGGTGAAATACCAGAGTAGAAATGACAATAATGTACATTTCTGTCTTCCGGGTTATAAAGCTCTCTTCATAACTGCCTTTTGAGATGGTACAAATAGTATTATTCCCCATTTTACAGGCAAGGTAGCTAAAAGTCTGGAAGCCTTTTTGAGATGCAAGGTGTCTTAGGCTTAAACTGTATTAAAACTTTTGGGACACTGTACAAGCAGGGATTAGGAACAGATGATGAAGGGGAGAGAGAGTGATGCCTTAGATCCACCTGGGGTTTTTGTCTTGCTTTATCCATTAACTTTCATTTCCAAGGCAAAGCAAAGGAATTTTGGGCATTGAGAAAAACTATGAGTCTCAGACCCAAATATACTTTGGTTATCTGTTGAAACGCAATTTAGAAAAATAATTTTGAAAGGGTGCATATTGGTAGTAAGGAATTAATAGAAGCAAAAAGTGAATTTCTAAGTCCAATCAGATAAAACTGAGAGAAAGATGTTTCTTGTAATAAATAGGAGAAAGTAGGTTCAAAGAGTGATGAAATGATTATAGAATATACTTAATTGTCTGCCTAGTTTGTGTTCCAAAAAAAGTGTGGCCTTCTTGTGGTTCCTCCCATTGGTTCTAATTCTTCTTTACAACATGACTAATGGGAAAATATGTTTAATATGAGTGTATATGTAGAGCCTGTATAAGATTGCACATCGTCTTGGGGTGGGGAGAAGAAAGGGAGGGGGAGAAAATTTGGAACTCAAAATCTTGTGAAACGAAATGTTGAAAACTAAAAATAAACAAATTAATATATATATATTTTTAAAAAGCATGGCCTGTGAAAGTAAGATTCTTCTTCTGGAGAGAAAAATCATCTATAGCTAAGACTTTGGGAACTGACAGATTCCTCTCTTAATGGGAGATCAGGCAGTTTTCCATGGTTGGAAGACTAGATGTGGGACAGTCTCCTTCACTAAAACCGATGACTAAGCCTATGGGTTTTAAACTAAAAGGGAGATAAGAGCCCACTCTTCTTTGTATGGAGAAGAGGGAACACCTCAGCTCAGAATTTCAGCCAAAGCCAAAGTCTAGAGGCAGAGGGAGGTTCCACAACCCTCTGTCCAGCAGAGCAAAGCAGTAACAGTGAGATCAGCAGAGATATACCCGAGAGAGACAAAATACGCTACAGTTACTATGTATCATCTGAATAGAGCTGTATCAATGGGAACAGGGAATGATATCACTAAAAAAAAAATTAACATCCTTGTAGTGTCAGATGCATGAGTAACCTTTCACAAATGTGCCTGGCCTTACTTTTCCTTGATTTCTATTCATGAGCCCTAGCTTCATGAGTTCTCCATAAATATGCATGCTTCGTGTCCTTGAAGTCTAGATATTTTCATCTCTTCCACTGATGAAGTGCAGTTCTGTGAGAAAATTTTCTCCTGGCTTATTGAGGAAGTATCCTCTTGCTCCTTAAAAAAACAAAACATCTCTATGCATTAAATGCTTTTGCTTTGAACTAATTCTGTTCTCTGACAAATCTGTAAAAGTAAACATATTGTTAGGGATCCAATCCACAGAATACTTTGAACATGGGGTAGCTTCTCTGTGGAACTCACAGTGAAAAAACGGAGATGCCCTAGGTGCCAAAAGCAGGTAAGGGCTAATTTCTCTGCATGTGCAAACAAATCTAATTGTATTTCTCTTCCAGCATATTTTCCCTTCTGCCATTCCCACTCTATCCCTTATTTTCAATCTATCCCCATCTATTGACTCTTCTTGCCAATATGTCCATGTCTCTCCCCATCCTCTAAAAACTTCACTGGATCCTTCCATCCTCACTTTCATTTCATTTCTCTTTTAGCCCTTTGTAGCTAAACCCTTCAAAAACATTGTTTAGAAGAGGTGCTTCCACTTTTTCTCCTTTTTCTTCTTAACCTCATACAATTTTGCTTCTGGCCTCATCATTCTCTGAAACTCCTCTCTCTAGTTACCAAAGATCTTTTAATTGCCAGATTCAATAGCCTTTTCTGAATCCTCAATCTCCTTGACCTCCCTGTAAGCTTTGACATTTTTGATCACTCTCATCCTTCTAGGTTTTCCAGACACTGCTCTCACCTGATTCTCCTCCTACCTACTTAACTTCTCCTCTGTCTCCTTTGCTTGATTCACATCCAGATCACACCATTCTGTGTCTCAAAGGATCCTGTCCAGGGTCTTCTTTTCTTCCTCCTCTAGGATACTTCACTTGGTGATCTTATCAGCTCCCAAAGATTTAAATTACCATCTCTCTGCTAAAGATTCTCAAACTGACCTATTCTGCTCTAACCTCTATGCTGATCTCTAACCTCATATCTCTAACTCCCTTTCAGGCACCTCAAATTGGATGACCAGTAGATAGCTTAAATTCAACACATCCAAAATAGAGCTCATTATCTTTCTCTCTAAACTGGGCAAAACCACCCTTCTAGTCCCTCAGACAAACCAGTTATCATCCTTTCCTCCTTATTTCTCCTACCATGTCCAATCTGTTGGCCAAGGCCAGTTGATTTCACTTTCGTAACATTTCTCACATACCTGCTTCTGTCCTCTGACACTACCATCACCTTGGCTCAGGTTTTCTTTACTTCGTGGCTGGATGATTGCAATTGAATCTGCCTGCCTCAAGTCTCTCTCCACTCCAATCCATCCTCTATTCAGCCAACAAAAATTATTTTCTTTAAGTACAGGTTCAACAATGTCACCTTCCTACCCAGTAAACAAACTCCAATGGCTCCCTATTGACTCCAGGAACAAATAGAAAATCCTATTTCACATTCAAGGCCTTTCATACCCTTTACCCTTTTCCACTTTTTCAGTCTTCTCGCATCTTACTCTTTGTCACATACTCATTGTGACTCTGACCTCTTGGCTGTTCCATGAATAAAGCACTCCAGCTTTCCACTAGGTCATTCTGCCTAGAATGCTCTCCCTCTTCATCTTCTCCTACTGGTTTCATATACGTCCCAACTAAAATCCTATTTTGTACAATAAGCCTTTCCTAACCCCTCTTAATTCTAGTACATTCCCTTTTAAAAATTATTTCCTATTTATCCTGTATATTTGTTTGCTTATTGTCCAATCCAATCCAATCCAATTGAATAAATATTTAGTAAGTGCCTACTATATACCAGGCTCTGGATTAAGCACTGGGGATTCAATAAATAAAAAGAAATATAGTCTTTGCCATCAAGGAGCTTACAATCTAATAAGGATTATTGCACACAAAAGGAGGCTGGAAAAAGGAGGGGGAGAGATACCAGAGGATATCTTGTTCCATGGGACTGAACCCAGGCAGGACAGACACAGAGTGGAGTGTGCCAGAAAAGTCCCGTTTCTGCTCCATTTGATTGGAAGCTCCTTGAGGGTAGGGACTCTTCAAGGACTTTTGCCTATTTTTGTATTCCCTAGTGCTTAGCATAATGCTTGAAGAGTAAAGAGATTAAATGATGGGTCCAGGGCATAGTAGAAATATGGAATACAAAATGTTTCCTCTTAAACCAAAAGCAGAGAGAATCTGGAGGGGCGAAGGAGGTTTGGAGAGTAGACAAAAACTTCAAGAATGATAGTCAGTGAAGGTTCCGTGTACGATACACACATGGTCAAGGGAACTAACA
This sequence comes from Potorous gilbertii, assembly GCA_028658325.1. Taxonomy (NCBI): domain Eukaryota; kingdom Metazoa; phylum Chordata; class Mammalia; order Diprotodontia; family Potoroidae; genus Potorous; species Potorous gilbertii. The sequence goes on from CM053770.1 coordinate 565,795,402, forward strand.
ACTCTGAAACTCTGGTGGACCTCACTGTTATTCAGTCATGTCCAGCTCTTTGTGGCCCAATAGACCATAGCACACTAGGTCCTTTCATCCTCCACCCTCTTCTGAAGTCTATCGTAGTTCATGTTCATCTATCCATCTTATCCTCTGCCATTCCCTTTTCCTTTTGCCTTCAATCCTGCCCAACATCAGCGGCTTTTCCAATAAGATCTATTTTCTCATTATGTGGCCAAAGTATTTAAGTTTCAGTTTCAGTATTTGACCTTCCAGTGATTAGCCTGAATTAATTTCTTTAAGTATCGACTCATTTGATCTCCTTACCTTCCAAGGAACTCTCAAGAGTCTTCTCCAGCACCACAACTGAAAAGCATTAATTCTGCAGTGCTCAGCTTTCCTTATAGCTCAACTCTCAGAGCCGTACATCGCTGCTGGAAAGACCATAGCTTTGACTATACAGATCTTTGTTGGCAAGGTTAATATCTCTGCTTTTTGGGATACTGTCCAGATTGGCCATAGTTTTCCTTCCAAGGGGCAAGCATCTTTTAATTTCATGGTCGCAGTGGCCATCTGCAGTGATCTTTGAGCTCAAGAAGATAAAATCTGCCATTGCTTTCATTTCTTCTCCCTCTATTTGCCAGGAAGTGATGGGACTAGTTTCCAAGATCATAGGGTTTTTTTTTTTATATTAAGCTTTAAGCCAGCTTTTATACTTTCCTCTTTCTCGGTACCCATTATTTCTCTAGAGCAGTGGTAAAATTCAAATAGGAACAGGCTTGCATAAGGATCCCTGTAAGCCTCATATTGAGTTAGAAAACTAGATATTATCACTATTTATGTTCTGTTGTATTTTTATTTAGTTTGTTAAATATTTCCCAATTATAGTTTAATCTGGTTTTGATGAGGTGATGGGATCTGGACCTCTGAAATGAAATGGCTATGTCTTTGCAAACAACCCAGTCCCTGAATTTTCCCATACATTTCAGCAGCCCAGATCACTGGCATCTCTCTCATCTGGCCCATCCCAGCCCAGCCTACCTACATACTCAATAGTTCTTTCATGGTGACTCTCAGCCTACCCACAGACCATTCCAATTTATCTCTCTTTAATCCCATCCAGATTTTCTATCTTTTTTTTTTGTATGTAAGTATCAATCTCCAAGCAGATTCACTAGGAATCTAGCCTACTCCTATTGACATTACAATAAACCTTACTACCTTGACTGAAAGAAGGTTTGAGTGCTTGAATTCTTTCCAGACAGACCCCCACCCCCCATACCCTGACATTTCACAGTTTTCAGCAAACCCAAACTGCATCAGTTTGGTCCAGAATGTTTTGGGCTGCATGGAACCTGGAGGGCTTGCATATTTGACTCCCCCCCAATCTAGACAATCCTCTTTAAGTTCACTGTATGATTTTGGTGATTGATGCAACCCTTTCTTCACAGCACACAACATCTCCACTACTGGGCTTGCTCTTCATAGGGTACAGGGTTATGGCTGGTCATGTCAGTCTGCTGCTGGATTGTCACATAGGTTGCTCAGCTGCTTCACTGGTTTCTCACCAAGCAATGCTGCGTCCCAGCTGGACTGGGGGGATTGTTTGACCAATGGCCAAACCTGCCCTTGGCCTGCTCCTGGATGGTTGCTCTTTTGGGGGTGGGGGAGGATAGCTTTGACTTAAGAGAGTTGAGCAGACCTCTTTGTCTCTGAGCTATTACTGCTAGTCTAGACCTGACCGGAAGCTGCCGCAGGACTGAACTGGATTGCACTGGGCAGGATAGGATTTTGAGCCACTGGTGCTGCTGTTTGCATGGGCTAAGTAATCCACTGGACTAAAGAGCTTTTCCCAGGATATGGCATCTGTGTTGGCTAGGGTCATGTACTGGATTCCCTGGGCTTATTCTTAGGTAGGTAGCTGTAGCCTTTCACCATCCCCAGCCACTGGCTTGACTAGATGGCAGTGTAGTTCCTTCTGTTAGAGGACTACTCTTTTGACTGAGGTAAGGACACTTACCCTAAGATGGGCAGAAGCCTCTCCTCTGAGTCCTTTAGAGTTTCAGCTCTGATATTTGTCATCTCTAGGCACTGGTGAGAGTATTCTAGTCTCTCCTGTTTGATAACCCTTTCTGGTTCAAAGTTGGTTCCCTCAATAAGATGCATCACCTGGGCTTTTGGTGACCAATCTCAATTCACTCAATCTCAATACTTTCCAAACTCCTTTTGGGATCTTATACAGTTGAGCAGCTAGGGACAAAGGTAGGCCTGCAGCCAGTGCCCTAGAGGAAAATCACGGTCTTTGCAGACCTCTAGATATGCAACTGACCTGTTCATGCCTGAGACTCATCCTAAGGTTAGGACTGTAGAAAAACCTTCCCCTTTACATTTCAAGGTCTTTATCTTTTTACCTCTTACAACTCCTAAAGACCTTCTGATTTGGCTAAGGTTAATAATTGTGATAATCACAATAACTAGCATTTACATGGTGCTTTAGAGTTTATTATCTTATTTGATTTTCACCACAGTCCTGGGATGTAGGTTATTTCTCATGCTCAGGGAGATGAGGACATAGAGGCATAATGAGGTTAACCAGGCTCACACAAATAGCTTGCTGTGTCTGGATTTGAACATGTCTTCCTGTCTCTAGCTCCAGCATCAGCTGTCCTACTGAAGCATGTCATCATGGAATTATATGATGCTAAAAGGCTAGAGACTTTTAATATATTTTTCAACTTTTTTAATGCAGGAATTAGTGTTACTGTTAAACTCCTGAAGTTATGAGTGTCCAGTGCTGTTACCACTGGCAACACCTAGTCATAGGATTGGGGATCCAGGAATAAGTTCACCTGGTATAGTTCAGATAGACAATCTAGACTATATATAGTGCCAAAGTTTCATGTTGGCTTGATTTTGTTATTGTATACTTTTTATGAGAGTTCAGTATTAACACAACACTTAAGCCAATTCTTATAGACATTATATATTCACTACCATGATAACACAAAATACTAAAACTTTTTTCCAGCCCTTACTGATACCCTCCCCCAAAACTCTTCACTTTCTACTCAATAGCTACTGATTTCTCTGAAAACCTTTCTCAGACCAAATAATATAATTTCTGATACAAACTCTCAGTTCCCCAAATAACATCTGGGCTCTGCCTCTACTTCTATATAAGCAGCTTTTAAGCCTGTATAAGTATAAGCCTGGCACCTCTAAATATCCCCACAGAAATGTCAGCACAACCAAGCTGCTCCCACAGTGGTGGAACTTTCCCTTCTTGATTCAGATGGTAGCACCTACTTGCCTGTCTACCTTCCAGCCTTGCCAAAGTGACTAAGAGTCCTCACAATTATTGGATTTGATTATGTATAGGATTCAAAGTTGGAGGAAGCACACAATGCCCGTGCCATGCCCATAAAGTTCTGGGATCCACAATTAGAAAGAAGGGCTGAGTTGAGCATGAAGAAAGAGATTGTGGGAAAGGTTTTCTGTAGAGAAGGCTGTGCCTATTTCAGGTATTTGAGCTATGATACCTAGTCATACATGTGCCCCATGTATAAGGGACAAACAGGCAAATTAAATGTTTGCACCTGGAATGCCATTTGGGGAGGCAGAATTGTCTATTGCAAAGAGCACTGGCTGGGAGTCAGAGGACCTGGGTTAAAATCCCTTCTCTGCCACATACTAGTATGTGACCTTGGGCAAGTCTCTTCAATTCTCTGTCCATATCATTTTCTTCTTCTATAAAATTATGGGGTTGGACTAAATGACCTCTAAAAGTCCTGTTTTATTCTGTACTCTATGATTTTGTGGTCCCAAGAATAGCCACTTAGATCTAATACAAAGCAAAAGACCACCAAGTTCTTTCATCATATCATTGGACAGACATTGAAGTCATTCCCAAAAGTTTGTTATTGTTGTGAGTGAAAAGCCCAGAGGAAATGTCCTTGTTTATGTCCCTCTAGGAGGGACTGGAGGGAACTGACTTTCTAGTTTTTGGTCTGTTGTTGCAAGTTGAGTGGGAGGGGAGCAGAGAAACAGAGAGGTGTGGAGAGTGTTCTCACTGGGTGCATGGATGTTATTGACTTCATTCAGTTCTAATATTATGATTTTAAAATGTAAAAGTTTTGTAAATGAAGCACGTAGCCAGTAAAGTAATAAAAGAGAGGAGTGAGTAGGATAGGTGCTAGTCATAAGATCTGATGTGGTACCAACCTCAGATCAACAAGACAAGAAAATAATACCTCGAAATGAGTAGACCTAAAGGTAACCAGCTCTGTGAGAACCAGAGAGAGTTTGGCAGTTGCCCCAAAATACCCTGAGTTGTTGGGTGGCATCTGTGATAGAGGGATTTTGTGAGTCTGCTTAGATGCCAATGGATTTCCTGGAATTTTGATTTTTTTGAAAAAAGCTTTTTTTTTGATTATGTTTTTTGGTGGTGTTGTTCCTACTGAAAATTCCATTCTGAACAAAACCATTATGCTTCTCTGGATATCTCATTTGCTGCTGCAGCTGTGTGGTCTTGTTTATTATTTTATATGGTTCTGTATGTGCTTGACATATTTATTGCATTGCTATGTGCATTGTGATTACTATTTAAGCTGAACTAAGCAGAATAGATGTTAAGTCTTTGAAGTATTAATACAAGATTTCAGAATAATCTCCATGGGGAACTTTTGGTATTGGGAGCACCTCCTGGCCATGAAGAGAAAACTTGGAGGATATGTTTCATGACACTGGAACTATTGATTAGGTGGCTGGGTGTGTGTGAAATATTTATTAAGGATTATAAGGAGACAGAGCCCATTTGGGTCTGTAAATTAGCTGAATCAGTGGAATATTCCAACATCTCTCGAGAAATGAAAATGGGGAAAACTATCCAGAAACTTGTCACTGGATTTCCCCCTTGTCCCTTGCCACCAAAGAAAGAAAGATAAAAATAAAGTTCAAAACTTCTGGAAAGGACAAGCTTGCTTAGAATTGTTAGTACATGTGGTCTTCTGGCTAAGATGGTGATATAAAAATTTTTAGGCAAACCCAATTTCACCTAAGAATATCTGTTAACACTGAAGAAGAATGCTACATAAAACAAAAGAACCAATGGAAAACATCCCTGAGTCTCCCTTTCCCAAAACGGATGGCATGTAGAGACAGGTTCTGAAGAGAGGGCCATTCTAAGGATCAAGACTGGCAAGAAATACACTGGAGTCCTAAGAAGCTGTAGCAGAACAGCATGAAACACATCATTTCTGGGGGAGAGGGGCAAGGATTTGAGGATCTGAGACCTAGGGCTCAAGTATGATGTCACAGAACCACAAGGAAGTGGCCAAAAACAGCATAACCAGAGGTCTGGAACAGCCCAGGACACCATACTGAAGTCAGCAGGATCTGGGTTGGTCTTTTCTAAGGGTTGAGATCTTAAGGTTCAAATCCTTGATAGGTTATTATGCAAAGAAACAGATAAGACCAGAATGACCAAGGTTGAGGGAAATCCCAGAAAATGGAAGGGAGCTATAGACTGTGGGAGTGGCCAGGGTTTGGTGCCAACACTGCTTCTAGCTCCCAACCCTAGGCTAGGACTATGATTCCAGGGCCAGACCTGTTGCAGAACAACAGAAGACTGGCCTACACCCAGACAGCCTCCTCCTGAAGGATAATTTTTAATACTTTTGTAGTGATAGGACCTAATTCTTGGTACTTTGTCCTATCCTGGGTCTAGATACCCTTTCTAAAAGTGTAGGAAGGTAAAGATTCTAGACCCTCTACAAAGGTAGAATCTAAGAACTGAAGTTGTAGACAGCAACAAGCAGAAAACAAACCAACAACTCCTACTACAATGAAGAAACACTATGGGTTTAAAGCAGTTGAAGATAAAATTATAGAGGAAAGAAATAATGTAAGCAGAATCTCAGGGAGAACAAAGAGTAAACTGGCTAGAAGGACTCTCATAATAAATGGAAGAAATGAAGGAAGATTTAAAACAAGATACTCAAATATATCTATGATCTCATCAATTTGGATGTTCTGTCCAAGGATACAAAACCCATCCATGTCTGCTCATCCTGTGCAATACTTGTCCATGTTTACCCAAATGTTCACCACAGTGAGTCTACCCAGTGTCCTGGAGCCCTTCACAACTTTCTTCTGACATGGAGAGGGTACCAGTGAAGTATTCTGACTTTGCACCTATTATCTCCTGTTCTTACCACATGACCAGCCCATTTTCTCTTCCTGTCTTTCTCTTCCTAACTTCCAATTGCTTGATGAATTTCTTTAGTCTTGTTCTTCAGAGTTCCTTGTTGGTGATATTTGACAGCCTACTCACACCTACCATGCAGCTCTCTATTGCCCTTTGTGTGATTCTCATCTCTAGTCTTCCAGAGACAATGGTGTTCCATGTCTTGTTGCCATATAATGACACTGCTAAAATGTTTGCATTGAAAAGATAGGGCTTTGCTTTCATGGGACTCTTGGGACCAGTAAAAGAACTTTGTAGTTTTCTGAAAGGAATCCAGACTCTTATTTTCCTTTTCAATTTTGGATGAACTTATTGTTCATCTGTATTGTCTATTCCAGATACACATGTTGTTGGACAAAAAAAATGAAAAATGGAAAAGAATACTCAGAAAAAAACTAACAATTGAACAGAAAGTAGAAATAGCAGACAATGTGAATAAATAAAATTGAACAGACAATGATTCAAGGACGCAATAAGACATGTTTAAACAAGGTCAAAAGATTGAAAAATTAGAACAAATGAGATATCTGATACCAAAAACTGCCTTGGAAAACCATGAGGGGAGATAATTTAATAATCACTGAATTCCCCTCAAATTCTAACCAAACAAAAATCCTAGATACTATATTTTTAGAAATCATAAAACTGTCAAGAGCTATTATAGCCAGAGGACAAGGTAAAAATAGGAAGAATGAATGTTCCCCTCTTCAATGTATGTTGACTACAACCAGAAATGTCATAATCCAAATTCATAGTTCTCAGGACAAAGAAAAAAGTACAAGAAACGAAGAAAGATCAAATCTTAAGGAACTACTGCCAGGATCACATGAAAAAGAACCACAACTACTTTAAAGGAGAGGAAATTTTGTAATATGACATACCAAAATGCAAAAGCAAAAGGCTTCCTACTAAGAATATAATTCTGTAAAACTAAATATAGTTCTATAGGAAGAAAAGAAATGAACTTTTAAAAAAAACTGGAGGACTTCAAGCATTTTTGATAAGAAAATCAGGCTTGGGTAGAATCTTTGAAATGCAATCATGGGAAACATGAGATACCTCAAATCTGGAGGGGCCAAATTATCATCAAGGCTTACATACAATAGGGAGGAAATAGGTTCATTTTGCCTTCAAAACCCTCTTCAAAAGCCGAAGAGGGAGCAAAGAAAGATAAATATTCTAGCTTTTATGATGTTTTGATTTAAGAGCAAAGGAAGGGAAAAAGGGGCACTGTAGAGAAAAAATGGGGAAGAAGAGGGAGAAACTTACTGTTTCTCAGAATTGGGGCAAATCAAAAGACTATACAAACACAGAAGTATAGGGATTGGAGAGAACATGTCATGAACCTCATACTTAACTGGAAGAAAGAAATGTAAATACATGCATAGATGTTAGTACAGAAATACATTAAAATCAACAGAAAAATAGGACAGAGAGAGATAAGAGCTATTTAAAAGAAAGGTATACTAAGGAAGAAAATAGTCACCAGCAAAATAAGCTTCATCTAAGGAAGATTACAAGGAAAGGATTCAAAAGGGACAAAAAAAGAGCAAGGTTCAGCAACTTCAGTCTGGGTTAAGTAAATAAAAGAGTAAAAGAGTGGCATAAGGTCATTATAATTTTAGCTAAAGTTGATTACATTCACTTTTATCACCTTGTTCTTTGTTAAAAGAAAAGAGATGTGAAGCAAAGAGAATAAACATTAAAGCAGGATAAAATAGAAGGAAACATATACGTATTTCATTATAACTGTGAATGTGAGTGGCATGAACTAACCCATGAAATGGAAGAGGTGTCAGATGGATTAGAGAGCAGAACTCAACAATGCATTTACAAGAACCACACATAAAATATAAAGGTGAACTGGAAAACAATGAGGGGAGATAATTTAATAATCACTGCATAATCTGAAAACTCTGACCAAGCAAAAACTCCGGATACCATATTTCCAGAAACTGCAAGACTATCAAGAGCTATTATAATCATAGGGCAAGGTGAAAGTTATAAGGGCATTGGGCTAGATGACTTCTGATGTCGCTTTTAACTCTAGATCTATGATCCTATGAAATACGACAACTGGAGTAGAGTCTATTATGCCTTTGGTGAATTAAGGAAAAGAAAAGAAGAACAGAGGCAACAATTATGATCTCAGACAAGCTAGCAGTAAAAATAGATAGAGTTAAAAGGAACGAGCAGGAAAACTACCTCATGCTTAAAGATACCATGGATAAAATAGTATCTGTTATATGTAAATATACACACACATGTTTGTTTTACATATATATACATTCATGCACATATGTACATACATACACACATATATGAAATGTTATGGCATTTCAATACCTAAAGAAAAACCTAACTGAACTACTAAGAGAAATAGACTGAAAAACAATAATTTTGGGGTATCTTAGTTTATCCCTTTCAGATGTAGACAAATTTCTAAAAAAGAAAACCCATAATGTAATTAAAGATCTGAATGGAATTTTAGAACCATTTGATACGATAGATTTCTGGTGACTGCTGAATAGGAATGATAAAGAGTAGGCATATTCTAAGATTTGAATAGCACCTTTACAAAAATTGTACTAGGGCACAAAAAACTTGTAAATAGAATTCAGGAAGGCAGAAATATAAACACACCCTTTATTGACTACAGTGTAATAAAAATGTGTGCAATAAGAGTTATTTGAAGAATTAAACAATATTATCCTTCAAAAGTGTAAATCAAAGAACAAATCATAGAAAAAATAGATAATTTTATCAAAGGAAATGACCATGAGACAACATGCTAAAACTCATGGTATGCTGCCAGAGTAGTACTCAGAGGAAAATTTACACCCCATTAGCAAAAGAAAGCAATAAACCAGTGAATTACTCTTATACAACTAAAAAAAAACCCTATAAAGTCAAAATATGAAAAACCTAAAGAAACACGAAAATACAAATTCTGAAAACAAAAGAAGAAATAGAACTAAGAAAAAATAAGGACTAGAGGCTGATTTTTTAAAAAATACTAATAAAACAGATAAACCATTACTTAACTTGATTTTTTTTTTAAAAAAGGAGAAAACTAAAATACATAAATTCACTCTCAGTGGAGCTGTGAATTTGTTTATTCACTCTTGAAAGCTACATGGAATTACATGTAAAACAACCCTAATCTATGCATATTACTGACACTGTTACTAAACATGTATCTTCAGGAGGTTAAGAACAGAGGGAAAGGATCCATTTGTGTAGGAATATTGATAGCAAATCTGTTTGTTTGTTTGTTTTGTAGCAAAGGATTGGAAACAGCATAGGTGTCCATCAATTGGAGACTGACTGAACATATTATACAAATATAATGGAATTTCATTGTACTATAACAAAAGAAGATTATTCTGGATTCAGAGAAATATGAAAAGTCTTGTATGAACCTATGCAGAGAAATGAAAAGAACCAGAAGAATACTTTACACAATGACTACAATAATGTAAATGGGAAAAAAACCCAACAATTTTGAAAGACATTAGGACTCTGACCAAAGCAGGGTCTAATCATAATTTCTAAAGACTGATGATAAAACATACTTTTTATCCTCTTGGCAGAAAGGTGATAGACCAGAGATACAGAATAAGAAACAAATTTTTCGGATATAACCAACGTATTCATTTGCATTGCTTGACTTTACTATTTGGAAGGGAAAATTTCTACTTGAATGATTGGGGGTGGGGTGGAGAAGATGTGTTAATGGCTAATGATAAACATGAAAACAGAATATCAATAAAGAGGTTTCTTTTATTTTCTTTTAATTTTTTTAAAATAAATTTATTTATTTAACTTTTTACATTCATTTTCACAAAATTTTAGGTTCCAAATTTTCTACCCATTTGTCCCCTCCTCCCCACCCCAATACACTGAGCCTTCTAATTTCCCCTATCACCAATCTGCCCTCTCTTCTATCATCCCTCCTTTCCCTTGTCCCCTTTTTCTCTTATGTCCTGTAGGGCCAGATAACTTTCTATTCCCCATTATCTGTATTTCTTATTTCCTAGTAGCAAGAACAATACTCAGCAGTTGTTCCTAAAACTTTGAGTTCCAACTTCTCCCCATCCCTTCCTCCCCACCCATTTCCTTTGGGAAGGCAGGCAATTCAATATAGGCCATATTTGTGTAGTTTTGCAAATGACTTTGATAATAGTCATG
>CM053770.1:565806327-565948222 GCA_028658325.1 Potorous gilbertii
GATACAGAAGCCTTGACTTCTATGCCTTTCCCTGGTGGTAAGCATTGTTCTTCCTCATCAGAAAGGAAGAGAGGAGATATCTGGTTACCAAGAAAGTAACCTTCCATGGTCTTATTTTTTTTCCCTTTTCTGGGCATTTTCCCAGCCAGTTACTTGACTTCTGAGATTCCTTTCCACATCCACCTTGCCTCCAGATCCACCCAACTAGTGCTTCGGGTCTGAGATTCAAATGCTGCTTCTGAGCCTCTAGGCTTTCAGCAGGGAAAGGGCTGCTATTCAGTGTAAAATTAAATTCAGGTGCTCAGGTGGGGGCAGGGCTGCTATTCAGTGTGAGGTTAAGTTCAACTATTCGGGTAGGGGCAGAGTTGCCACACATGGCTCAGTTTCCTCAGGGGATTTATGTGGAGACCTTCAATAATGGATCCGAGCTCTTGCCTACTTTGGGAGTCCCTGTCTGCTGCTGCCTCTTGGGAGTTCTTTTTTACAGGTATTTTATGGGCTGTGTGTCAGGAGTTAGCATATGTGAATCTTTCTACTCTGCCATCTTGGCTCCTCCCCCAAGAGGTTTTTTTAAAGGGCATAGAAGAGAAAAAAAGAGCCACTTTGTTGCCACCTTGTTAAATGATATATTTATTTCATTTTTAAAAGTATGTAAAAGTTCAATTTTTATAGAATCTTCTCCCTTGTTCTTCTTTATAGTTTAAAATATTTGTGTTTGCTGATGACTGTTAAGTTCACAATAAAAAGAAAACATATATTTTTTTTGTAAAGATGCCATGAGATGTATAAGGGAGAGAATCAACCTCTCGAAATGAAGAACAAGATGGATAAAAGCCAATGCAATCATTCCGTTATGACAATTTATGGTCCTTCTCAAGCAAGATGCTGTGGTCATCTGGAGAAAAATCATTCAAGTCCTAGGTAGAACATGCCACTGAAATATTACACATTGATAAATGAATGAAGTGTAGAAACTGAGGAGGTTGATAGAAAGTCTAAAGGGATCAGCATTTGATCTTGTTTGCAGCCCCCAAACTGAGTACCCTGTTGTTACCTGGGTGGAATATTTGTAAAGTTAAGAGAAGCATTTTGACAGTGAAATTATGTTGAGTTTCTCAGCATATTCCTGGTGTAGTATGTGGATAGATTGTTCCAGAGGTTCTTAGGCAAAGGAACAGTGAAGCCAGAAGAAGCAGAGGCTATCAGGCTATCCCAGTAAAGCTTTGGGTTAATAGATCATAAGCTCAGAGATTTAGAGGTTATCTAAGGCAGAGGTATCAAGCTTGAGTCTTAAGGGGTGCCTGAATCAGATTAAAATATAATTGGGAAATGTTTAACAAAATAAATAAAAATACAATTCAACATAGATAATATTAATTGGTGATTTTCTGAGTCAATATGTGGCTTGTAGAGATCTATTTCTATTTGCATTCCAATCCTCTTATTTTACAAATGAGGAATCTGAAACCCGGAGAAATGAAATAACTTGGTCATGCAAGTAGTAAGTGACAGAGCTAGGATCTAGGCTCAAGTTGTATCTTGAAAATGACAATCATATTCCAGTCATTCTATAAGAAACATTTACAAAGGACCCAAATCATGTAGGGCCACATGAATACAAGGCTATGGTCATCCTCGTAAAAGCAAAAGTGAAATTTATTATGATCTCCTCTCTGAGTTTATGTGGTAGATAATGCTGCCAAAATATGTTTATCCCATGTTTACCACAATGCACAAATTCCAGAGGTAAAAACCAACATTTTATTAATATTCTCAAGCATAGGTTCAGGGCTCAGAGAAAACAATAAACCTGAATAACAATCAGGATTCTAACAAATCCTCTTGTAGGTAAAATTACACTAGAATGACAGAGAAATAATTAATTGACATAGTGCAATCTTGTACATTTCCCTTGGACCATAAAAGGTAGAGAAAAGATATATCCATAATTCCATGCTTCCTTTAGTATCATAAAAGTTGAACAAACTTAGTAAAACAGTCATAGTATCATAATAAACAAACCTACTTAAACTAGGTAAACTAAGTCAAGTTACAGATTAAACTACATTTAAAGGATTAATAAATAAGCTAATTGAGGGGGATGATTTATGTGTCTCTAAGGACAGCTAGTTGGCAAAGTAGATAGAATGCTAAGCCTGGCATTAGGAAGATCTGATGAACCACTTAACTCTGGGCAAGTCACTTAGCCCTCATTTGCCTCAGTTTCCTCATCTGTAGAATGGGTATAACAATAGCACTTATTTCCCAGAATTAGTGTGAGGATCAAACAAAATAATTGTTGTAAAATGTTTAGCATAGTGTCTGGCACATAGTGCTATATAAATGTTAGCTATCATTCCAAGGGTGGAGGGACAGTTGACAATCTTCTGGCTTTTGAATCTAAAAAATGTTTAAAGTTTTAAGTAAATTTTCACATCCCATGGGAAAAGTTTTGATCAGGTAAGGTTAATATTAACAGAAGACAGGCTTTCAGTTAACCCAAAGCTGCAAGAGGAGTAAAAGGAAGTCATAAATTAAGAAATCTCCATTGCAAATATGAGGATATGAGCTTTTGTCCTAAAGGATAAGAACAAGGGATAAAGGATAAGATGGGATTAGGTCATCTACCTATACGGATTCTAGTTGACAAAGGAGTGGAGCTAATGAAAGAGATGGCCAGGCCTCTGAGAGCCAGTGAGTATCTCCAGAGAACCCTCTGTAGGTAGATATGCATGATAGATAAATGGGGAATTAGCATTTAATTAACAGCATACAACCCAGTGATTTTAAAAGAATGTCAGATGCTGGTCACTAGCTGCTTTAAGGGAAAGCAAAAGAACATTTAAATAAGTTAAATGAATCCATTTACTAGATGCTTATATTTTGAAGTACCAAATAATGAATTCATTTAGCTAGTAAATATTTGAATCCACATTTGAATGCAGATTTCCCTGACTCCATTTCCAGAGTCCCAGCCTCTAAACCACCTAACTGGCTCAAACAGATTAGAACCTGCCCCACAATTTAGAATTTTAAAGAGTTGAGGTACTGGGTGGTGAAGTGATTTACTCAGGGTCATAAACCAAAAGATGTCATAGGCAAGAGGACTGTCAGGCTAAAATGATCTATTCCTCTGACTGAATGACAAATCTGGTAAATTGAAAGGCAATAGATGTTATCTTTCTTTGAAAGATAGGGAATATTAATTTTAAATGAAATTTTTTCCCCATTCAAAAGCATTTATTTCCTCCTCCTCCCACTCCTTCACATACCCACTGAGAGTGAAAAAAAGTGAAACAAAATCCTTGTAATAAATATGCATAGCCAAACAAAAAAATCACATTGGCCATATACAAAAACATATGTCTCACTCTACATCCTGAGTCTATCATCCCTCTCTTCAGCAGGGATTTTTATTCTGCTCAGAATGATATTGTCATGTTGACTAGGTATCTGGCAGATACTGCAGTATTTAGGCAGGAAATGGACAAAGTGCATGACGACATGCTATGATTTTCTGAAGGATGTGTATTAGGTTGAGAAACTGAGATGCTGGAGGCAAATTTTATGAAGCCTAAAGGGGAGAACAATTCTTCTGGTATTTCAAGAAATACCTGAGGTGCTGCTCACAAATCTGGGCAACTCTATTTTTCTACTTATCTGAGGGAGGGATAGCTCATAGACAGACAAATGTGGACTGACATCTGAGTGTTCAAAGAGAAATCTTCAGAATAGGGGGGCAACTGAAGCACCCTCATCCAAAAGAATGCACTGGGGGAGACTTTAAAAACACACAAATTAAAAACATATTTCCAAAAATAGATTCAGAAGATAAAAGCCAAAAAGTTCTGGGCCAGGACAAAGTTGATCTTAATAAACATGCTGAGAACCATCAGTATGGCCATGTGGCCATGTGTAGAGTTGAATAGGAATGAAATTCAAAGGTATACTGTTTCTTATCCTTTATGGGGTAGGATACACACACCCGTGTGTGTGTGTGTGTGTGTGTGTGTGTGTGTGTGTGTGTGTGTGTGCATGTGTGTATATGTGTTTAAAGTATACAGCTTCTTCAAGAGTCATCGCCATAGAGCTAGAGCAGGCATGATAAAGAAGCAATGAAAGACAAAGTGATACAATGGACAGAGCATACAACCAATAGCTAGGAGACCTACGTTCTCATCCTAACTCTCCTGCTAATTAATATAGTGGTCTTGAGCTGGTCACTTTACCACTCTCAGCCTTAGGGTCTTCATGTATAAAATGAGAAGCTGGATTAGAGAATCCGTAAAGGTTCTTTCCAGCTATGATTATTTCAGTTGTGTCCAACTCTTTGTGACCACATTTGGTGTTTTCTTGGCAAAGATATTGGAGTGTTTACTATTTCCTTCTCTAGATCATTTTATAGACGAGAAAATGGAGGTCAACAGAGTAAAGTGACTTGCCCAGGGTCACACAACTAGCAAGTGTCTGAGGCCAGACTTTAACTTAGGAAGATGGGTCTTCTTGACTCCACGCCTAGTGTGCTATCCATTGTGCTACCTAGTTGCCCATGAATATGTGTAGGAATACTATACTGTCCCTATGAAGCCAGTGTCCATGAAGTTTTGGAAGACACTTGAAAATCATAGTCAAGACCAACTGTACCTGTGTCTTGGATGTGGGAAGAATAGCTGTAGTTATGGTATGTAAGTATGGTAGCATAGTCTAGTACAGAACAAAAGAAATGAGAACTAGGATTAAACAGGAAGACTTTAAGGAGATAGCACAGATCCCTGTAGGTGACAGGTGAAGGCAGGAGGTCTAAAGGCATAGTAATAGCAGGAAGCAAGTGAATACCAGGTGTAAAATGGTCTGGAGAGGAAAGGACAGGTGAAGGCAAGGAGAACCAGGCAGGTACCATAAGCAGAGAAACATGAGCTGAGACTAGGTCTAGGACAGGGCTTCTTAAACTTTTTCCAGTCATGACCCCTTTTCATGTGTCAGCAGCATTTTGTTGGCATTTCATGGAAGCATGTGCAGTGCAAAGTGTATATGCTGTGTGTTCAGAACCCAGACTGCAGTGAAGTTGTGCGATGAAACATGGGCAAGTGCTGCCAGAAACACATCAGATTCATAACGTTTGATTTCTAACTAATTCTTGTTCATTGTGCATTCAGAAACCTTTTACTATCAGCAAATGTTTTGCGACCTCATATGGGGTCATAACCCATAGTATAAGAAGCACTGGGGAAAACATGAAAGTGAGGGAGGGGATCAGATGAATGCCAAAATGCCAAAGGAAAAAATAAAACAAGGAAGAGTAAGTGAGCAGAAGGGAAGTAAGCATTTAGCCGTTAGTCATTAAGGTCCCTATGTTCTGATGAGCTACAATCCAAAATGGGTGATGTCTTTTGATTCGTGCATAGATTGGATTTAAGTGAGGCAGAGTTGCTCGAAGTCGTCAGCCTCACTCTCTCCTCCAGAGTCATCATAGTCCAGAGGCAGGACAGAGTCAAGACGACTGGCAATGACTCAGGATGCGGTGGATGACCTTGGCGTCTTCGGTGTCTAAGTGCTCCACATCACCTACTTCATCTGCCTTCATGGCCGTTGGCAGCTTCTTGGAGCCACGGGTAAGAATTAGGTGGAGCAGGTGGACACCAAAGGTGGAAGGAGCCCCAAAAAGGGCTCAGCAGCCATCACACCAAAGGTACTGGTCCTCCCTGAACACACCCTATACCCCCCCTACAATCCAAAGTACAGAAAGAACTAATGAGTTCAGTCTCTATTGGTGATTATTGACAAATCATAAAGAATGGCAAAAGTACCACATGCCTGGAGATGGAAAAATATCACGGTTTCCAAAAAAAGGAAAGTGTATTGACTAGTGAACTTGACTTCAACTGCCAGCAAAATTCTAGAAAATAATATGAGTAAAAGAATGAATGAATAAGTATTCATCAAATGCCCTATTTACCAGGTGCTGTACCAAACACTGAGAATACAAAATGAAAAGATGAGACAGTTTCTTCTCTCAAGAAGCTCAAAGTTTAATTGGAGAAAAAGACATGTAAAGGAAAAGTTCAGTTTTAGGATAGATGGAAAGTTTCAGAAGTCCTAAGGGGGCAGCCGCTGGGCAAATGACAGTACTAGGATCTGGAGTAGATACAGATGAGGCAGAGAGGATGTACTGGTGGTCCTCTTCCTCACTAGAGGGATGCGAACTGGTGACTCCCATCTCATCCAAGCAGAATAAGCAAAGAGCCCAGACTGTTTCTGGGTCCCTGGGGCTCAGGGAGGGAGTAAAGTGAAGTCAGGGAGAGTACCACCAGCTTGTAGAGTTTCCCCCGACCCCAATGACCAGGAGGAGTCTTGAAAAACCCTGGGACAAGAGAAAAGAATGAAGGTTAGGCAAAGAGGAAAAGGGCACCCCTTGGGATGATTTGTGAACACTTAAAAAGGGAAGCGTCAACATTAGGATAGAGTATAGCCTCAACAAGAACAAGTAATGCTAGACTAACCTCATTTTCTGTTTTCAAAGGGCTTTTGGTTGGTAGAGAAGGAAAATACTGTAGTTATATAGTGCTTGATTTTCAGAAAAGCATTTGACAAGTGGAGGGAGATGGCAAAATATAAATAACATTCTGCTAGAGATAGCCCATTTCACCCAATATGTATAATCATAGACAACCTAAAAATCTAATAATGTATTGATTGAAAAGATAGAGAAACATAGGCCAGACAATAATACCAATAGGTAGAATCAGACTTGGTTTCAGGCCAGTCTAAAATAATAATAACATTAATCTAGAGAGAGCCTCGTTATGAAATGTCCCAGGGACCGTTACTTGACTTTATTCTGTTCAAAATTTCTCTCAGTCACTTAGATAAAGACATCCCCACCGAACTATATCAAATTTGTGTATGACACAGATCCAGGAGGGAGAGATGATAACCTGAATGATAGAAGCCAAAAGGATCTCAACTTGTTGCAATGTTAAACTAAATATAATAAAAAATGAAATTTAATAAAGATAAATGTAAATTACTACATTTAGATTCCGAATAAAAATCTAGAATCCAAAGTTCTAAACTGGCAGAAAAATAGCATTGAGGAAAGATGGCTAGACAACATTTTGTAAGAAAAAGATTCCAAACATCAGTGTGATATAACAGCCCCAAAGCTAATTTAGTCTGCATTAATAGAAGTATCCTGAAAATATGTTTTACATGATTGCCCATGTATAAACTAAATCAGACTGCTCACTCTCTAAAGGAGCAGGGAGAGGAAGGAAGGAGAGGGAGACAATTTGGAACTCAAAATTTAAAAGAAAGAATGTTAAAAATTGTTTTTATATGTATGGGGGGGAAATAAATTTTTTTTTTAATGGAAGTGTCTCAAATGAATGAAAGTATCATTCCACTGTGCTTTGCCCTAATTAGACCACCTTTGAAGCATAATGTTTAGTTTAGAGGGTGATCAGGAAGGTGAAAAAACTGGAGACAGTAGCATGCAAGAGTCAGCTAAAAAGAGTGTGGATGTCAAGTTTGGGAAAGAGACAATTTGGGATTGACGTGATAGCTATTTTCAAGTATTTGAAGGGCTCTCATATCGAAGAGTTACTAGACTTGCTTAACTTGTTCCAGAAAGGAAGAATGAAGAACAACGGATAGAAACTGTAGAGAGACAAATTTTGGCTCCAAGTAAGGAAAAACATCTATTATTGCTGCTTAAATGGGAAAGAACTACCCCAGGAGGTAGCTGTTTTCCTTTACTGAACCTTTTCCAATGGAGATTGGAGGACCCCAATTGGTGATATTGTACTTTAGAGAGAGATTAGGGATTTCTTTTTAGTTGTAGGTTGGAGTAGATAAGCTCTGAGTTCCCCTACATCTCTAAGGTCCTAAGTTTTCTAACAAGAGCTATGCTAAGTAATCAGATTTGATACTTGATAGTAGACCTGAGGCTGTTTGTTTCATGTCCTGGCTTTATGTTCCCTACTAAGTGTGGGTGAGCAAAGAAGTTGTAGTTCTATGTATGTGTACTCTGGGACTCAAGGTCATTTTCATAAGACTCACCTCATAGACAGCAGTGGATAAAGTTGGAGTCAGGATGACTGATCTTCCTGAGTTCAAATCTGACCTCAGTCACTTACTGCTAGCTGTGTGATCCTGGGCAAGACACTTGACCCTGTTTCCTCATCTGTAAAATAAGCTGGAGAAAGAAATGGCAAAACTCCAGTATCTTTGCCAAGAAAATCTCACCTGTAGTCATGAAGAGTCAGACATGACTGAAAATAACAGAATAACAACTAATTGGTGGAGAAGGATTACTTGAAATTCCATGCTTGTGAGAGGGGCAGAGTTGTTGAGAACTTAAGAGAGATCTGACTTCCTTGAATTTATATCTAGCTTCAAGAGAAGCCATACAAGGTTCATAGTTTTCTTCATGGAGAGGTCTTTGGAGGGAGAGAAAGAATCTAGGAAGGCTTCAACATGTAGAGGAGGCAGTGCTATGATCATATTCCTATGTAGCTTATCACACTATAGACTTTGAGGAATTTTTCTTTGGGTGAGATCAGAGACTTTTTCTCTTTATTTAGCTAAGATCCCTTGCTCCCAGTGGGAGAGCTCATGCACTCCAGGTATAACCTGGTACATTTTCATCTGTATAGCTTGATATGTAATCTATATAACCAACAAGGATAACTGTAGGTTAAGGTTGAGTATAAGAATATTAGAAAATGTTCAATCAGTAGAACATTTAGGAACTTCATTTTGATAATGAGAGGAATTTAAAGGAAAACCAGAAGAATGTATTGTAAAAATCAATGTAAAATTTCCCTAGGGTTTTATATATCTACAATTTTTCTGCAATGATAAGTTTCTTGGAGACAAAATAATCACATCAAACAACATAGTCTTCTCCAACTTTACTGGTTAAAAAATTCTAATACATTTTTGGATTCATAGCAAAATGATATATGCTAAGAATAGTTAATAGAGCTGGGATGATGATACCTCACACGAATATAGCACTTTAAGATTTGCAAAATGCTTTGTATACATTTTCTGTGTAATTGGGGGCGAGAGCAATTGGCCAATAAAGGTCCAGTTCTTAGATCATGCTCCAGATTTGCCCTTCCTGCTGAGTCTGTTGGAGTCCTCAACAGGTAATTGTTAAATTTTCAATGCAAGCTTTTAAACCTTGGAAATTAGCAAATGCTATAAATTGGGGTTTGAGTTACTGTTTTGTTCATTGTCTAGACTTTAGAAAGTGATGGAGAAAATGTTAATAATGCAGATTAAGGTTAAATATGTGTAATATGGTACTTATTATTACTTTTAATTTATGTGAGGTGGTTGTTAAACATTTACCAGCACAACTCTGACATATTCCCTCTTTGTTTCCAAAAAATTCCCATTTAATTTCTTAAGCCAACCCATAATATAGTGAAATAGTGATGGGGAAAGTTGCAGTGTGGAAGGGTTAGTTGTAATTATGAAAAAGGGAATATGAGCGGAAGGGGAGGGAGAGACAGACTTGCAGCTGAGATTCTTGGTGAGGTAGAATTGTCATAGTGTGTGTGAAGGATGATGCAGTGGTAACATGGCATCAACTTTGACCCTACCCTCTGTGAATTCTCTCCTTCCTCTAAGATATAACCATTAAAAAAAATCACCTTAACCTTTTATAGTATTAAAAGCAAAACAATTTAATTAGTGAAATGATGGTAATGTCAGTTATAACAGGTACAATAAATTTCAACTCTCACCCCCTCTAGGGTGAAGGAAGTTCATGACCTAAACCTCCTGTCTTTCAGCACCACAGAAGTGAGAATAGTTTTAGTCACCCACTCACAGAATTTCCTGGCGAAGCTGGCAACCACTAACTGGGGTGTGTGGGGAGAGATTCCTAAGCCAAATGATCTCTGAAGCTCTGGGGTACTATTATCAACAGAATGGTAGAAAGGGATCTTTGATCTGCTCGGATCAGACTGCTTATGTAACATAATTGAAATATTATAAGATAATTACATGTTAATTTCAGTTTAATTTAGACTGCTAAATATTGGAATGGAGAAAAAAATCATAGTTTTGCTACCTACAACTTGTATGACTTTGAACAAATTAATTCATCTCTGACCCTTAATTTCCTCATTTGTAAAAATGAGGAGTATGGATTGGATGGCCTCTGAGGATCTATATCCAGTGATCCTATAAAAGTCTATAAAATTGCCTTTTTCAGAAGATTATACAATTGCAGAGAATATATCTTCCTGGAAGAGCAAGGGAGAGGCCGCTAGATGCAAGATTTTTGAGATCTTTCCAGACCTAATTTTACAGCAAGCTGGTGCTACTTGCAGTAGATTTACCAGAAGCCATAACTTTCTTGATTTATAGGATATTAATTGAGAGAAGTTTTGCGAAAATGACTTCTCCAAATATTTTACCTGAGATTTCCTTAAGTGACTAGAGCACATACCATGAAGAAAAGCTTAATTTTCTATTGCTTATATACAACATTTGGATGTTTAGTAATTTACAATTCTAAATGGAAAGTCTTCAAATCTGACTTGAATTTTTTTCCTTCCTCAAGGACATCTATAATTCTGCCAAATGAACAATTTGCCACTTCAGCTGTTTCTGAGTTAGATGATTACAGAAAAAGCAAATAACAAATTTTTAATAATAGGAAATTTTTCTTTTATACTCTCAGAATTTAAAATTGACTTAGAAACCCCCCCTCCAAAAAAAACCTTTCATCTTTGGAATGAATAAAAAGTGGAAGTCTCTAACCTAGCTTGTGTTGTTATTATTAATAACATGAAATTGAAACCTACTATATTATTGTAATGTGAAAATTCCAATGAAATAATCTTAAGAGTTCAGATTTCAATGGAGGAAGGTAATATCATATATGTAATTTATTAGGTATAAAGATAATTTCATAAAATTACTAATGTTTATGAAAATTCAGCATTAGAGAAGTAGTTTTATCCAACAAAATCCCTGGGAATTGTACTTTCGTGTTTCTGGAAAAGTGGATTTGTATATTTTTTTCAACTTAATTTGTCGTAGTAGGAGGTATACTGATGTGGGATCAGAGAACCCATATTGTAGGTCCAGTTCTACAGCTGGGTTCCCAACAAAACAAGGGAGTCAGGTTATATAATTTGGAAGGTGCCTTCCAGCTCTTAAAAAAGAATCTGATTTTATTTTCAAACACATTTTTAAGAGTTAAAAAATGCTTTCCTTATAATAACCCTATGAAATAGGGGACACAACCGTTATTACTCTAACTTTATCAGTGAGGAAAACTGAGATTCAGAGAAGTTAAGTGAATTGCCTAGGATTATGTTTCTGGTAAGTGACAAAAAACAATATTTACATTCTGGTCTCCTAAACTGAACACCAGGACATTTTCTAACATACTCATATTTCAGAACCATCTCAGAAATGTTTCTGAAGTGAAGCTAAAACTAACTTTTAGTGAAGCCAAAAATGTGAACTTTTAAAATTCAAGTTGTTTTAAAAATGTATTCCTTGCCTCACACTAAATGTCATTTAAGGTTGAGATCATTTCGTATTTTATCACCTTTATAACTACAGAAAAAAACTGAGTTTACTACACCTGTTTGCATGTGGCAACTATGAAATGGTGAAAACTAATTTTTGGTAACAGTTTCTTGAGGTTTATACTTAGTCTCCCCTTTTCTGTTCTTCTTGGATTCAGGATACATTCATTAGCATTGTCCCTACCCACTGGAGGGCAGTTAGATGATGCAACAGATTAAGCATCAGGATCTGGAGTCAGGAAGGCTTATCTTCCTGAGTTCAAATACAGCTTCAGACACTAATTAGCTGTGTGATCTTGGGTAAGTCACTTAACTCTGTTTGCCTAAGTTTCCTAATGTATAAAATGAGCTGGAGAAGGAAATGGCAAACTACTCCAGTACCTTTGCCAAGAGAACCCCAAAGGGGTGACAAAGAATTGGACATGACTGAAAAATGAGTGAACATAACTGAAATTCCTTTCATCCCTTTAGATTCAGGCATTAAAACAACAACACTGCCACCTCTTTGGGCAGTATAACACCTACTACCCTGGCCCCTAGTCTCTGAAGGCCAAGTATGTTACATATCCCCTTTCCCCCAGAGTTCTCCAGTATCTTTAAAGGTAATCAGGGTTGTCTAAACTCTCTGTCAATGACTCCAGTCCCCAATGGGGGTTCCTTACCTTCCAGTTCTATTTACCCACTAATAATCAGCTGAGCTTTAACTAAGTGGAATATTTACTTCAAAAGTTACAATTACAAGTATTACAAATAGCTTAGTTCCTCTAGATACACTATCTGCTCCAAGTCGTTTCTCCCCACTTGGGCTCCAGTTTCACTCACCCTGATGTCTTTGGCCTTTGCTGCCAGGCTGGCTGCAACATCCTGCCTGCTGTTCTAGCTCCAAGGTCACCATGGTTCCAACTCAGTTTGGTGAGAATTATTTCCATGACTAAAAACTGAGACGGATTAATGGAACAGACAGAAGCAAACACTACCACCTCCCTGTCTATTTCTTGGATTCCAAGTAAAGATGGAGGAACAGGGAGGAAGGTTCAGTTCACTGTGCCCACACATACTGTGAGTGGACTGTGACATTCACCTAAGAGAGTGACTATCTCAGACTGGCTAGTTTTAAAGACAGGCTTTTGCATCTGTGAAGTCAAAGGAGGCCATTACCACTTATGGGGCATCTAGGTGGCACAATGGATAGAATGCTGGACTTGGAGTCAGGAAGACCTAATTCAAACTTAGCCTGAGATACTTATTAGCTGTGAGACCCTGGAAAGTCACTTAACACTGTTTGCCTCAGTTTCCTCATCTGTAAAATGAGCTGGAGAAGAAAATGGCAAACAACTCTAGTATTTCTGCCAAGAAAACCCCAAATGGGGTCATGAAGAATCAGAAAAGACTGAAAAATAACTAAATAATATTTCCACCCACATTAGAAGGGGGAACCCCTGGATAGCATGGTACTTCCTTCCATGTTAGGTGATCTGGACATGTGTAAATCACGGGGCAAGATGATACTATAGTAACAAATAAAAACAGTTTAATTCAAGAAATGATGGTAGTAGAAGCAATAGCAGGCACAAGAAATCTTGATTCTCACCTCCCACCTCCCAGTATGAAGGAAATTCACTGGCTCCACATAAACCTCCTGTTTCCTAGTGCCACAAAAGTGAGGATAATCTTAGTCACTCACAGAATTTCCTAGGGAATCTGAAAACCACAAACTGGGGGGCGGTATGTGGCTGGGAATCATATACCAAATGATCCCTGAAACTCTGGGGCATTATCCTCAATAGAGCTGTGGAAAGGGATCTCATAAACACTCTTCTACCCTTCTGTTCCCAGCTCAAACTACATCTCTGATCTCATAGCACCTAGGAAAGGACAAAAACATCCTCAGTATTTGCAAGCAAAGTTAGAGGAAGAAACTTCTTCCTATTTTGTAGAGGCAGCTGATGTCAGAGTACTGGAGTCAGGAAAAAAATAAGTTCCAATCTGGCCAAATACATGTAGTAACTGTGTGACCCTGGGGCAAATGGCTTTACTCTGTTTGCCTCAGTTTCCTCAAGTGTAAAATAGGGATGATAACAGGCCCTCCCTCCCAGGGCTGTTGTGAAGACCAAATGAGACAATAATTGTAAAAAGTGCTTAGCAAAATGCCTGGCACATAGTAGATACTTAAAGCACATAGTAGGCACTTTGAGAGAACGATTATTAATAATCAATGATTTGGGGAGATCAGATTTCCCCCTTTTTCTTTTATCCTCATTTCAAGACCTCAGTCTCTGCAAGTTGAGCTAACCTTGATGGGGATAAATTCTTTGAATAGATTGTCCAAGGCAGGGGTAATTTAGAAGTAAATAATATAATCAAAGTTCAGGCTCAGCCCCTCATTGTAATATTCATTCTTTTGTTAATTGGCAATTAAGTAGAGTTGATTTCCACCCTCAGGAGCACTCCTTTTTCAATGGGCACATAAGCCCTTAAAGGGGCCATCCGCCTTGACTACCTTTAAAAGAGGTCTATTCACTGAATGGACATTACCTCACTTTAAGTGAGTATCTGAAAAGGCCTTAGTCTAAAAGACCAAGGTCTCCCATTGCATCCTGGGCAGTCTCCAGTCATACTGATAAATATCTGGTCATTGGATCCAGATGACTCAGGAGGAGAAAGTGAGGCTGGTGACCTTGAACAGCCCTCCCTCATTCAAAACAAAGTCAAGTGCAAGTCATGTCATCATTTCTCTAATGGCATGGTCTTCTTTGTAAACGAAGGACAAACAACAGCTGTGAGATTGCCATCATGCTTGTCTTTGGCCTAAGAGATATCCAAATGTCTATCCTTTTATTAATGAACATGCTGACATTATTAATAAAATTATTAAATTAAGCAGAAATTATGTCTCTTGAAACTTTTTAAATATCACAACTTACAGAGATGCTTGTTGCCTTCTCTTCCCACTCTCCCCTGCCCCCTTACATTAGGTTTGACTCTTCACTCTGGTTTCTCCTCAGTATTCCACATTCTGTCATTCTATACAATTAACATCCCACAAATCAAGCATAACACAGTCCAGGGTCCACTCTGAGACCTGTGATAACACTGGGCTGTACTTAAAGAATTAACACCCATAATCTCCAGGGTCTCATTCAAGCTGGAACTTCCTCTTTTCAAAACTACCCCCCCCCCAAAAAAAAGAAATGAAGTCCTAATGCTTAGCAATATCTGTTTCTTTTGTAACAATGGGTAAATAGGTAGGTCAGAATCAAGCACACATGCTTACGGTAGATACTCAGGGTAAGAATCTCTCAACATCTCCATGCTTTCTCTACTCTGCTCATCAGTTCTACTCCTTCTCCACAATAAAATTGGATTCCAGCCCCAGAACCTCTGTGACCTTTGTGACAACTGCTTTGGTCTTGTCTTGCTCAGTCCTAATCCTCCATAGTCAATTCCCTCTCCCTACTTTCAAGCTCCCCTTTATGAGTAGCCTTCCTCTATTAGCATGAAAACTCCTTTATTCAGGGATATTAGCCACCATAGGCACATTCAGACACTCTTGTCTCATAACTGGAAGGTGATAGTTCTTTTCCTGTTAAACATAAAGCTTCAGCTGCTAAATGGATTGCTTGGACCTCTTTAGATTGAGATTGCAAATTGCTTTATAAATATAAAGTGCTAAATACATGTGAGCTATTGCTATTTTTTTATAGACATAACATATCTTTTCTTCACTTTCATCTGAAATTCTTATTGAAAAAAATTATATATGTGTTATGTGTGTGTATGTATATATACATAAATATATATATATATATATATACAAACACATACATAGGAGATGAGAGGAATTTACAATCTAGTTACTAATGAAAATTTTGAATGGTAAAAATCAATAAACATTTATTTAGCACTTATTATGTGCCAAGTACTATGCTAAGAACTGGGGCTACAAAAACAGGCAAAAAACAGTCTCTGCCCTTAAGGAGCTTGCAATCTAACGGAAGAGAGAAAAAGCAAACAAATATGTACAAACAAGCTATATACAAGATAGATAAAAGAGAAAGCACTAGCATTAAGGGGAGTTGGGAAAAGCTTCCTGTAGAGAAATGGGATTTAGTTGGGACTTAAAAAAAAGCCAGGGAGTAAAAAGCTAATAGGCAGAGATGAGGAGGGAGAACATTCCAGGCATTAGGGTCAGTCAAAGAAAAAAGCACAAAATAAAGAGATAATGTCTTGTTCTTGAAAAAACCAGGAGGTCAGTGTCATTGGATCAAAGAGTACATGGTGGAAAGCAAGGTATAAGAAGGTAGGTAGGGGGCTAGGTTATGAAACTCTTTGAATGCCAGAGAATTTTGTATTTGATCTTGGAGGGAACAGAAAGTCACTAGAATTTAGTGTGTGTGTGTGTGTGTGTGTGTGTGTGTGTGTATGTTGGTGACATGGTTGGACCTGTGCTTTAGAAAAATCACTTTGGTGGCTGTAAAGAGGATGGATTGGAGTGGGGAGAGACTTGAGGCAGGCAGACCCACTAGTAGGTTATAGTCCAAGTGTAAGGTGATAAGAGTTTATATCAGAATGATGGCAATGTCAGAATAGATAAGGGAGCATATGGAAGAGAAGTTGTAAAGAAAAAATCAGCAGGCTAGCCTTGGCAACAGATTGGATATAGGGGGAAAGGAGTGGGGAAGGAATCAAAGGCGACACCTAGGTTTCTAACTTGAGGGAATGGGAGGATGGTGTTGCCCTCTACAATAATAGAGAAGTTAGGAGGAGGGGAGGGTTTAGGGGAAAGATAATGAGTTTTGTTTTGGACATGTTGAGCTTAATATGCCTCCTGAAAATTTACTTTGTGTTACCTGAAAGGCTGTTGGAGATATAAGGTTAGAGGTCAGCAGAGAGAATGAGGCAAGACAGATGGATTTAAGAACTCTCAGCACAGAGCTGGTAAATAAATACATGGACACTGATGAGATCACCAAATGAAGTAGTAAAGAGGGAGAAGAAATGAGTGTCCAAGACATCCCACCCTGTGGGATACCTTTGGTTAGAGGATATGATCTGGATAAAGATCAAGCAAAGAAGACAGAGAAGAAGTGGTCTGATAGGTTGAAGAGGGATGAAGTAAGAAAAAAGAGTCCTGAAAACCTAGAGAGAAGAGAGTATCAAGGAGGAGAGGGCTAAAAGATGCAGAGAGGTCATCAAGAAGAATGAGGACTGAGAAAGGGCATTGGCTTTCTTGATATGGAGATGATGGATGACTTTGGAGACAGCCGTTTCAGCGGAATGATGAAGCTGATAGACTGTTTTTTCAGGAGTTAAGAAGAGAATGAGAGGAGAGAAAGTATTTTAGGTGATCTTTTCAAATTTAAGGACAAAGGACAGAAGAAGGAAAAGATGAGAATGGGAATGGAAGGATCAAGTGAAGGTATTTGGAAGAGAGGGTAGAAATGGGCATATTTGTAGGCAGTAGGAAATGAGCCAGTAGAAAGGGAAAGAGTGAAGATAAGTGATAAAGTGGGGATTATGGGGGACAATCTGTTGGAAGAAAAGGGATGAAATGGGATCACTTGTCTAGGTAGAGGTGTTAGGCTTGGCAAGGAGAAAAGTCATCTCTTCACCTGAGATAAGAATGAAAAAGGAGACAGTAGCAGAAAGCACATAAGAGGTACGAGATGAGGAAGAGTAAAGAAGTGAGAGCATATGGATAACAGCCTCAATTTTTTTTTTCTGTAAAGCATGAAATAAGGTTCTCAACTGAGAAGTGAGGTGGGGGAGGGGAGAAGGAGACCCATGAGAAGTTTAAGAAGGAATGAAAAGGTTTGGAAAAGCCACTGTTGGAGACAGTAAGTTGATATGGAAGGTATGATAGGATTGCCTAGTAGCAATGAGATCCCAATTGAAGTTATGCAACGTATATTTGTAGTGGACCTAGTCAGAATGGTTGTGTGATTTTCTTCACATTTGTTTAGCAGGACATGTGTATAAGCAAAGGAGTGATCTGAGGCTTGGAAGGGTTCAATAGGTGAAACAGTAAAGGGGCTAGGGACTGAAGAGAAGAGGACAGTGTAGAGTTGAATTGGTTCACCAATGAGTCAGGATATGGAGAAGAGGGAAGAGTGGCAAATGCAGGAGAGATGGCCTGGGAGAGAACTGAGGGGTCAACGGACTGGAAGTCATGACTGGAAGTCATGGTATGGATGAAGAGAGTTTGATAAAGGAAGACAGAAGAAGAAGTAGAAAGTCAATAGATTTGTTAAGATAAGGGACTTTCAGAGATTTTTAACAAGGAGATGATACATTTGTGGGTGATGGCAAGATCATGAGTGTGAGCATTTTCATTTGTGGCTGACGTGGGGTAGAGGAGTAGGTCATGGTAAGTGAGTAGACTGAGGAACTTCGTTGTTAGAATGTTTGAGGGAGAGTCAATATGTGTTTTAGAGTTCCCCAGTATGAGGGCAGGAATTGAGGAGGAGAGAAGAATTGTAAGTTATATACTAAACTTATTGAGGAGAAAGATCAGTGACCTGGAGGTCTGTAGACAACAGCTACCAGAATTTTAATTGGATGGTAGATATGGATTGCATGAACCTCAAAGGAAGTTACTGGAAGAGAACCTGGAAGTGGCAATGGGGAGCAAGGAATATTCCAGCTCTTCCATCTTGATCAACAAGCCGGGGGATGGTGAGGGTGCAGTCAGAACTAGAAAAAGTGACCAGGTGACTGTGTCATAGGGGGACATTTCAGTGATAGCCAGAATATGAAGGAGTAGAAGAGGAAAAGATTAAGGATGAAGGGAATTCTGTTGCCTATGGAATAGAAATTCCAGAAGGCACAATGTAAGGAGTGAGTAGCATTTGGTTTGAACTTTACAATGGGAAGGTAGAGGGGAATGGGAATAAAGAATAAGGGGGTTGGACATGCAGGATGAGTGAAAGGTACTATGGAAGGCACATGGTCAGATGGACAGATAGGATGCATAATTTCACTGTTCTTTTTCCCTCTGGATACTAAAGAGGCAGCAGAAAATGGCACAGCAGTAAATGGAAGCTGAACCTATACAGCAGGAGATGGAAATTCTGTTAGGTTAGGAGATCAGAATAGCAACAGGAGGTGGAAGTTGCCTTGTCCTGGCAGCCTCCAGCAGCATACCCAAGATCAGGCAGATGAATCAGGAAATGGAAGTCTCTGGGCACATGAGGAAGTCACTTTGGGCCAGATGGAAGTTGCTTCAGCCTGTCTTCTAGCTACCTTTCCCATATGAGCAATAGGAAATAAATAGCACAAGGTTATATTTAATGGCGAAAATTCTAAAAGGAGCAAAGGAAGAACGTATATGGGTTGTATTCTCTATCTACCAAAAACATGGACAAGAATTAAAAATGATATGTCATGGAAGAATTGTGATCTTCACTGACTGAGGGGTTCTCCTACAACATGAAGGATCCATATTAGAATAATTATGAATATATCAAAATTTTGAATGTACCCACTGATTTTACATTTGAAAACTATTTTAAGGAAATAACTCTGCACTCCTGTTTTGTATGAATATCTTTTTTCATTTCAGCATTCTCAAGTTTTTCTTCACCTTTCCAGTTCATGTATCCACTTTTTTTTAGAATACCATGATTTAGTCCTTCTCGAGGTCCTCACCTTTTATTCATACATATATTATATATATTTATAAATTATAATGAGTTATGATCTGTAAGAGATGCAGATAAAGATTCCTAGAACACTTGATGGAACCACTTTGCCATATAGAATTTGAAGATGGTTATGAAGAAAAGTAATTTAGGACTAGAGAGTATGAATGGGCTGCAGTCTTGTGATCTGAATCATTAGAGAGAGTATTTGATCAACAAGATTAAATCACTGAAGCACAGTCTACAAAAGATATGTTTCATATTTCTTCCTTCATGAATTTATTTATAAGTACTTTATTTTCTATTGTGTGACAGATGTTTTGTAATAGTACTATGTGATCCTGAAAAAAAATTCTCTTTTATATTGCCATTCAATAATTGTTATAGGTCTATTATATCCAATTTTACCAACATGATTTAGATCTTTATTTATTTATTATTCAGATCTTTAATTTTATTCTTATTTTTGTTTCTATTAAATTTTTTAAGTTCTAAAAATATCTTATAGTTATTTTCTTACAATTTAGGAATTTTTCAATTCCAAGTAGTTTTTCTTTTAAGTACTTGTATGCTGTTGTTCAGCACATGTATGTTTACTATTGATACTGTTTCATAGTATGTATGCTTTTAAGTATAATATAGTTTCCATGTTTGTCCCTTTTGATAGCATCTATTTTTATTGTTACGTTAGACAAATTTGTTCTTACAATTTATGCTCTTTTTTTGTATTCAGCTAAGCATTATAATGCCTGTTTCAGGTTATTTACTTTAACTCTCTATTTGTCTTAGACAGTTAAATAGTGCAGTGGGTAGATGGCTGGACCTGGAGTTAGGAAGACAACTTCTTAGACTCTTACTAGCTGTGTGACCCTGGGGAAGTCACTTAATCTTTGTCTGCCCCAGTTTCCTCATCTATAAGATGGGTATAATAATAGTACCTACATCACAGTGTCATTGTGAGAATAAAATAATATAACATTTATTAAAGCACTTAACACAATGCCCATCACATAGTAGGTGAACAATAAATGTTCTTATTCCTCTTTGTATTATAAATATGTTTCTTATATGTAGAAAACTGTTGGATTCTATGTTCTAATCTAGTTGGTAAGTTTCTTCCATTTTATGGGCAAGTTTATGCCATTAATTTTCAAGATGAAAATTGTTCAGTTTACTTTCCTTAATATTAGTTCCTAATATATTACCTTTAAAAATCCCCAGATAATATACACTATGACCAAATTGGAATTATACAAGGAAAGGGGGTGGGTTCAATATTACAAATAATATAAACACAATAGACCATATTAGCAACATAAATCAGAAAGCACAATTATATCAATAGATGCAGAAAAAGTTTTTGAAATAAATACAAATCTATTTAAAAAAACACTAACGTATAAAAAAGTAGCATAGAAACATAAAAAACATAAAAAGCCAATATATGCATATATTTCTCCTAGAAATAATCCAAGTTAGTCTTCAACAACAACAAAAACCATATTCCAGTTTCTCTTGTTGCAATTTTATGTCAAAAACAAAGTCCATAATAATCACAACTCCCAATTCCACTATTCTATATGGTTTACAAAGTGCTTTTCTCTAAAATAGCTCTCTTCAAAAATTCAAGTATTATGCCTTTTACAGATGAAGAAATGAGTCTCAGAGAGAATCAATTCAATTAAACAATTTTTATTAAGGACTTGCTATGTGAAGGGCATAGATTCTAGGAATACAAAGCCAAAAATGATACAGTATTTACTATCAAGGATTTTGCATTCTACTAAGCAGGTGAGAAAATGCAAAGTAATTGGAAGAGAGGAGTCAGAAGATTACATGGAGAACTGAATACTTGAACTGAACCCTGATGGAAGATGAGAAGAGTTGATGAAGAGGAACTTCATTTCAGTTGTGGGGAATGATGGTCTGTGCTATGGTATGAGATGGGAGATTGCATAGAGAGGAACACTGGAGCCAGATTTTGGAAGATTTCAAATTCCAGGCTGAGAAATTTGCATTTTAAGATAATAATAGGAAGTCAATGGAGATTTTTGAATGGAGGACTTGGTATGATCATACCTGTGCCTTAGGAAGATTATTTTGGTAGTAGGAGGAAGAATAAATTAGAAAGGAGAGAGACTGGAAAGAGAGAGACCAATTAAAAACCTATTAAAACAGTGCGAGAGGGAAAGAAATGAGCTAGCATGGTAGCCATGAGAGTGGAGAGCAAGGGATGGATGGGAGAATGAATGAAAAGCATTAAAAAGCACTTACTGTGTGCCAGGGGCTGGAATAATCACTGGGGATACAAATACAAAAAAGAAATAATCGTTTCCCTCAAGGAATTTTACATTGCAATATGGGAATGAACACATCTACTATAAAGTCAGTAGAAAAGAGTTTTTGGTCTGAGGAGTCTCAGGGATTATGATCTGGTCCATATGGAACAATGCTAACATTTATTTGATTATTGTGCCTGAGTAGCATGGCCAGAAGTAAAGAGTGAAGCAGGGTCAGGTTGCTAGAAGGCATAGTATATATATATATATACACATATATGTATACATATGTATATATACACACATACACACACACATATATATATATACATTTATGTATGTATATAGTATATAGTGAACCCTTAAATTAAAAAAAATAATGCTAAACTTAACAAAAAAAATAAAGAGGACATTTCCATTTCTAGCATAACAAGAAGAGGACTGTACATACAATTTCTATTACATATAGTTTATTTTTCTCTTAAATATAATATAAAGCTGTTTTACTTCTCTGTGATCCTTTCTGGTCTTCTTTATTCTTCTGTGCATTTTAAAAGAAGATACTTCAATACATCAACCTTTTTTTTTTCTTTTTCTTCTTGCTATCCTATTCCTTTCTCTTCCCTCCACAGTCAATTAAAAAAAAAAAACCAAACCTGTCAACAAATATTCATAGTCAAGCAAAACAAAATCTCACCTTGATTGTATTTGCATCTTGGGTCCATCACTTTTTTGTTAGTTGTTGATGCTTCATGGTCAGTGGTCTTGAATAATGGTTGTTCATCGTATTAATCAGTATTATTTCTTTCAAAGTTGTTTTTCTTTGCAATGCTGTTATTGTGTAAAAGTTTACCCTGGTTCTATTCATTTCACTTTGTATCAGTTCATATAAATCTTCCTAGGTTCTCTAAAACCTTGCTTTTAGCATATCTTAGAACACAGTAGTATTCCATTGCATTTTGTACCATAGTTTGTTTAGCCATTCCCCAAATGGTGGACATCTTCTTAATTTCCAATAATAAAAAGAATTGCTATAAATGTTTTTGTGTATTTTCTTTTATTTAATACAGTGAACTCCAGAGAGCATGTAGTTCAACCTTCTCTGTACATTTAAGGAATCTGAACAGGGAAAAGGTTAAATTACTTGCCCAAGTCTGCACAGGTAGTAAATAGAAAAGTCAGAACTTGAATCCAGATCATCCAGTGCTCTTCCCAATGCACCTTAATAGAAATCTCCAGTCATCCTGATGAATATCTGGTCACTGGATTCAGATGGCTCTGGAGGAGAAGTGAGACTGGTGATCTGCACAGCCCTCCCTCACTTGAAACAAAGTCAAGTGCAAGTCATGTCATCATTTCTCTGAGGGCCAGGCCTTCTTCCAAAACGAAGGACTAACACAACAATAGAAATCTAGGTTCAAGGCTCTCTCTCTCTATCTCTCTTTCTCTGTATGTATATGTGTAAATATGCATAGGTATATATAGTTACAAAAAAGTAGTATAGCTACGACATATAATATTCTTAAGTGGGAAAGATTGGTCTATGGAGAATATTTTTTTCTTATTTAAATTGTTAGCTTTGGTCACCGTCTGTTTTACTGATTGTAATATGGAGATGGTAATCGTTTCTTATCACATAGAGAAAATATTTAAATTTATAGTATTAGAAAGTACAGGATACAGATGGAACACATATTTGTTGCAAAATGGTTTGAGTTCTCAGGAGGAAAATAAAATGGCACCTCATAATGACGCTTTCCTCTGCAGACTTTAACTTTACCTAAAGGGGACTACAGATTATCTTTGTTTATGGAACACTGTATAGCCAAAGGATACCCATGGTATGGATTATATTTGAAAAGGGAGGTCGTCATATACTGGACCTTGAGAGTTCTTAGTGCAGATAGTAGAGTAGCTTCTAAGAGAAGTTTTAAATTCCATTAGTGGACCGAAATCAGAGATAATTCTTTTGTGCTTTCTTAAGTAATTTATAATCGGAGTATTCTAAGGCAGAAAAAACCCGCTGCGTCCAGGATCTTAAGCA
Source organism: Potorous gilbertii (assembly GCA_028658325.1). NCBI lineage: Eukaryota > Metazoa > Chordata > Mammalia > Diprotodontia > Potoroidae > Potorous > Potorous gilbertii. The sequence goes on from CM053770.1 coordinate 565,829,849, forward strand.
CATACTGCATCAGCGAATGATCGGTGGCCTGACGATATAGGTAGCTTTGGTTCCCTGGGTATGCGGGTGTGTGCGCGCACACGCGTGGTATGTATTCACATACGCGTAGTCACCAGGAAGGGGCGCTGGTCCACAGGTTTGGCTTGCAGAGGGAACCGTCTGCAGATTACCTGCAGCAGTGGGGGAGCCGAAGAGCTCCACCCCGCCCACCCCCACCGCATCACTAATGCCAGCCCTTCTGGCACCTTGCACTTGAACAGAGGAGCCCGGGCAGACTCGTCAACCTTCTGCCAGCCGGTGCCCGGAGAGGAGCAAGGAGAGGCTGGGGCCGCTGGGGCTGACTCCCCTCTTCCTTCCCCGGCCCCCCGGCCCCTCTCCCTCCTTTCCTCCCTCCCTTCCCCCCTCTCCCCACGGTGCGGTGCGGAGCGGTGTCATCTCCCTTAGCTGCGGCTCCCCGCCCCGCCCCCGCCCCCGCCCCCTCTCCTCGTCCTCCTCCTCCTTGCAGGGAGGGGGTGACTGCCTCGCTCCGCACCCAGCAGCCCGGCTTTCCCCTCCCACTCTTCCTCCCGCTCCCCAACTCTGGGCAGCTGCAGCAGCGTCGGGAGCAGCAGCGGCAGCGGCACCGGCAGCGGCGGAGACAGAGGACCAGCAGGCTTCTCCCAGGACCGGAGCCGGCTCCCCGGCTGAGGCGCGGAACCATGGCCGATGGGGGCGAGGGCGAGGATGAGATACAGTTCCTGCGAACTGTAAGCTTCACACTTTTCATCTCACCTGGAAGGAGCCGAGAGGAGCAGAGTGGGGGAAGGGGGTGCCGTCAGCTAGCGTGGTCCTTGGCTGAGTGAGAGGAGGGGGTGCAGCTGGTAGGGGACCCGGTAGGTAGGAATGGAGCAGCTGGTGGCTTGCTAGGATGGGCAAGTGGGGGAGGGAGGAGAAGGAGGGCTAGAGGAGAGTAGGTGGGAGGGAGAAGAAATGGAGGGGCGAGATGCTTAGAGAAAGCTGTTGCAAGGATAGAGGAATGAGAAGCTCACAAGCTCTTTTTCCTTGCAAGCATGAGGATGATGGATAGGGTATAGGAAGCGTTAAGGGTACCTGTAGGGCTGGGGGAGGAGAAAGAGGACCCTCTGCTAGTATGCTTTGCATGTAGATGAAGGGGGAGAACGTACACCTGGTAGGTAGGGTGAGCAGGAGAGAGAGAGAGAGAGAGAGAGAGAGAGAGAGAGAGAGAGACAGAGAAAGAGAGAGACAGAGAGAGAGACAGAGACAGAGACACACACAGAGAGAGACAGAGACACAGAGAGAGAGAGACAGAGACACAGAGAGAGACAGGACAGAGAGAGAGACAGAGAGAGACAGAGACAGAGAGACAGAGTCTTTGCAGAGAATCACTTGTGGGGGCAGGGGGCACGGGGAAATCTTGCTGGGAATTCCTGCGTATCCCCATTTCTCATGCTTTTCACTTTGACACGCATGCTGTGACGGGAAAAATAGATTTGCGTATTTAGCTTGCATGCGTGAGCAGCCTGAGCTGGGTCAGGTTGGTCGTTCCTGAGTAGGTTTTCCCTAAGTGAAGGTGGGGCAGCAGAAAGGATGGTTAGTTGGCTAAGTGCTTCTGTGGTGTATCAGACTGTTGCTGGAAATTGTGCTTTAGCAGTGCATGACAGTTTAAGATAGTGTGTGTGTGTGTGTGTGTGTGTGTGTGTGTGCGTGCGTGCATGCCCGTATGTATGTGTGCGTGCATATGGTAGCTTTGTGACAGTCATTTTTCTAAGTACTGGTTTAAGCAGAATATTGTGAAATGCTGAGTGCAGTAAAATATAGAAGGTGGGAGCAGCTGGGTGACTGGAGCATTGGGGTGGCCAGCAGGGAAAGATTTTGGCTCTGTACTCATATCATTTTTTTTTTCTCCTAAGTACATTTTGGCACTGTTTCTCAGTCTCTGATTTGTTCTACACACTGCAGATACTTACCAGGCAGAAGCATAGCTCTCCCTAAAAGCTGAAACTGAAATGCCCTTTGACAGAAAATAAAATGAGATAACTTTTTTGTTGAAGGGAAGCTAGTTAGTATATACTAACATTTCAAGATGTTCTCTTAATATTCATCTTTGGTTTTTTTCACTTCTCTTTTGAAATACAGAACATTTTAACTTAATTTTTCATAAAATCCACTTAGTCTCCGGTGTCTGAGGACTGCAGCTTCTGCTACTTTTGGGTTACTTCTCTTTCAAAAGTGATATAGGGATCATTTCCTAAGTGACAATTTCGCCTTCCAATCACAAACTTTAAGAGTGAATGAATTTTGAATTAGATATTAATACTCAGGCATACAAATAACGTTTATAACTCAAGCAAATTAAAAGATGAATTTGTGTGTTGCAAGAGTACAAATTTTTCCTTTTATTTTCTCCTTTATTTGCTTTATTATGGGAATGTTATCAGTATTCATTTTTGAATGTTAGAAAGAAAAAGCCTTCAGCATAAAAGAGAATCAAAGATATACATTAGGAGAAAAGCTATCTAGTATGGCAACTCGGTATCATGCTCCATCATGTATATTGTTTTCAATAATCTGGCTATACTGTTGACCAATATACTGTTGAAATGACCTGTGTAAAAAATTTCTCATGGAAATATTTTAAGCTTGTGCAGAATACAGTAAATTGTTTTGTTTTTTAAAAAAAAATGAGACAACGTCTGAAACTTTCCTCTTCATATTTTTAAGGTGAACATGCAAAGGGAATGAAAAACTATTTTTTGTGTTGAAAAAATACATAGCTGCAGTATTATTTTTTTTCTTCCTTTAGTTTTAAAATTAAATTCCATAGGGTTAAAATTAGCTTGAACATTTTGGAAAGCTTTATGCAATTATGGGTTTGCTGCAGGCTTAAATGTTAAGCTGAGCTCATAGAGCTCATGTTGTTAAGAGAATACTTAATGGGAACAGAGGTAATGGGCATGCTAATGTGGCTGTGTACATATAAAGTAATATTAACCCGTTGGCCCTTGACAGCTGCCCATCTTGCCGAGTAACACCCTTGATAAGTGGACCTTATGCTAGTGAAGATCTGGCAAGTCTAATCTAGATTTTTCTTTTAGGGTTTTCCCGTAGGATGTTGTTCTGATGATAGATGACCTTGAAGAGGGGAGCAAAATGGAACAGGGAAGTTTTTGTTGGAGGATTAAAATATGAAAAGAGGAAAAAGTTTTTTTTCTCCTTTAAAATTAAGAATTTTATTTTGGAGATTTGCCATGTCATATTCTTGGATAATTATACAATCTGCTTATTCTTACACCATTCAGTTTCATATCTCCAATTTGCAAAAATAGATGGTTCCGAAACATTTATGAGGTTAGGATGAAAGCCTCATTCTTTAAATTAAATTAATCTTTTTTTCCCTAAGACCAAATTCATCATATGTACTCTTCTGCAAGCAAGTAGCTTATGTGTGTAACAATCTGCATCACGTAGATAGCACATTCAGTTATACTGTTAAGACTTTCCCTTGGTAATAGATGAAGCTATCCTATATGGAAAAGGGAAATCAAACAGTTAATCGTTAAAGGCTATGATTGTGAAGAAGAAAAGATCATTTATAGTTTTTGAGTAGAGGATTGAAACCATCCTCTTGAGGTGATAAAGACCTATGGGATTTAAATTAGGTACCCTTATCCCCACAGAAAGCTATCCTTTCTAGGTGATGTTTAAGGCAAGTTATGAGTATGAGCTCATGTTTTTACTGTAGGTTTCTCAGTTTTTTTCCCCTCCACATTTGAAATGGCTTTTAGCATCACGTAGCCTTCTAGCATTATTTGCATTCATTTCTCTTCCCTGCATTTCCCTTGATTGCTTATGAGTGGACTTCTCTTCCTTAGAATTGGTTGATGAGGTGAATCAATTCTGTTCTCTATATCCACTGGTTCCTTATTCAGATAGACATGTATTCATGTATACATGTATTTTGTTGTTCAGTCATTTCAATCATAACCCACTCTTTGTCACCCATTTGGAGTTTTTTTGGCAAAGATACTGGAATGATTTGACATACGCTTCTCCAGCTCATTTTACAGATGGGGAAGCTGAGACAAACAGGGTCATATAGCTAGTGTCTGGGGCCAGATTTGAACTCACAAAGATGAATTCTCCTGACTCCAGGCCCAGCACTCTACTGTGCCACCTAGCTGCCCCAAATGTATATTATATATTTCTAATTATGTATATTTATATATTATATACCTTCAATTATTTATGTATGTAGGCATACATTGTCTATAAAGATGAATTTCAATTTCAGAAAAAATTCTCAAAGTGAGCTGACCTAGGCAATCTTGTTAAATGTTATCTAGTTTTTGAAAATATTGTTCTCTGTAGTTATTCTGCTTCCTATGATCTTAAATAGAATTCCATTGACTATATATGTATTTGTATTACATATATTGTATGTTGTAATATATTACATTATATATATGCAAACATAATATATGTACATCATATATTATATTTTAAAATATAACACATGTGTTGCATATATTGCATAAAAAGTCACTGTTCAAGAGAGAACATGGTTTAATGGAAAGAGTTGGTATATCTGGAACCCGAATACGTGGGATCAAATCTTGTCTCGGGTATTTATTATGCATGTGAACTGGAGGCAATTCACTTCATGTAATGTGTTTGGACTTCAGTTTCCTCATCTGAAGATAAGAGAGTCAGACCATATGACCTCTAAGGTCCCTTCCAGTTCTGAGTCCTAAGAGCTGATTTTTCCTTTATCGCTTTCTGTTCTTGTCCTTCTTTAGACTGTACAAGCACAGTTTATTTACCCTTGGAGAGGAGTATGTTCTGTATGCAAGAATGACTTGGTATTAAAAAAAAAAATCTGGCCTACATAGGTTTCCCTTGTTTAGTGAGCTGACTTTCAAGCTCAAATCCTTCACAGTGACTCTGTCTCTAGGGGGACTTATTCACCTCTGTCTCAGAACATGTAAATAAGATAATATACTATATGTAACTTAATACTTTAAAGATATCTCATATACCTTATCTCTAACTTAACCCTATCACCAACTCTGTGATGCATAGTTCAGCTTTTGTTATCTCTCTGTTTTTTTTAAACAAATAAAGAAATTGAGGTTTAGGGAGATTAAGTAATTTGTGGAAGGTCACTCAGCTCATTAGTGACAGAACTGAGACAAGACCCAGGTATCCTGACTCCCATTCCTGTTTCTTTCTGGCCAATAAGTGCTCTTGTACCTGTTAAATTACTTTTTCAATGAACAAAAATTGATTTTTCCTCCCTACCCTCCCAACCACCATTGAAAAAAGAAAGGAAAAACAAAGAATTTGTAACAAATATGCATAGTCAAGCAAAAAAGATTTAAAACATTTTTTTCATCTAATAAATCCTATGTGAGTTGTTAAAGGATATTTTGCTTTTGTAGAAATTAACGGACAATCAACTTAGGCTTCTAAGCTGTGGGTATTTCCAGATGTCAGTGTGCAAAGGGACTGGTAAAGGGATTAGGAGACATCTTGAAGTATCACCCCAGGCCTGACTTGGCTATAGCGGTCTAGTTATTTACTCAAAAACCAATATTTATGTAATATAAGTGGAAATATGAAATTATGCTCTTGGCGGTAGATGTGATGTGACATCTAAAATCTTCATTCATTAAATAAAATCTGTTTGTCAAATGTGTTGTAGGTCCAATATTAGATTATACAGTCTTTAAAAAAGAAGCTAAGATACCCCTTCAAGCACTTCAATTCAGCAAATATTTATTAGTCAGGGAGTCACAAAGCATTTATTAAGCACCTACTATGTGCCAGGCACTCCTCTCTGAATACAAAGAAAGGTAGAGGACGATCTCTGCTCTCAAGAACCTCACAGTCTAATGGATTAAGTGCCTACTAGTTGCGAGGCACTCCTTACCTTTAAGGAATTTAGGGTCTAACTGGGAAGAAAAGGCAGACCTCCATGAAGCAAGCAGGGAACAAAGCCAGTGCTTAATCCTACAATGGGGAGTGTCAAAACTGGAAGAACCTCAGTGACCATGCAGTCTAGGGAACTTATTTTTCAAGTGATAAAACTGAGACTTTGAGAGATTAAGTGACTTGTATTCACAGTCACATAAGTAGATGATGGTAGGGAACATTCCAAATTAGGGAAGTGAGAAAAAACAAAAGGAGCAGATAACTGGATGATTAGCATTTGATCCTACTTTATGAAAAATCAGGTCAGGAGGACCTGAGTTCAAATCTCACCTCAGACACTTGACACTCACTAGCTGTGTGACCTTGGGCAAGTCACTTCACCCCAGTTGCCTCATCCTGGGTCATCTCCAGTCCTCCTGATGAATATCTGGTCACTGGATTCAGATGGCTCTGGAGGAGAAGTGATACTGGTGACCTGCACAGCCCTCCCTCACTCAAAACAAAGTCAAGTGCAAGTCATGTCATTATTTTTCTGATGGCCTGGTCTTCTTCAGCAACGAAGGATGAACATACACATGAAAAGTATTGAGGCCAATCAGCAAGAGTCCTCCAATTCCCAAACACTCTCTGTTTTGTTTTTTTTTACCTCAATATATCACTGTCTCAATTGCTAATTTTCTTTTAATTTCAGAAAAAGATTCTTTTGTTTAAATCTATCTCCTCCACCCCTATTCTGGACCCTTCCTACCTCTTTCTTCTGGGCACCCTTTCCTCTTGTCTTCAAGCATAATGGTTTCCCCCTGTTTTACAATATCTTTTGCTTATTGTTATCCCTGCCCCACCTCACCTCCCACTCCTGACTACCATCTCATTCCTTATTCTTTTTTTCCTTTAGACTCTGTTCCGCATTGCTATCTTTCTTTTTTGTCACCCTTTTTTCTGAAACCGCCCCTCCCATCCTGCATTCTGGTTTCAATCCTCAAGTATGTTAGAATAATAAATAGCTCATGTTTACATTTCATTTTACAAGGTCAAATACTATTTCCCAACACCCTGGGATAGGCGACATAAGTATCATTATCCCCATTGTGCAGATAAGGAAAGAGGTTAAATAGAATCTATGACTTGCCCACTCTAAGTTCATCCTCTTCCTCTTCACCATCTTTATTTTCTTCCTCGTCATTAGTTTATTCCTTTCTGTGTTTAAGTACACTCAAGTTTCCACTTTCTAAATTCCATCCCCAGGCCCCCAAACACTCTAATTCTTTAATTTGCCTTAATTAGAAAAATATAATTATGTTGACCCTGGGATTCTTAGCTGCTCTCAGAGTCAATAACTAAATCTCTAGCAATCTTATGTTATGATGCTATCACATGGCTAACAAATGGCAGTTGACACTTGAATCCATATCTTCTAATGCCAAGTCCAGACTCCTTTGCACATTCTGCTTCTCCAAACCATTCTTTTAACGACTACAAATTATCTCCTTATTGCTAAATTCAGTGGCATTTTCTCTGTCCCTGAACTCCTTTTCCCTGGCTGCTGTAACATCTACTTTTCTTGTCCTTTTTTCTTCTTACTTGCTTTCCTCTTCCTTTTCAAGTTTTTATTCTTTCCACCTGATTACGGGTGCTCCCTCAAGTTTAGTCATAAGATCATAGCTCTAGAGTTGGACAAGAAGTAATTCTAGAGACCTTTTCATTCAACCTTTTCCTGTTTCTAGATAGGACTGAGGTCTAGAGAGATAAGAAGAATTCCCTAAGTTCATGCAGATAATAAGTGGCAGAACCAGGGTTTGAACCTATGTGCTTTGACACCAGATCCAAGTCTGTTTTTCAGTGTAACATGCAATATTCTACCCATTATAATTTCTTAGTGAAAGCATTCTCTCATCTTCAACTATTAGCTCTACAAAAAGAATTTTAGAATCTCCATCCCCTATATTTTAAAGATGCCTAAAAAGACCTTGAATCATGGAATTATGGAGTGGAAAAGGACCATAAGGGTCATCTAGTCCAATCTGTAGCTGACCAAGGATCCCCATGTCATTTCCCACTGCCTACACACAGCCTACTCTCCATGCTCACTATCTCCGTTCTGTCAGTTGCATTGCTATTCAAGTCTCCCACTCTAGAGACTATGGTATCATTTTTGAAATAGGAGAGTAGTTAGAAAGGGTGGTCGAGGAAGGAAATGTTTTGCTTTTGTCTGGTTTTTAGAAAGAGGTACCAAACATATTTAAAGATATTGAGGATTAAACCAATAAGAGAGAACATGAATATATTAGAGAGGGATGTGTTAAATTTAGAGATAGGGAGACCATATTTTCTTCAGCAAATTCAGAATTGGATGAGAGAATGGATGCAAGGTCGGGTACATGATAAGAAAGAGATACGATTAAGCTACTAAGAGAAACGAACACTAAATGATTTTGGTCTTCTTGGTGAAATCTGTCAACGTTTTCAATTGTTAGTGAGAGAAATTTGTAGTATCATTGAATGAATGAAAGAATCAGAAAATGAATATTAGTATGTTTCAGTGACTAGGGCTGTTCTGTGAAGGTATTTTACTGTAGTAATTCATATCTGAGAAATATTTATTAGGACACTGATATTACCATTGAAGGAGCAGCAAATGAAATAATAATTCTACTTACTTCATATCTCTCTCAAACTCCCATCAGTTAATAAAGTGGTCAGTGAACCCAAATCCTTTCTAAGAAGAACAAGAAAACCTGTACCTAGACAAGAAAAATTTAATACAAATTATACAGGATCACTGGAAACTCTCAAGTCAATACCCAAATCCTCAGTCATCTGATTTGCTTTATCCTATCTGCTATAGTGTTTATCCAGCATCACTTTCTCCTGGGATGACTTGAATCAGTGACCCATGTTGCCTCTGAAATATTATGGTATGTCTTGAATGATGTTTCCTAGTTTCTCTAAATGATGTTTCTGTGATTTATGATTAAGAATGAAGCTTATTGTTTTAACTAGAGCTATTGATTTTATGTATTTTCTTTTTAAAAATGTTTTATTGATGCTCTTTTCTTTTTCTAAAAAAACATTATTATCACTTCCCACAGGTTCTGCCTATGAGGAAGCTACCCTGAACACCCCTTACCAAAGAGTCCCCTCTTTTAACAAATAAGTATAGTCAAGCAAAACAAATCAACACAATCGTCACATGGAAAAAAACATGATTTATGTCCACTACATAAACCTTTAGTCCGCTACCTCTCTGCAGGGAGATGGGAGAAATGCTTCACTAGCATTCTTCTGAAATCCTGATTGGTCAATGGTTACTTAATCCTCATTACTCACTAAGACTCTCTCTTCAGAATGATTGACTTAAATAGCAAGAAAGACGACCATGCATGAAAATGTAGAGCCGTTAACCATAAATAAATGTTTTTGTTAGGTATCCAACTTTTTATTAAGCAGTAAATATTGAGCATGAAAGTGACATAACTAAGGGGTAGAGGAGATATAAAGAATAAGACCTAGTCTTTGCCCTCAAGGAACTTAAAATCTATTTGAAGACACAAGACCTTTTTAAAAATAAAAAGATAATACAAAATGAGACAGTATTTGTTATATGACTTATATAGAAAATAAATGCTGTAGAAGAGTTCAGAGGAGGTAGAAGACAGTTTAGTTTAGAGGACTCTTTATGGAAGAGATATGTTCTGAATGGAGCCACAGAAAACATTCTGGATTCAGATAAGCATAAAAGAGACAATGTTTTTCAGGTGTACTGTAGCAAAAAGCCAATAGCTGACCATAATCCATTGTCACCACTGTAAAGACAACTCTAATTTCCAGGAATAGTGATGTGCTACTGTAATCCCTCTACTGGGGAGTTGAGGTTGGTGGATTGCTGACCTCAGAAGTTTTAAGCAGGCTAAGCTTACAGTATGTCTCCCCTTACCCCAATGTAGGTCCCCTTGACCGGCCCCAATGTAGTAAGCCCTGGGAAGCGGGGAGGATAGCTTGCCCAAGAAGGAGGGAATTGATCCAAAGTGGAAATGGAGCAGGTCAAAACTTCTGTGCTAATCAATATTAGGCTATGGCCATGAATGACTACCATATTTCTAGCCTGGATAAGAAGGGAGATCCAATGTAAAAAAAAAAGAAAAAGAAAAAGAAAATAACCCAGGATACACAATAATGACAGTAGCTCATTATATAATAATGACAGGGCTCACGCTGCTTTATGGGCTTCAGAGCAGCTGTGTCACATGGGTACTAAAGGGTAGGAAGTACAGGTACCATTCTGTTTCTTTTGCAAGAAAACTGTTACTAAGAAAAGTGAATTATTATAAGTATAACTAGCATTTTTTAGCATTTTACATTTTATGAAGTGCTTTATAAATATTATCTAATTTTATCCTAAGTCCTGGGAGGTAGGTGTTATCACTATCCGCATTTTACAGATGAGGAAAATGAGGATGAAGAAGTTAGTAACGAATTCTGACTCCATTCCACTTATGCCACATTATTGCTCATGGCCTGCTCAAGGTGGGTCATTAGCATCATCTTTATCTATTAAAGACAGCATACTTTTTTCCTCTTTAAATAAAGTTCTAAACCCCAAAGCTTACCTGCTTGGTGTTTTAAGTAAAATCTTTCGTTCATATTTGTTACATTGAGATTTGTAATTGCTATCTTATCCTTATGAATTTAGACTATCTTCACTCAAAGTATGTTCTTGTTTAAATGAACTTCTTTCTTATTTAAAACATTACCACAGACCATATATAATGGATACATTATCATATGAATAAAAAAGCACAATTACAGTAAGAAACCTGCTCCTTTGGTCTACAAAAAGTGGGAATAATGCAAAAATGAGTGTTCCACTTTGTAGTGGTATACTGCTATTGAAAGTTGGGGTCTTTTAATTTCTATAAGAGGTTTATGGTTATTAACAAATATGATTTTGTTTCCTCATTTTTCTAAGATTTTTATTAGAGGTTTCGACGTTAAGATTTGTGTCCATATAAAAAATTCCAGCTATAAAAGATAAGAAGATAAGAATACTTCATGCATATTTCCTTCTCCAAAGTCCTGTTCAATTAATTTAAAGAGTGGAACCTCAAAAGTTGTCTCTGATGTTTCCTTGTGGCATGAAGGTGACATTGGGTTCCTGAAGACAGGCATTATCCAATTGGAAAGACTCTGGGGATGGGCCCAGTGACTATTTGTCATCTCTGAGAAGCATCCTTGACATATTTGGAGAGGTTCATTACCAGGGTGGCCTCAGGCTGATAAAATGTTTTTAGTCATAATCAACCATTCAATGAGTTGTAGGATTCATTAGTGAAGGTGAAATCACAGGGCCTTTAAGAATTAAACAAAAAGATGGAAATAGAATGGCAGCTTGTTAATACTAGTTAACATTCACATAGTCCTATTAAGTTTTGAAAGGCACTTTACAAATATTAATTCATTTTGTTCCCACAACAAGCTTGGGAGGAAGGTGTTATTTTCTTCAACTCAACCTACTGCAGTTTTTTTTTTAGATAAAGAAACTCAAGCAAACAGAGGTTAAGTAACTTACCTGGGATCACACAATTAATACATTTCTGAGGCTGGATTTGAGCTCTATCCATTTCATAATCTATCTAACTCAAATAATACCAATTTGAATTCTTTGGAATTTTTCAGAAAGGATAAATCAAATACAAGGTGAATTAGCTGGCAAATAGAGGTACCATTCTGATCTTAGAGGCAGGAGAAACAAAATGCACTTAGGGACTTTACAATCTACATCTCTTCCTTCCCAAATAACCATACCTGACTATTCATACCCTTGCAGAGTAACTCAATCTATGGTATGAGATTTAAATCTATTTCATAGTCAGGAGGGGAGATAACTTCATTTTAAACATCTAGCTCTTTTTATCTGGTTAGTTACTGATTTATAAATTTCTTTACTCATATGTATAACAACTGAATGCCCATTTTAAGGATTCAAAGGAATCATAGGGTTTTAGAGTGGGAAGGGATATTGAAGCTGAAGTTATGTATAATCTATCTTTGCAGATAGTGTTGTCATCTTTTTAAAATCTGGGAAAATATACTGTTTTATAATACTAATTAACATTTTATGTAATTATAATATTATTCTATTAAAAGATATTAGATAAAATACAAATTGATTGTATTAAAAAGCTACAGTCATTCAGTTAACAAAGATTTATTGAATATATACATGTATGTATTGTGTGCTTTGGAGAGGCCCATAGAAGTCTCTTGAGTTTATAGTGCAGTTAGAGAGATAATTTACTGTACTGCATTGTACTGAGTATTACTATCTGGAGAATATTAAAAAGTTTATAATAATGTAGTTCAAACTGTTTATATATTTAGGGTCAAAATGTAAGGGAGTGATGGAAATGGCATGGAGTTAGTCAGGGAAGACTTCTGATAGAATCTGACTGTGTAGGAATATGACTGGATTGGGTGGGGTATGTGTATTGGGACAATGAATTTCAGGAAAAGAGAATTGATTTAAAATGTATTGTTTATCATGAATTTTGGGACATTGTCTTCCCTCCAAATTTATTAATTTGTTTGTTTTCAGTTTTCAACCATCACTTCAACAAATTCCAAGTTTTCTCCCCCTCGCTTTCCTCTCCCTCTCCAAGATGACATGCAATCTTATATGAGTTCTTCATATACATATATGTATATATATATTCCTAATAAAAACATTTTCACATTAGTAGGACATTGTTTTTACAAAAATTTGGATGATTGATATAAATATTCTATAAATCTTGCTGAAATTGTCCAAAGATTTCTATAATAAATGATTTTACTGAAACTTTGATTTATGATAGTCTTAGAATGGTTAGTTTTTTGTTTTAATGTTAGGAAGTAAAAAGGTGGGCTGCTTAAAAACAGCAACAATTTATTCGATGTTTAACTAAGTTAACTGAAGAACTCCTCCTATGAGCATTAGATGGAAGTACAAGTCACTTATTAAAAACATCCAATAGGAACATTCAGCAATCTTTGTAACCCAAGATACCTTTTTGCTATCTCTATTTTCATCTTTCCTTTCCCTTGGTCCTTTCATTATTTGTTTGCCGGAGATGCCTATGGTTGAGAATTATGTCCAGTTTACAACTGTTAGTTTATAGGCTCTCTGGAAGAGCATCAATATGAAATTTCTTTCATGGGACACAGAACAAATTTTAAAAGCCATGGGATGAAGAGAAAGTATTTCATTTTGACATTTCAGGTAGTTTTTTTTTTTAAGTACCCGATTCCTTTTCTTTCTACTTTTCATGCCAGTGAAGGGGTTTATTATCTCCTGCATCTAAATTATTATTTTATTATCAGAAGGTCTGGCATCTATTAATAAGAACCAGATCTGAATGCCTTCAAAAATCCTATCCCATTTAAGCCCTGCTTACACAGAAGAGGAAAAGGGAAATAAAGATTTCTTCCTGAAACAACAATTAGGGAGATAAGAGAAGATTCTGTTACCATTTCTCTTATCTCTTAGTTTTACTTTCTTTCTTCACAAATGAGACCTCATGTATATATGTGTTCCTATGAGGACACTGAAAAGTGCATACATAGTTGACATATAATTTGAATATACAAACAGATAGTTTTTACTTAGTTTTTATATATTTTCATTTGCTTCTGGGACCTTTTAGTGATGTATTAAAACTAGACCTCATCAAAACCTACAGCAAATCTTTAGAGGTTCTGAGTCAGGCATGTTTTATTTAGATATTTTGAGGTACTGTTGATTAACTAACTTAACTGTGTTTTAGGCAAGCATAACTCGTTAGGATGAATGAGAAGAGTTCATATCTTCTATATGGTTTTTTTTTTTGCTTAGTTGTTGATTTGAAAAGACTGCAGTGTCTATCTGTATAGTTATATATCTATTTATATTTATATCTCTCTCTATTTTTTTTGCAAGCAGGCAGCTTAGAAATATATTGGCTCAATTTTTTTTTAGCCAATTAAGGCTTAGATCAGGAAAATAAAGCAATATGTAAGGAAAATATTAAATCTACAGATATGGGTTGTCCTTGGCTGTGAGATGGTGTTAAAGATATTTCCTTTCCAGTTTAGTTGAGAGCTTATGTTGTGATTTGGAAAATAAAGCATTATACAATTTTTTGAGAAAGTCTTTTCATTTTCTATTTAATATGTAGGTAAAACATAGGTACATTTCTTTTTTTAAAAAAAAAGGTTTAGTTTTATCTTAATATTAGTTTTTGAGAGTTAAGATTTTGTTGAGAAGTAATTAACTTTTAAATTTAAATAATTTTTCCATTTCCTTGTGGTGATTTGAAATCTAAATTTCAGAAAAATAAGAATTTATTACACTAGCACCTAAGGAACAGTATCCTTTTTCTAAGGGTATTTATATTTGCATGTCTTCTCTCCCCCAGATAGAGTTCAAATTCCTTAAGAGAGGGGGGCCATCACTTATTCCTTTATTTCTCTCTGTGTGTTCACCCTTGTGTTCTATAGAACATAAGGTACTTGGCACAGTGAGAGGCATCTTGTAGGTGCTTAATAAATGTTTATTGATAGACTAGTGATTGATTAATGCATCTTTGTCGAGTTGAATCTAACTATGCATGCATTATCTTCATACTCTTGCCTATTGCCTCTGGGAAATAGCTAAAATTATTTGGAAATATTTACTTCCTTAATAAGAACCTTGACCCCTTCCTACCGATCTAAACTCATCTTGCACTTTGCTAATCATAACAGCTAACATTTTTTATAGCACTTTGAAGTTTACAAAGAATTCTGCATTCATAATTTCATTTGGTCCTTGCAGCAGCCCTTCGAGGTAGGTACTATTTTTATCTCATTTTATAGATGAAAGCAATGCTCAGAAATTGAATGATTTCCCCATGATTTCACAGAAATCATCAGAGACAAGACTCAAACCTGGTTGTCTCCTGACTTTAGGTTTAGCAGTCTTTCTACTCTATTATCAGGAAGCCATAGTTTCAACCAAAGTCTCTGAATTGTGTATACTCACATATGTTCCTCAGCAGCAATGATTTTCCTTCTCTCCTCTGCCTATCCAAATCTGCTCTATCTGGAGTATGCCTAGTTTTGCCCCTTCTAAAATAGTACTGAATTGGCAGGAAGGAGAATAGCTCCTCTTTACCCCCACCCATCCATCCCTTCTCATCCTACCTTTTGGCACCAGTGTGAGGAAGCACATTGTTTAAAAATTGAAGGGATTTTTTAAATTGTTAAACTCTACATAGCCATATTCACTCTGCTTTGTTCTTCCCCATTCATTCCTGAAATGCTAATATGTTTATATTCGTTTGCTCCTCCTTGGCTTAGGATCAGAGAATTTGGGAGCTGGGAGGAACATTGTTATTGTCATTTAGTCCTATATCTTTATTTTAGAGATGAGGAAATTGGTTCATAGAGAAGTTTTCCCAAGGTAACAGTGCTAGTTAGTGCTAGGCACAGTTGGAACTAAAAGCTAGGTGTCCTGACTGGCCTATCTTCTCTGTCTTTACCTAGCATGAAAGAAAGAGAAGTGCCTAGAGTTGATGAATGAATACCTATTTATTTTTTCAGAAAAATTAAGAGAGATGGATTAAAGGCATTGGGATCATTCCCTTTGGTAGGAAAGAAGGGTAAGGCAAGTGAGCATCAAATACAGAAGATAGTGTTTGTTTTTAATCTTTCCAGAAGACAAAGGGGAAAGGATGTCCATTATATCTGGAGAAAATTGCATTTAACCCTTTACTAATAAAATAAAGTCACTGATCATAAGACTTGTCAGCCTCTAGGAGAGGCAGTATAAACTTTACATTAATGGTGAAATATTCAAGTTGTGTTTTTACTATGAAGAATTTGCTTTAGCAATTTTTGTAAATATCAACAGAAACTACAAGTGTGGCAATGTCCCCCTTTGGCCAGAATGAAACATAACTTGCTTGGAACAAATGCAGTCCCTTTTTCAAAGTGAGACCTGGACTAAGTGTCACATAGCCCCTGGAGTCCATTCTTTGTAGAATCTGTCAGTTATATTTAAGGATCCTTTTGTTGTAAAGGTATCACCTCTTAGAAGGTGCTTAATAAATGCTTGTTGAGCTGGATTGACAGCAAATTATCTCCTAGAATTTATCAGACTTTTTTTTTGTATATGTGTTGGGGAGTGGAGAGGGAATCATTCCCTTAGAAGACCCTAAACCCCAGAAGTTAAAGGACTCAGTTGTTAAGTAGAAGGACTTGGCAGTTATGTGTCTACATTTTTCTTAAACAGAAAGTTAACCTTGTCCAAAAGCATTATAATAGAAGGCCATACATAGATGAGACTTCAAGCAGCTTTGCTTTGAGCATAAACAGATGCCAAAATGGAATTAAAAAAAAATTCCAAAGCCATTACTAAGGCTGCACTTTGTGAAAGATATAATTATGTTATGGCTCATTTGTATTTTAACACCTGTTCTTCATGCTTTCGATTGTGCCTCACATAATGATATTGTATGTTTCTTCCCCTTGATGGTACTACTAGGAAGAAGGCATAATTATGTGCTAATGTTGATCTCAATAAATATATGTGATACTTTTAGCCTTATAATATCACGTTCTTATTTCTTTCAAATCCTCTATTATTAACGGAGAATAATCCCAGTTCAGGTGAGGATTAGTTTAGTATATAAGTGCATTTTTTAGTTCTACAATATGACATGGCATACAATGTTATTATAAATAGGAAATAGGCAGTTATGAAGATGATTTTCATTTCATTTCATTAACACCCTGATGGCTAGGGGTTATGTTGTTAATTATATTATCAATAGTAGTCATATACCATATAATAGCACATGGTAGCAGTTCTTGAACTTTTTGGTCTTAGGACTCTTTTGTGCTCTTAAAAGTTTTTGAGGACTTCAAAGAGCTTTTGAACGTATGAATTATATCTACTAATACTTAGCACATTCGAAATTAAAATATCTTAGTGTTACAAAAGGGGTAGCTAGGTGGCACAGTGGATAGAACACTGCTCCTGGAGTCAGGAAGACCTTAGTTCAAATCTAGCCTCAGACATTTACTAGCTGTTTGAACTGGGGAAAATCACTTGACCTTGTTTGCCTTAGTTACTTCATCTGTAAAATGAAATGGGAAAGAAAATGACAAACTACTCTAGTATCTTTGCCACGAAAACTCCAAATGAGGTCAGAAAAAGTGTCGGGAAAATAAGTTTGACTTCATAGACCCCCTGGATGAATATGTATGTAATGATTGGTTACCTGGAAAGCTAATTTAGTCTTACAGATGCTGCTAGAAGCTTAGACCACACTTTGAGAACCATTAATATATGTCATAGTAGAAAGCCTGTTGGGCTTTTTCTTACATCTCAATGTTACTCTGGGCAAGTTGTTTAATGAATTTTAACTTTGGTTTCCTTATCAGTAAAATGGGTGAAATAACACTGCACCCTCTATCTCTCAGGATTATTGTGAGGAACAAGTTTTGTAAACCTTCGAGTTTAATATAAATGTGAATTATTGTTAATGTTACAGCTGAAAGCTCTTTTTCAGTCCACAAAATAAAGATATATTCCTCTTAAGTGTTAGAGTTCCTCAGTTTATTTTAATTGTAACACTAGTGAGTCAAAATTCATTGCTTCCTAGGATTGTCTATATTTAGCAACTCATGAAGTACATCTGAATTTCTTTATTGTCCTGAACTAATGCCCACCACGCTTTTTTTTTCTTAAGGAGATGCAAATTTAGGAACCAGTCTTGTAGATTTATCTCAAAACCAGCCAAATTATGTTTTGTCACTATTTGTATTATCATTTTATAACAAAAAGCAGATAATTCTTCTTAGGTTAATTAAAAATATGGAAAAATACAATGTAGGAAACAGTATCTTCCCTGAAACATTTGGGAAGGCAGAATTCAATAAGATGATGTCTGCTATTGGGGAATGACCTCCTGGGGAAACATTGACTAAAAATGGATGTGTGTCCCAAAATCCATGTCTATCTTTAAGCCTCTCTAGAATAAAGTCTCTTGCTTAGCCCACATTTAAATTTTACCACCCATAGATATGGGGTTTTTAATCAAACCATACTAAAGATATTTAGTCTTGCTTTTAATTTGGATGGTAACTTTGTATAACCCTCTCTCACTTAAATCCAATTCACTTGAAAGTCATGGAATCAGCTTCCTGATGTCATGTTCTTCTTTGAGAATGAAGGACACGTGACAACAATTTGGATGGTTTGTTCCTTGGTATGCCTACTATCGGCCTTCTCCTTCAGTCCCTGAATGGTGCAATCATGTGAGAAGATCTTTGCTGTCTTCTATCTAGAAAGAAAGTACAGATCAAATCTGGGATATGGAATGATTTGGTCCTGACCCATTTCTGAGGTGAGATCTCCCCCCAGCACTTAGAGATGTATATTCTCTGACCTTTGTGCTATGACCTGTGAATAACCAAGGGTATATCTAGTGCTGCATAGAGATGTTTAGCAGGACAGGACTGTTAACTCACTTTAATCACTTCATTGAACACTTGTAACAACACTAGTAGTTAAAGAACATTGTTTAGAAAAAGTTATAGTAAGTAATTCCGGTAGTTGCTTTTTATAAATGTATATGTTGTTCATCAATATAACAATTTGAAGTATGCTTTAGTTGATTTTCAAATTTCAATACTTAAAATTTTTTTTGATTTAATGAGGAGTGATTCCTTTACCAATGAAGAATACAACCTCCTGAATGCCTCAGTAAATGGTTAAACAAATTGCTGGAAATAAAAATAATCGCTAGAGCCAACTTGGTGATGAGATTCGGCGTGTTTAGTCTGAATTTCTTAGGACAAATGCAATCTGTGGCCTGCCTTGTAGAGACTCCATTGTTGTAGTCTTTGAGAATCCAGGGTAGCTTCATGACTCCTTTGGCACTGGAATAGGCTTTCAGTGGAAAGGTTTGTCAGTTTTTATGTTTATTCATCCCAGAGAGCCCAGAAAAACAAGGTGTTTACATAGCAAAGATTCTGTAGACCTGTTTTCACTTCTGCATTGCCATAGATAAGAGATTTATAAACCTGTTAGATAAGAGAGGCCACGTGAGTCTCCTCTTATGTATATGATCCTGGTGGCTCAAGTGAATACCAAGGACATTCTTTCTCCTCCCTCTCCACTAAGGAAAATAGTGCTAAAGGATAAAAAACCCAAATTCTACTGAAAAACAACCCATAAGTGAATTTAGGCCAGGAAATTGTAGATTTTTGCATAAGAGACAAAATGAGTAATGACACACTCTTCTGCCTGTTGTTTATGCCATCAGGAGTCAAGAACTCTACATAATTTAGCAGTGTAACTTCCAAGAAGAGGCCAGATACTGCAGATAAATTTAGACTATTTTAAGGTTAGATAAATTCAGCCTATTTTTATGGGCAGGAGGAATTTATCACTGACGTGTTTCTTGATAAGATTCTTCTTAGCCCTACACTGCAATCCTGGAAGTAGAACCATTTTTCACTTGCTAGAGTGAGAAGAAGAAAGAATCATACAAATTGTAGAAATCCGTGGCTATGTATTTATTTAACCACCAAATCTATCATTCCTAAACAGTCATTTTCTTTCCTACTACATGGCTGGTTTTATGGGCAAACCAAGTCAAGTCAGTAATCATTTATTGAACACTTACTATGTCACTCAGTTAATAAACACTAAACTCTTATGATGTGCCAAGCACTGTGTTAAGACCTGGGGTAAAAGACAGTCTCAGTTTTCAAGGGCTCAATCCATATACACCACCTGATCAAAATCTTGGTAACTTTTATATTGACCTTTAGGACACTCCCCTTCTTTCTTTAATGAGTTCAGTGCGTTGCTCAGTCTTTCTCTCCTCCTCAACTCTTACTGTCACACTAGACAACTTCAGAATGCACATCAGTATTCCCTCAGACACCCTGATCTTAAAGTTCCTCAACTTGCTCCTTTCCCATGACCCATTCTTCCATACCACTTGAACAACACACAAAGATGATCCTATCTTGGATATTGCCACCACCCACCAAGGCATCGCTTCCACGTTCACAAAATCTGAAATTCCTTTGTCTGATCACAATCTGTTGTCATTCTTTCTTTCCCTTTGCATTGCAACCCCAAACCCTACTAAGTCACTTTCCAAGGATACAAAGAAAAACAAGAGCAAAGCAAAATAAAAAACTCAATTCAAAAAGCAAAGGCAAACGCAAACACCTAGTCACTGCTCTATAGGAGCTCACCATTTAATGTCAATTCCACTTAATTATTAAGATGGCTAAAGATGCTGGATTGAAAAAAACTCATTCTGGTGAGGCTTATTGCATAAGGATAAAAATGAGTCCATTCTGTGAGTATAAGATCATTCACATGTGTGATCACGTTTCCTAGTCTAAGTGTAAGAAAGTGCTAAAAAGAAAGAAATTCACATAGACATAGATCAGGAAAGGACCTTAATGATCATGTAGTCCAAATCCTTTATTGTACAATGAAGAAAACAGTCCAGAGGTAAAGTGTTTTGCCCAGAGTCACATGATTGGTTAATGGCAGAACTGATTTTCATATCTTCTCAGCAATCCATTCTTCTTTCTATTTATGTTTTAATGAAAATAATATTGCCTTAGTTTCCATCAAATCTCATCTTTCCCAAGGCTCTGACAGTGACAACTAGGGAATATTTCATAGAACAATGTCATCCTTCATGAAGTCCTCCCAGCTTAAGAATAGACCAGGACATTTCTGACTTTGTCTTAATAACCCACAATGGATATGTTAGTCATGAGTGGTGGTGTAATGTCATGGATAGAGAGTCAGAGTGAGGAATCGAGGTTCTGATTGTGTTACCTGAGGCCACTCATTTAACCACTCTCACTATCCCAGTCAACTCTCTAAGGCTCCAAGTTGCCAAGGAAGTATTGACCTGTATTAGTTGAAGGGGTTTCCTCATGTTGAAGTTTCTTACACCAATGCATTACAGGTTCATTACCCACAAATCCAAAATGGATATGTGAGCCAAGAAGTTATAAAAACACTTCTTGAATGCTTATATGTTTAGGGAGGCCAGGAAGATCCATTGGAGGAGCAGATGTATAGCCGCCAGAAGAGAAGACTTACGGTGAACACCATAGCTGTTGTAAGTATTTAAAGGTCTATAAGCTGAAAGAGAGATTTTTGTTCTTTTCAGTTGAAAGCAGGCTAGAAACAATGAGTGGATGTTACAAAAAGGCAAATGTAATATGCACAATAGTACATGTAATATGATATATAAATATCAAAATATATAATACAATAATAGGAATAAAAATATAATAAGGAAAAACTTTTTCACAAGTAAAGTTGTCTGAAAATAGTAAAATGAATTACTTTTTTCTTCCTCAGAGGTCTTTAAAAGTTGGTTGACCATTTGTCAACGATGTTTTTGAGGAGATTCTTGTTTGGGTACAGGTTAGACAAGATGGCCTATGATGTCCCTTCCATTTCTGAGATTCTGTGGTAGCTGGGCTTGACTATAAAAGGCTTCAGTAGAAAAGGCTCAGACAAGGATAAGGGTGATGTTAAACAGGGCCTCACTAATGTTTTCAGATTTGTTTTTTTTAAGCTGTGGGGCATTTTAAAGTGAAAATGGAAGCTGGTTGCCAAGTATTGATGTGAGCAAATTATGTGATATTCAAGTCAAAAGCTATTTCTTTAAGAACTGGAGATCAGAAAAGGGAAAAGGATCATTTTATATAAAAATATTTATAGAAGCAATTTTTGTGGTAGCAAAGAATTGGAAGTTGAAGGGATGTCCTTCCCTTTGGAGAATAATTGAGTAGGTTGTGGCATATGAGTGTGATGGAATATTATTGTGCTATAAGAAATGACGAACAGAATGATTTCTGAAAAACCTGGAAAGATACATGAACTGATGTAAAGTGAAGTTTGAAGAACCAAGAGAACATTGTACACAGTTACAGTAAAATTGTACAATATTCAACTGTAAATGACTTAGCAATTCTCAGCAATACAATGATCCAAGACAATTCTAAAGGATTCATGATAGAAAATGCTATCCACATACAGAGAAAAAGCTATGGAGTCTGAATGAGATTGAAGCATACTATTTTTTTACTTTATTTTTTAATGGTTTTTTTTTTTTTGGTCTGTGTTTTCTTTCTTAACATGCCTAATATGGAAATATGCTTTGCATGATTTCACATGTAAAACCTATATCAAATTGTTTACCATCTCAGGGAAGGAGAGAGGGAAGAGGGAGAGAATTGGGAAGTCAATATATTTTTTTAAAAGTGAGTGTTAAAAATTGCTTTTACTTGTCATTGGGAAAAATAATTTTTAGGATAAAATCAGGAAAGATAAGATAAAGACTGATCAAATAAGTGATAAAATATTTCCCATTATCACAAGCACCATGGGAAAAATGCAATGAAAGTAGTAATGGTATGTTATAAATGGAATAAAAGAGGAAAAAGTTCAAGGGGAGGTGGAGCAGAGAAAGTGAGTCCTAGATTGAGTGGCATTATCATGCCACTGGGGTTGCTTTGTTTGGTAGATGACCAGATAGTGACTGGAGATGGCACTTGCCAGCAAGGAGAGGAGACATCCCTTCCCCTGCTGTTTTTGTGACTCTCCAGGACCCTTACTCATTCTTTCCTTGCTGAACATCTTGCAAAGAAGCAGCAAAAGAAGCTGATCTAAAGGTAAGAAGATTTAAAGAAAGGTAGGAAGGAAACATTGGAAGTCACCATGGAAAAAAAATAGTATGAAAGAAAAGGAAGTAAAACTAATGATCCTGAAGGAATGGGAATACTGGCTGGAGGAAGGCGACTCCATGGTCTTATTCTTTCAATCATGGATGGCCAATTCAATTCATCAAGCATTTATTAAACATCTACTGTGAGACATTCCTTCGTCTAGGCACTGAGAATACAGAGGCAGAAGTGAAAGAGTCCATGACCTCTGGGAGCTTACAATCTACTGTAGGGAAACAGTATGTCCATAAATTAATAGGTCACTCACTCAATGTCATGCAACTTGTATAGAAGCTCTTGCTGCCTGGAAATGAAGTTTTAGAGAAATCAGAGATCACAAAATTAATATGTTTTTAGGTGACTGTAAAACAGCAGTTTGCATGTACCTCATAGCCCACTTGCAAAAGAATGAATTTGTAATGTCCTTTCACCGAGGGTTAATATCCTGAATATCTTGGGAAATGTGACTGCCTGGACTCTTGCTTTCTGATTTCATGACCTATTTTTCATAAGTGACTTCTGTTCTGACATAGTCATTTTTAAACTGAATAAAGAAATGATTTCTTGTTTAACAAGGGTGGCATCTCAAGGACATTTTCATCTTAGCACTTAATAAGTTTGCCATAAATGCTTCCTATTTGACTGATAATGACTAGAAGCAGTAACTTAGTGTGCTGGATAGGACCTATTTCCTGTAATTTTATAGGTGAGAGGAGTTACCTCTGATAGTGTCTAAGGCTTCAGGGGTAGAGAACCTGCAACCTCGAAGCTGCATGTGGCCCTCTAGGTCCTTGAGTGCAGCTCTTTGACTGAATCCAAATTTCATTTGTTTTGTGAAATTTGGATTCAATCAAAGGGCCACACTTGAGGACATAGAGGACCGCATGTGGCCTTGAGGCATCAGGTTCCCCACTCTTGGCTAAGCAGTGAAAGGCAAGAAGCCAAGGGTTGTCCTATGCATGATGAGTGTAAATTGTTAGCAAGGACTCAGAACATGCTTTGAGGAATAGAATTTTGAGCAAACTGAGAATTACTGGTTCTAAAAAATATGCATCAATCCACATTTTTTGAGCAAGACATTGCATTGAACATTGTTGGGATGGAGTGGGGCAGCAGTATAAATGGCATGGAAGACATGGTCTTTACCCTTAAGGACTAATTGGGAATTCTAATTGGGAAAATAGAACAAGTATACATGCAACAATTGGAGAATGTATTTTAACCAAACAAATTATATTGTGCAAGTTTATGTAGGACAAACTATGTATGTAAGAGCTGAGTGGACATGAAAGAGCAATGAACAGATCAATTATGAAATGCTTTCTGAAACAGGGCAGCTTTTGAGCTGAGTTTCAAAAGGGAAAGGAACAACATTGGGCAAAAAACAAGGAGGGAAACCCATCGAATTGGCAAAGATGGAAAAGAGCAAAGTGACAAATGCTAGGACTGTGAACAAAGAGGCAGAGTAGTGCACTATGGATGGAGCTAGGAATTGGTATAGCCATTCTGGAAAGCAATTTTGAATGATTCCCAAAAAAGTTATTAAATTGTGCATACTCTTTCACCCTGCAATACCATTAAGAACCCTATACTCCAAAGATCAAAGAAAGAGGAAGTGAATCCATGTGCACAAAGATATTTATAGCAGCATTTTCTTTTGTAGTGGCAAGGAATTGTAAACTAAAAGGGTGACCATCAATTAGGAAATGACTAGATAAATAAATTATGGTATGTGAATGTAATGGAATACTGTTCTAAAAAAACGACCAAGAGGGAACTTTCAGAGAAACCTGGGAAAACTTGTGTGAATTGACATAAAGTGAGCAGGATCAGGAGAAGAACTGATACATTGACAATATTATAGAGAAAAAAGAACTTTGATAGGCTTTAGCACCCTGAATAACACAGTGATAAACTATGAATCTAATAGATTAAAGAACAAATATAATACCCACCCCTGCCCATAGAAGTGATGAACTTAAAATGAAGAATGAGACATACATTTTTAGATATGATTAATATGGAAATTTGTTTTATTTGACTGCATATTTATTAGGAGGGCTTAATTTTTCCATTTATCTTTATTATTCAGCTGTAGGGGCAATGGACAGAGAAACAATAATACTAGTAAAAAATAATTTTTTAAAAAATAAAATAGAGAAGTGGGGGTAGCATTATATGTGAAGGAAGATCAGTAGGGGCAAGGATAATGTTCCATGGGTGAGATAGTCAAATGGATGCAGAGGTAATAAAATATAAAATTGGTCCTTTAGGGTGACCAGTTGCTAGAGTATCTTGACTACTAGACAGCTGTGGATAGCTACTAGTGAACCATAGTAATTCATTTCAACTCAAAGATCATTTGTTAAGTACCTACTCTCTTCAAGGTACTCAAAATATAAAGACAAGTCTAAGTCTGAACTTATAACTGGGGGAGTCAGCAAGGTTTCTTAAAGAAATGTGTCATAAGAACTGAACTTTGGGAGAAGGTAAGAATTCCAAGAAATGCCAAAATTGGGAACAATAAGTATGCTCGTTTACCTCTAATAGAGAATTCTAGGAGGTGAGTCAAGTAAAATAAGTCAGAAAGGTAATCAGGAGCTTAGATCCAAATTGTAAAGGGTTTTGCATGCTAAGTTGAGTTTTTATTTTCTCCAAGAAACAATAATGAGCCACATGAGCAGACCAGGCTGATCTTTAGAAAGATGATTCTAAGTAGCTGTATGACCATGGATTGAAGAGGGAATAGACTGAAGGCAGTGGGTCCAGTTACGAAGTCTTGAAATAGTCCAAGAGAGTGAGAGGGCCTGAACTAAGGTGGCTGCCATTTAAGTGGAGAGAAGGGGATGTATGTGAAAGATGCTGTGGTGGTAGAATTGATAAGACTTAACAACTGATAGGATATGCAGAATAAATAATAAGGATGAATCCAAGGTTAGGGACTTGGGTGGCTGGAAGGATGGTTGTGCCCACAGCAGAAATAGGGGAGTTCGGAAGAAGACCAGATTTAGAGAGAAGCCAGTGACTTCTCTTTTAGACACAATGAATTTTATATAATACAATACAATGCACCTTTTCATTTTTTCACAATCTTCCCATGAAAAACCCTATCCCCACCTTCTTATAGGAAAAAGTCAAAATTTGCCTTATTCTATATGGAAAAAAATAAAGGTCCTTTGCTGAGAGCTCCCTCTTCTCCACCTCTCAGATGTTTTCTCTCTTCACCTCTGTCTTAAATGTTGAAGTCGAGGAAGGAAAGTTAAGGGAACTTATGCTATTTTGATTGTGAGAATTCTTGTTTTAATGCTTGAGGAAGCTATGGTGGACATGCTTCAGAATCCCCAAAATCCATGTAAATAAGTAGAACCTGTATGATTTATGTATGATTGACTGACCATCTGACTCCTTTACGTGGTGATTAGAGGAAGACAAAATAGAAAATATTAACTAGTCAAAAGCACTGCTTGGCAATACGTTCAGGAGAACCGGGAAGAAGATAATAAAATGTTCATTTTTTTAAAAAAATAGAAACTCTCCTGATAATAGGCCTTCCTTTTTTTTAAAACATAAATTCTATAAATTCTATTTTTCTAAGTATCCAGAATAAAATAAAAACCAAAGAGAGAATATAAAGTATAAAAATAGCAGAAAAGGAACGGCAAATCCCAAATGAGTGGCAGCTGCTATGGCAATTCAAAGGAACGGAACAATCCTTTAGTCACTTTATTACCTCTATGGTTAAAACACTCTTCATAGAGATGGTTTGTTTTTATCTGGTTCTTGAAGGATGGATAAGAATTGGAGAGGTAAAGAGAGAAGAGAGAACACTTTAAGGAACTTGGTCTAGTGGAAAAGAACTTGGGTTTAGAGGCAGAACTTGAGTCCAAGGCATATTCCTGCTCCATGGGCAAGTTACAACTTCTCTAGTCTCTTCATCTGTAAAAGTGATTGTGTTGGACAAGATGACTCTGGAACTTTCTTTCTTTTAGATCTCGGTTGAAAATATCTAGGTTGAAAACATCTGGAATGGAAAGGGGGTCGATTGAATGCAGGGCTGCAGATATACACTTGTAAGCTATTAACATAGAGGTGATAGCTGAATATATGGGAATAGAAGAGACGTTTGGGAGACAGTATAGGAGTTCTGAGAACAAATTCATATTAGATGGGGCTTAGCTATAAATATTGAATCTTGATGGAAATTTAAAATATGGGCCCCTCAGCAAAATGTTATAAGACTAACAACTGTACTATGTGACATCATCTTGGGTCCCATTTTACCTCCCTCATTAAAAGTGAGAGGTGATAAGGAGTCAAGATTAGAACACTCACTTTACTTTGAATTACACACAGCAACTTCTCTTGCCTCCGCTAGGCACTGGGGATCAAAACTAAAATGGCAGTCTCTGAAGGTAAATGAGTTAATAGTCAAGTCAACAAACATTGACTAGGTACTCTGTAAGTGTCAGGCTCCTACCCCTGGGAATGAAATGCAAATAAACAACCTGGTGCACTGTCCCCTCCCACCCAAAGAAACCCCAACAACAAAGAGTAAACACCATCTGTTCCTCCTTCAAGTAAGCTTATATTGTAATGGGGGAAAGGGTTTGAAGGATGAGGAGAAGGTAATCACAAGAGGGCTTGGTGGGAAATCTGGAGAGAAGAGAAGAAAGTCAGAAGTGGAAATGAGAAGAATGAAGGAGTGAACATGGCTGATGGGTACTTTCTCAAAATGTAGTCTATATAACATAAAGTAAAATGATGGGAACAAGAAGAGATCCTTATTTAGGGCTCTAGGAATGATCATGTGAATGATCCATGCAATTATAAAGCCAATGGATCCCCTTTATGAAGAAAAGTCCAAAATTCCAAGAGGAATATAACTATTACTTATATGGTAGGAAAAATGGGAAAGGCTTCTTTGGATGAAGCTGAATTGATGATAAGATGGACACAGAAGAAGAATCTTTTTTATACAAGGTGTTCCAAAAGTCTTAGTGCAATTTCAAGCTAGTAAAGCTTCCCAGAAGTCAAAGAGGGAAATTAGTACCAAGGTGAGCTTCTCCTCACTGGCCCTGAAGCATCCAAAAACTAAACTGATCATAGGCTGAAATCGGAGCTATGCCTGTTCCCTCATTCCGTAATTCCCATGGTGCTCAGAGCAACGTCCAAAGTACAGTGCTTGTTGAGGATAGTGAAAGTAACATTTAAGCCAAGCCTCCTCAGAAAGGAAAACTTTCTCAGGAAAATACCTGTAATTGGCACAGTAATCATCAAACTTGCTCTCTTTCCTTATGTTAAATATGTTAGGCTCCCCTCCGACCAATTGAGAAAAGAAAACAATTATAGTACAGTCCTTTTTCAGCCTCCTCAGAGAACAAACAGTGGCTGCTATACATATATATATATATATATATATATATATATATATATATATATATATATATATATATATATATGTATGTATATATACCATGTCACCAGACAGCATCATGTTCACCTCTGTGAACAATTGATTGCTCCATATTTTGTGTCAGTAATCTTTTTGGAGAATTAATGGTCTCCAAGGGTTGGGTGGGAGGTAATGAGGTATGGATGGAGAGCCCAAAGAATTAGATACTGCTTTCAAAATTTCCAGATCACTCAGCTAGCGCCACAGGGGAAAATCAATCTTAAAAACATCTTTATCAAAGCAATTTCCTTTCAGGCATCTCCATGCTTATGTTTAAATTGCATTCTTTGCCACTTAAAAAAAGCATCAGAAGTGGGGATGATAGGATCTTGGAATCCTATACATTCTTTGCCATTTAAAAAAAAGAGGGATTTACACTTCCATGCATTCTTTGACATTAAAAGAAGGAATTGTATGATCTCATATATTATTTGTCATTAAAAGTGGAAGGGAGAAGACAAGATTTTAGAGTTGTAGGATCATATGCACTCTTTGCTATTAAAAAAAGGGATTTAGGATCCTCTAAATTCTTTTCCATTAAAAAGAGTGGATGGAGGAAGGGGGAGAGAGGAAATCATAGAGTTCTATTCATTCTCCCATTAGAAAAGTAAAGGGTCCCTGTTATCCATCCAAAATTTCTTTCTGCTAAATAGTAAAATTGAACTTTTTTCCTGTTACCTAACTGCACCAAAAAAAGTGTTACAGACTGAAAGTCTAAGGCAAGAAATGTACAAATAAATTGCAGTTCCCCTTGGCCTGTGTGCCAACGTCAATGTGCTCACAGTACAGCAACTGCAGATACAAAAAATGAACTGTCCCAGACCATTCTGATAGATAACTTACGTGACCTCAGGGTTCAAAACCTCAAACTGCAAGGAAAGCTTAATTTGGCTCAGAAGTCTTAAAAGGGAAAGCTCTAAGCCAAAAGAGGCTCTTAACCTCTTTTATATCATTGACTTTGACAGTCTGGGGAAACATAGGGACATCTCCTCAAACTAATGGCTTTAAATGCATAAAATAAAATATATAGATTACAAAGAAAACTAATTATACTGAAAGGCAGTTTTCAAAAAAAATGCAAAAAAACCCCAAAACAACAAACTCATAGACCCCAGGTTAAGAGCCTACACTGTATTCCCAAAAAATGTTTTTAAAAAGACTACAAAAGACAACATCATATGGTCTTCTTGTTTAGTCGTTTTTTGATTCACATACAACTATTTGTAAATCTATTTGGGATTTTCTTAGCAAAGATACTAGAGAGGTTTGTCATTTCCTTCTCCAAGAAACTGAGGCAAACAGAGTTAAGTGACTTGCCCAAGGTCATACAGTTAGTAAGTACATGAGGCCAGACTTGAAGTCAGGTCTATCTACTGAGCCACCTGGGTGCCCCATCATGTGGTATACCCTGGGACAACCTCAGTTTCACTTGATCCCATACAATGCCAACAGTGTAGAAGCATCTCAGAGCCCTTCTCCTCCTCTACTACCCCCAACAGTACTTGACAGAATGGGAAATTTTATAGCAGAAATAGGCTTAACAAATGTAGAGCTTGTCTATTCACTGGCAAAACAGGCAGTCACCTAAATGATACCATTTTAAGGGTATCAAAAAACCTTCCATCCCCAAAGTGTGCCTGCTATGGCACTAAAAATTCTTAGCGGTAGAATCAATTCTTTAAATTAAGGAAGTAAGCCACCAGAAGACTCCTGGGAGAAGTAATACATTAAGCCATTTTCCTTCATTAACATTGGAGCAGGAATTAGTTTGTCAAATTAATTGTTACCTAGTCAGACCCTGGAAAAAAGAGATAGGAAGCACAAAGGTTTTATAGGGGGAAGGCTCAGAACATGGGGCATTAATGTGGAAGTGTGGGCGCAAAGAAGATATCGCAGTGAGGGTCTTGGATACCCAGGCAATATGAGAAGGACCTGATATAAGGAAGGACTTCCTAAAAATGTGTGCTATGCACAAGTAGAATGAAAGATCTTGAGATGTAATGATTTCCCATTCACTGAAGGGCTTTAAACAGAGGCTGGATGTGCGGTAAAGGGGCTTCTTTAAATGACATGTATTGGTTAATGGCTACTGAGGTCCCTTCCCTCTATAAAACTGTGATGATATCTATGGAAATGGCTACAGGTACCAAAACGAAAAGTGAAATGTTGTTGAGCAAATTCCCAGGATTCCAGAACACTTGGCAGAAATCCCAGGGTCACTGTCCTTGCCTTTCCTCATAATCTAAAGCACAAGGTATCCTTAACAAATCAATGGCAAATGGCCAACTGTCTCCAAAGGAAGTACAATTCTGACCTATATTATTTAGTAAAGGCACAGAGCAGGTGCTATATAAATGCTTATTGTATTCTCCTTTGCTTCCTTTTTCCTTAAAACCAGTGATAATCTACTTCATATTTATTTACCAATGGGTACACAGATCATTTTCAGTGGAAAAGGCATTTCATTGGCCCTGACAAAAAGTGCTAGTGAGGTAAAGTCTGTCATCACCTCCCCACTATAACCCCCAGACAACAAATGCCCTCATATTCTTCTGGTTGCCCGAAGCCCTCTCCTTAACTCATGTCCTAAAATTTCCTCAAGGTCAGTTACAACTGAGAAGAAGGTTCTGATTGAACAAATGAAGCAATTAAGACTAAAGTTTGATAGAAGAGGCTTAGAAGTGCTGAACACATAGACTAAAGGAATTTCCTAAGTTAAATATTCTAGCTTATATTTGTATAGTATATACTATATATGTGAACTATGAACTGTTGCTGCTGCTGCTGTCATTTTTGTTGTTTCCAGAAGGGGGGATGGTCTTTCAGAATCTGCAATTTATTTTACTCCATCTGTACTTTAACCCTTATAACAATGACACATTGGTGAGACAGCTGGCAGAAGGTAACTTACAGTCTATATTCCTGGTTCAGATGGAAGTTAATTGCCCTTTCCTACTACCAAAACTATGATTTTTATTCTCATTAACATCATTTTCAGACTCACTAATTAAAGGCAGAGATGGCAGTATTTACATATTATATTTTCCCTTCTACTTTATGTTCTGGAATATTTTAAATTTAGTTAATAATAACTCACATTTATAGATAGCTCTGAAAGGTTTACAAAGTGTTTTTCTCAGAAAAATTCTGAGGTAGCTCTTAAAAGTATTATTGTTCCCATTGTAGAGATAAAGAAACTGAGATGTTGTGACTTGCCTAAACTCAAATTGCTAGTAAGTGGCTAAACTGATAACCTGAACTGACGCTTCTTCTAATTCCAAAGCCAATGGTTTTTCCATGTTACCATAAAGGTTTATATTGTCTATTATGCTCAGAATAAGCTTTTGTCACTGTCATGGAGATCCAACGTAGAGTACAAGTTGAAGAGGGACTATGGGATGGGGGCTATGACTGAATGAGGAGGGGCTATGGATGCTAAGGTATTCCATATGCAGGGATTCTTTATTTTCTTCTCAGTTTGCCAGTAGTCTGGCACTTATCCAAATGTGGTGGTAAAGGTGTTGGTTATGTAACTCAGGAAGAGAGAGAGAATGTTAAGTATTGTATTTGCTATTTAAAATGGGAGGTTTTTACTGCCCAGACTGAATTAAAGACCTGACTCTCTAATCATTTTCATATCACTTGATAACAGAAATAACAAACATGTGACTATCTTCCAAAGTCCCTTATTTCATGGCATTTAAAATGAATAATTTCTTTTCATAATTACTTTGAGAAAAGAACTATGAAAATGAGAGTAAGACAGCATCACAATCTTGATCTTGATGTTCTGTCTTTAAAAAAAATTTTTCCCAACCTGCACACATTCTAAGGGAAGAAAATCTTTTTGATGAACACAGGGATTTCAATTCCCCTTAACAAGACATCATGAATAATAAAAACAGAATATTGGTTTAAGCCAGTATATGCAAGCATAAGTGAAATTTCAGGAGGGGCATCCATAGAGAAGTAATAGCATCTGGGGCATTGCCCTTAAAAGAGAACACAAAATTCAGTGCCATGGCTCTCACCCTCTAGGGCACTAGCTCACAGAATACTAAGGGATCCTTTCATCACTAATAATTAGCATCACTGGAGGTAAGTGTGCATGACTTTTACAACTGGTTTTGTCTTTTTGAAGGTAGCAAATTCAATAACAAATGGTACAATGAAATTATTCACTCAAGATCAAATCTTTCTGGCAAGTAAAGTGAAAAGAGATGCTTTGGATGAGTTCTAGAAGATAGGATTTTTCATTCAACTCATCCTTTTCAACCTTCCTGTGCCAGAAAGCAGGGTTTAAATGTCCCTATGGGATGAAAATAGATATTAAGTGAAAAGCTTTGAAGTTGAAACAGAGATCCAAAGGCTAGGCTTAGAAAGTATAATTCACCCAGGTTTAAACAGTGGAATAGGTTTCTGCAGCTACTCAATACAAGGAAATCATTTTGGGAATCTGGGCTTCACTTTCTTACCAAAATCAATAGAGAAGAATGAGAACCAAATAGATCACATATTCTTTTGGATTCCTCATCTATTTCAGATTCTTCTTATTATTTCCTCAGGTCTTTAAAAGTCTCTATTAGCTTTCCAGGAGTTAACTATTATTGAAAATGAACAGTTTGTCCACTCTAATAGCTTCTATTTTGTGTTTAATTTATTCACCCAGGAAACATAGGTGGTGGTTGTTGTTTAGGCATTTTTCAATCATGTGTGAACCTGGGATTTTCTTGGAAAGATACTGGAGTGGTGTGCTATTTCCTTTTCCTACTCATCTTACAGATGAGGAAACTGAGGCAAAGAAGGTTAAATGAACATAGGTAAACATCTGAAATGTTAACCAGTAGTTATGATGACAACTTAGGAGTTGATAAAGAAGAGAAAATTTGCACACACATACATATACATGCATACATACATACATATTCATTCTTAGTCTAATATTAAGAAGACAGTTAATTAACAACAAATATGGTAGGATTGGACAACCAAATAGGACATGGTCACAAATTTATGTGGGATGAACTAGTAAAAAGGTCTCCATTGGAGCTTAACTCTACATGTAAGAAAAAGATTGTTACACTATCTCCACAAACCACAAAGTGGGTTATGGGATCAAGTCACCCCCTAGTGACTAATCCAAAGGAGATAAGTTGTTTCTAATACTGCTATCCTCATAGTTCAGTAGATGCTCTCACAGACCTTTGTTCAATAGGTCAAGTGTTGAATGGCCCATGCTTTAGCAATGAACATGTTCAGAGCTCTCCCTCTCTCTCTGAATTGAATAGTGAGCTGTGGAAAAACTACACACAAAGTTGCCCTGTTCTCAATATTGTTACATGAGAAGATAAGGCAAGAGATAGCATCTCCTATTTCCTTGCCAAAATGAAAAGCTGCTCAGAAAAATGAAAATGAAAACAACTCTAGACCCATGTAATTAAAGTTGCAAGTCTTGTTACCATCCACATAATGCTGCATAAGTCCATTCTCTTAGGAAAATTGGGGCAAAATATTAGAAAGAAAAAAAGTTAGCAATTTCAAAAGGAGAAAAAGAAGTCACAGAAAATGGTAAAGGAGAAAAAATAAGGCCATTACTTAGGTCTAATGACAAGAGTTACAAGAAGAAGCTGTATCAAACAAGACAAATTTTTTTAAAAAGCAGAACATATTCAAGATGCATTTCCCAGAATGAAAATCACATAACGGAAGTGCAATTTTACTTCCAAGTGGACAGTATCTGTAGTGAGGCATTGCTTGATATCATGAAACACATCAAATTTCCCTATGCTTTCCAAAAAGCCCAGTAGATTCTGAAGGTTAACGAAAATACAGAGATTCGGGAATCCTGTTGGCATAGCTTACCAAAAGTTCTTTGTGTAGTCAGTCCTCAGGACAAGGAAGAAAAATGCTGTTTCAACCCTGTTTCTAGGTTTCATGGCTATTCAATTCAATTCAGCAAGGATTTTCTAAAGGCCTACTGTGATCTCGGTACTATTGCTAGGTACTGGGGGATATAACAATAAATAGGAAACAGTCCCTACCTTTAAAGTATTTGATGAAAACAATATTCTACCACAAAAAAATAATAAATACTATGTCAATTGGTTGGGGAGTAAGAAAGAAGAGAACACAATTCAACGAAAGGGCATCAGAACAGAAATAACCTAAGCGGAGACTTGATTTAGCTGAAATGGATTCCAAGAGGTGGAGGTAAAGAGGAAGAAAACTCTGGGCGCTGGGGATAGCTGGTGCAAAGGCAAAGAGGCAGGAGGGACGGTGCTGTGAACAGGGAACAAGTAGGCTGGCTGTGCTGGAACATAAAGTACATGAAAAACAGTAAAGTGGAATCAGTCTAGAAAGAGAAGTTGAAACCAGATTTTGAAGAGGTTTAAATTTACATTATTGTCTAGGCAATAGAGGGTAGCTAGATGGTGTGGTGGATAGAGTACTGGACTTGGAATCAGGAAGATTTATTTTCATAAGTTCAAAGTCAGCCTCAGACACTTAGTTACTAGCTATGTGACCCTGGGTAAGTCACCTCAGCTTTCCTCATCTGTAAAAAGAGCTGGAGAAGGAAATGGTAAACCACTCCAGTAGCTCTGCCAAGAAAAGGGGTCACGAAGAGTCAGATATGATGGAAAAAGAAGTGAAAAGAGTTAATAATAGGGAACACTGAAATTTTTTGAGTTGAGGAGTGGCATGCTTTGTACTTTAGCAATATCAATTTGGCAGCTCTGTGGAGGCTGGATTAGAAGAGAAAACTGGTTGCCAGGAGATTAATTAGGAGGCAATTACAACAGACCAGATGAAACATAAGGAAGATTGAAACAGGGTGGTGTCATAAATGGAGAGAAAGTGATGGATATGAAAGATGTTGAGGAAGTAGAATTGGTAACTGATTGGTCGTGGGAGGTGAATGAAAGTAAAGAGGTGAGGATGATTTAGACTGTCTAACTAGAGGAATTTGATTATGACTTCAATAGAAATGGTGAAGTTAGGAGGAAGCCTGAGTTTATAGGGAAAGGTAATGAGTTCTGTTTTGGACATCTATAGTTTGATACATGTTCTGGACCTCCAAGTGCATAAGTCCAGAAGGCAACTGGTGATAAGCTACTGGAATTTCAGAGAGACATGAGATTCTCTTATTTGTCTTCTATGTAAAGACTTTTGTCTCTCCTCGACTAAATTGCAAGTTTTTAGGACAAGTGGCCTTGCCTTCTACTTTTCTGTACCCCTTACAGATGCCTAGCATAAAAGTCTTAACATTTGCTGTTTGATGGATTCAAATCTGTATATTTCCTGACTATTTGCTATGCAATATTCTATATATAGAGGGCCCTCTTATTTACATGTTAAATTGAGAGAGAGAGGTCTCACCATGCCAACTCCCATAGCAAGAGAATTTATTCTGTGTAAACACATGGGAGAAAGAGTTCTTCAACCAATCTAGATATTTGTGTGTTGGAATAGTGCCCAGTCCCACATGATTCAGATATGAGGCACAGAGCTATATATGAGTTTAAATAAAAGCTGAATTTTAGAGGACTTCAAAGTCTAGTTCTGGACCACACAATTCTGTTTCTTGGTTTAGGCCAGGGTTTTCTCCTTTGACTAAATGATGAAATTTATAGTTTGTATTTATCTCGTTACTTCTACCCTGTTATTATCAATGAGACCTTTGGCAAATCAATTAATTACTCTGGACCTCATTTTCCTCATCTGTAAAATGATTAGGCTGAGTTAAATGATCTCAAAAAGGTGTTGGGAGTCAGCTAGGTGCTCAGTGGATAGTGTTGGACCTGGAGTCAAGAATACTTGATTTCAAATCTGTCCTCAGATATTGTTTTGTGACCCTGGGCAAGTCACCTAAGCTCTGCTAGCTTTAATCCCGCAGAGATGGAAATGGCAAACCACTCTAGCATCCTTGCCAAGAAAATCCCGTGGACAGTATGATCCATAGAGTCACAAAGAAATGGACATGACTGAATAATTACAACAAAATAGCCTTCCACCTCTAAATCTGATGAATTATTTGTTTTTATTTTGCTATTTAAATTTATTGATGCGTTTTGGTTTTATATTACAAATATCTCCATGTTGCCCCTACCCTATAAGGATTCTTTTGTAATAAAGTAAAACATTAAGCAAAATTAACAATAGGGACCTCAACTGAAATTGTCCGAAACACTATACATCTGCGGAATCCCTCTACCTCTCATGTTTCTGCTTATTTCTCTCTATATCATTTCATTTGTTTTCCTATGTCTCTTTGAAATTGCCTATTCCCTCATTTCTTATATCACACTAGTATTTTATCACATTCACATCTCCACAATTTAGTCATTCCTCAATTGAAAGCATTCCTTTACTTTCCAGGGCTATTTTTCTGGGGGTTTTTTTGTGTATATTTTGTTTTTGCCGCCACAAAAAGAGCTGCTATACACATTTTTGCATATATGTGACTTATTCCCATTTCTTTTATCTCTTTTCGGCATAGGCCTAATTGTGGTGTGGCTGGGTCAAAAAATATTCCCTAAAGAATAACTAATTGAAAAAAATATCAATTGTTCCTGGGTATTATGAGTCAAGAGATTAAAAATGACAACCCTACATAAATCAGTGTACTTATTCAATGCCATACCAATCATGCTACCAAAGGAGTACATTACAGAACTAAAAAAAAAAAAGCGTAATGAAATTAATATGGAGGCAAAAAAAAAGCTGAGAACCTCAAATGAAATAATATTTAAAAATAAGAAAGAAGGTCGTCTAATAGTGCCAGATCTCAAACTATACCATAAGGCAGTAATTCTCAAAACAATGTGGTATTGGTTTAAAAAGAATGGAGAGATCAATCAATGAAACAGAGTAAATTCACAAGAGAAGCAAAAGTATCTAGTAGTGTGGCATTCAGCAAATACAAAGATCTCAGTTACTGGGATAAGGATTAACTATCTAATAAAAACTTCTGGAAAAATTGGATGTAGCATAAAAGAACAACACCTCACCCCTCATACTAAGAAAAGTTCCAAATGGGTACATGATATTAAAAGGCCATATTACAAGCAAATTAGAAAAATATGGGAAAAATTATCTCTCAGACATATGAATAGAAGAAAATGTCAAAATCAAACAAGGGATAGAAAAGATAACAAAACAAAATTGGATAATGTTGATTACATAAAATTCACAAGCTTTTGCACAAATAAATCCAATATATCTATGATTAAAAGGGAAATAATTTAAAAAACTTTGCTCTTTCTTTGATAAAGATCTCATTTCCAAGATATATAAGGAACTGATTCAAATTTATAAAAATAAAAGCCATTCCCCAATTGATAAATGGTCTAAAGATATAAACGGGTAATTCTAAAGAGGAGAAATCCAAATATTTTAGCTAAATGAAAAACAATGCTCCAAATCATAATTAACTAGAGAAATTCAAATTAAAGCAAACCTTTTATTCTACCTTAAGACACATCAGATTGGCAAAAAAGAAAAATAATAACTGTTGGAGAGGCTGTGGGAAAATAGGCAAATTCATACCCTACTGGTGATCTATGAATAGGTACAGTCGTTCTAGAAAGCAATTTGGAGTTCTACATTAAAGTTGATTAATATGATTCTGGTTGAGTATAAGCTCCTTAGAGGCACCATCTGTTTAATTATTATTTTTATATTACCAGTACATAGTACAGAGACTTGTACATAAGAAGCACTTAATAAATTCTTATTGATTAATTGATTGGTTAATTGATTCCAACGATGAAGCAGTTACCAGTAAAGGGCTGTTCATGGCTTAGAAATGGAAGAAGCAAGGAGAGATCAGAGACATTAAGCCTAGATCATATCAAGAGAGTTGGAAAAAGTCATACCAGGGGTGATCCTGAAGTTTAAAAATGCCAATGCTGAGCCTAAATACTGAAGTATACAGAAAAAGGTCTGGGCAGATAACTGAGGACAAGTCAGGAATGCTATGATGTTGGGTAGCTGTTCCTCATGCCTGGAATATTCTCTCTTCACTCTCCTCACCTCCACCTCCACCTCCACCAGGATTCCCTGGCTTTTTTCAAGTCCCAGCTAAAGCCCCACCTTTGTAATGTTAAGGGAATTTGAAGATCTTCTCCGCGCCTTAATAGACTCATGTGATCTGCTTTGAGCTTTGGTCCAGACCACAGCCTGACTCACATGGAGCCCATGGTGGGAGGACCTTGCCAAATGGATGGAGCAGGAAGTGAGAATGAGGCAGAGGTGGGAGAGAGTGAGGCAGAGCAGCTAGCCTGAGTGAGAGAGGGAAGAATTTTGCCTAGAGGAGCTTGTTTGTGGGGAGGCCTAATAGAGGGAAGGCTTGGGGATGTGGATGCTTCCTAGAGTAGTAATATGTATCACCTTCTTTGTTATGATGGTGGATTTGGTTTTCTGGTATCTGAATAAATATCTTGGTTTCATCTTTGAGGAAGAGAGCTATTTATATTTTGTGAATTTACCCTGGAAACACACATGCATATTCATAGTGGCTGCTATGGGTATCGCATTAGCATTACAACCTTATGCCAGAAGTCATACCTATTCTCTTTAACCTTAGAGATTACTAAATCTGAGATTATGCCCAATTTATCTTATATATATCTTGTTTGTACGTAGTTGTTTGAATATATCTTCTTACCTATTAGACTCAGCTCCTTGAGAGAAATGACTGTCTTTTGCTTTTCTCTCTATCTCCAGCACTTTGCACAGTGCCTGGCACGTAAGTATTTAATAAACACTTTCTTAAAATGAGGTAAAATGACACACTTAGGCTCTCTGAACTCCATCACCTCCTTTGTATGAAAGCTAATTCTAAAGCTAAAGAATGATCTAGCTCTAAATTGATGATTCCAGGAGTATTTAGATAATAACTATCCTTTCCATCCTTCCTAGGGAGAGCTTTCAATGATGGCTTTTTGAGAAAATAACCCCATATTTGTTATCTAAGTCTTTTAAAAAGTAATTGCACTATTTTAGTAGTGAGAATTTCAGGCAGAGCAGGATGAGAGGATTACCCTGTGGCAGGCTGATGGAGAAAATATCAGGGAATGCATGGTGACTTTGCCAAGCAGCCCTTCAAAATTGCATCATAAGTAACCACCTATTCCTAGAACTTGTCTGGATGGTGCTTACTACCATTAATCAATTTTGAAAACATAGAATGAAAGGAAGTTGGTGGGTAATCAATTTGAAATACTACAAGGGATGAATCCAGTAATGGTTGTGATGAAAAATTAAAACTGAAATCATTTTGTCAGCAACAATTCTCGGGCACCTACACGGTACTGAATACCAGATGCAAGACAACGTAAAATAAAAGTCATACAATTCCTTCTATTGTGTCACAATACATTCAGCTACCCCAAAACTGATCCAAAGACTGAAGTCCTTTTTCTTCCAACCCATTGTCTTTACAATGCCACAATTGGCACTAACTTAACTTATTCCTGTCTATATTCTGAATCTACCATTCTCCTAAACTTTCCAAATTTGGTTGGAAACTCTGCTTTCCAACTCTGCTACCCAAAAGCACTAGCAGAGGTTTCCAACTTCAAATCCCAGGACACCATGATTTCCTTCCTCCAGAGTTATCATACAAATA
This sequence comes from Potorous gilbertii, assembly GCA_028658325.1. Taxonomy (NCBI): domain Eukaryota; kingdom Metazoa; phylum Chordata; class Mammalia; order Diprotodontia; family Potoroidae; genus Potorous; species Potorous gilbertii. The sequence continues at coordinate 565,869,637 of CM053770.1, forward strand.
TCATACAACATTAGCACACTAATGACTCAATTATATTTCAGTCACTCTGGTCACAGAGAAACAAAATCGTTTCTCCACACAGGATTTGGGAAGAAGAACGTAGGAGGATGCTTTTGTTACTGTGAGGTTAATCAATGAAATCTTCCTGGAATAAGAATATGTTTAATCAGACTTTGAAAGAAAGGAGAGACATAGATTAGAGGGTATTTCAGATAAGTGCAATAGTATATACAAAGATACAGAGGTGGGAATATGTAAGTCAGGAAACAGCAACCAGGTTTGCTTGACTATAGCAGAAGGCTTATATTGGTAAGTAACAAGGGATGGAGTTGGTGAAGTGCCAGTGATGTGGAGATAATAGAGGGTCCTTGTTTAGAAAGAATATCTATTTAGATCTAGAATATCTATAAAAGAGCGTATAACCAGTCTCATCCCAAAGTCAGCATCTTAATGTCCAATAATCACTTTGTGCCATGTAAAATGATCACTATTAGAAAACCCTAAAGAAGACCATTTCACAGAAGCAGTTAAAGTAGAGGCTGGCAAAATGGCTAAAAAGAACTTAAAAGGCAAGAGCTGGCCAATGGAACAGGCGTGGAACTAGAGGGTTCCTCTGATGGAACCAGAATTGCATTTAGTCCCAAGGTGAGAGGACCTTGAACTTTAGTTTGATTTGTCATTTGGGAATTGAATAGCCTTTGTTGTTACCATGGAAACCCAAGAAGAAAAGGATTTTGTTCTAGCTTTACAAAAAATTTTAAATGCTGTACCATGATCTAATAAAACTATAAATAAATCTATATTTCATAAGCACATAGATTTAGAGCTAAAAGGTAGTCTAGTCTACATAATTTTATGGATGAAACCAAGAAAGTTTAAATGACTTGCTGAAAGTCACACAGGTATTAAGGGCCAGAATCAAGATTGGAATCTAGTTAGGTCTTCTGATTTCAAGTCTAGGACTGCTTCTATAGCACCTCAGAGTTTAAGAAAACCATCCTTGGGTTTCGGAAAAAACCTGAGAAGTCTTATATGAACTGATACAAAGTGAAGTGAGTAGAAGCAGGATAATATTGTACACAGTAATAACCATATTGCAGGCATGATCAACTATGAAAGACTTAGCTACTCTGATCAAGACGGTTACCCAAGACAATTCCAAAGGACCTAGGACGAAAAACGCTATCCACCACCAGAGAGAACTGATGAAACACTGAGCACAGATTGAAGATTTTTTAAAATTTTCTTTATTTTTCTTGGGTTTTATGTGGATGGGTGGATGTTTTGCAAGATGGCTAATATGGAAATGTTTTACATGGCTTCTTATGTATAAGTAAAATCATATCACTTGCTTTCTCATCCATCTCATTTAGATTGTTGAATTTATGAGTACATGATGAGTACATTACATGATGAGTACATTTCATCAGTACATTACCTTAAATGACCTAGCCTCTGACTGAAGATATCTTATGAGGTCAACTCATTACTTCCTGAGGTGGTCCATCCCATTTTTGAATAGTTCTGGTTGCTAGAAAGTTGGGCTTCTTTTTCTTGACATCAAGTCTAAATTTGATTCTTTGCAGTTTTTACCTTTTGCCCATGGTTCCACAGGCCTGGGGTCACATATAACGAATCTAATCCCCTTTTTACCTGACACTTTTTCAGATATTTGGAGATGGCTATTCTATTCTCCCTAAGCCTTCTCCCAATTCCTCCAACCTGCACCCTCAAGAGAAGAACTAAAGACCCTTCACCAATTAATTTGATCTCTAGATACTCCCATGCATATCCATGTCTTTCAAAAACTATACTTCCCAGGACTGAACACATGACCATAGATATTGTCTGACAAGAGCAGAGTACTACAATAATATCACCTACTTATTTCTGGAAGCAACATTTCATGTAACACAACCCAAGAGTGCAAATGTTTCTTTGGCTGCCATATCATACTCATATTGATCTTGTAGCCCACTAAAATCCCTAGATCTTTTTTAAGCAAACTCTTGCATAACCATGCTTCTCAAAACTTAAATTTGTGAAGTTGAGTTTTTTGAATTCAAGTAAAAAATTCTACATTTATCTCTATTAAATTCTGTGTTCTTAAATTCAGTCTCATGTACTTTTAAGGTCTTTTTGAACTACTGTATCTATTTTTTATCTACTATATCAACTATTACTCCCAATTTTGTTTCATCTATAAATGTGGTAAGCATGACAACTATGCCTTTACCGTATCATTAATAAAAATGGTCACAGGGTAAAGTACAGATCCCGAGGGAACTCCACTTCCACTTCCTTGTTAGACTGCATGTGAATTATTATCAATAATGGAGGTCAATACAGGAAGAAACTGCACAATGACTTGAGATAGGAATGGACAGGAAGCAGCTATCAAGTGCCTACTGGGGGCTGATACCAGCACATCACTGAAAACATTAGCCATCTTTGGCATGTATGCCATAGGTTGCCAATCCCTGGATTTGACTGGGTAGGATAGCTCACGGGGGATAGGAGCAAGGAACAAATGGGAGATGATAGTGAGGAAAGCTTAGCGTTGTCAAGTCTTCAGCTTATTCACTAAGACATTCAATTTCTTAGACCTGAAAATCTGAAAGACAAGAGGGGCAAAAGTAGCAGCTGCCTCATTCCCAAATTTAAGCAGACCATTTATTGGTCACTCAGACAGGGATATTCAATTCAAAGAAGGCCAGGCAATATTATTAAATGGATGCTTATACTACTATGATATAAGCAAAGTCATAATAAGGATAGCTTATAGCAACCTTGGAAAAATATTGTTGGGCATCTCAAAGCCTAGAACACTTACTTGTCAGTGGCCACACATCTATAATAAAGGCAGGAAGTTAAAATAAGGACAAGGTGGAAGGTGATGTCTCTATTGTGCGCCCTTTAGCACTTTTTTTCCCTTGCCTTTCTTCCTCCCTTTCATTTGTATAACCAAAAGAAACCCAGAATTGAGAAAATAGGGAGCCTCAGATCATGACAGCACTTGGCATTTTATTGAAATGACAGCTCCCAAAATGTTTCCAAAAAGATACTGGTTAACAGTCGAATTTGGATGGATGTACAGGATTTTCTAACCTTGAATCAGAGAGAGGATTGGGACAAGAACATGAATCATTTCATCAGGAGGGAGTAATGTTAAAAGACAGACAATGCCTGAGGAAGCTATTTACCTTGTTGCTTTTTCTATGTTCAAAAGAGGTGAAGAGAAAAAAATGGAGGCTCTTAGAAATGACAGATTTCCCTCTCTTTATGGGGAAAAATGCATCTGGAAAAGAGCTGTCCATCTCTAGAGAAAGAACTGGTAGAGCTTGAATGCAGATAGAAGATTTTTTCTTTATTTTCTTTATTTCGGGGTTTGTTTGTTTTTTTGTCTGTGTTTTCTTCCATAGCATGACTTAACATGGATATGTATTTTGTATGACTACACATGTATAACCTGTGAGAATTGCTTGCCTTCTCAATGGAGTGAAGGAAGCAGAAGGAGGGAGAGAATTTTGAACTCAAATTTTAAAAAGAGAATGTTAAACTTACGTTTACATGTAATTGGGGAAAAAATAAAACATTAGTTTTTTTAAAATGCCCCTGAGGGTTTTCCCTTAATTTCATTTATAGCCATTTACTTTGTACTATTTTATTAAACTCCTTTGCATCAAACTAATTTTTCCTCTGGATGTCTAGTAAAAATAAACACATCTATAAGGGCTTGTGAGCTATGATTTTGAATGTACATAGATCTTACAAGAGCATTTGAATCCTGGAATAGTTTTCTGGCAACCCAACATCTAAGAGCAAGGTACCATAGGCATTATAAAAGTCAAGGGGAATATCATTTTCTCAAAGAGGGCTGGAAAAAAAATTTTCTGTTCTCTGTCATAAAGGGAAAGGGCTTCAATAAGAAAATGACCCACACAAAATCTAAATGGAGCTTTTTTAAATTTAAAAAGAAGATAAAACAGAATAAAAATTAAGGTTCACTACAGAAACAAGACAGTCTAAACCAAAAGTAAAGAAGCAAACGTAGGAAGAAAAGTCCATTTAAAGACCAAGAGATTTCCAAGAGCTCAGATATTGGTTTTTCCATGTGTCCCTCTAATATAGTCACCCTGATAGAGAACATTATCATCTATTCTGTCCCTCTTTAGTTTGCTTAGTTTCTGACAGAATGATTGAATGTCATGTTCATCTTATTGACATCCCTGTGGGCTGGAAAAGGAAAATTTATACTAGTGCATCTGCTGTTAGGAATAAATCTGCATCTACATAAGGTATTTCAGGGGTGAGTCATTACCCATTATATTTCACACATTTTACATCTCCATTTAAACAAAAAGCATTTATATTTTTTTATTCTGACTTTGCCAGACTATAAAATCCAGATGATTCATTCCAACTAAGTAATCTGGTCCCTCCCCCTACCCAAAAACAGGGATAAAGAAGTCTAAATGAGCACATTTTAAGGCACAGAAACGTAACCAGCAAACAGAAGAGCTGGTAGTATAATCATTACACAAGATTGCTATAGCTACCCTAGTCTAAAAAAGGATAAAAAGGAAAGAAAGCAAAAAAGAATGAAATGTGTCAGTATAGCCTACAACAGAACCATATACTTATCCAAATACCATGAAGGAGGAAGAGAAACTGGCCAATGAAGGACAGTAAAATGGTAGTTCCAAAATGTCCTCTAAAGCAATAGTCTTCTGCAAAGAAAGAAGGAGGCCCACCAGGTCTCAATCTATACTACAAAATTATCTGATACTGGCTAAGAAAAGAGTGGCAGATCATTAGAACAGAATAGGTACACAACACACAGTAGTAAGTAAACATAGTAATCTAGTGTTTGATAAACCCAAAGATCCAAGCTTTGGGGGCAAGAACTTGGCAAAAAATTTCTAGGAAAACTGGAAACCAAAATAAATTCAAAATGGATGAATGATTTAGACATAAAGGGTAACATTATAAGCAAATTATAGGACCATGACAAATTTTACCTGTCAGATCTATGGAAAAAGGAAAAGTTTATAACCAAGCAAGAGAAAGGGAAGATCATGGGGAGCATAATGGAAAATTTGATTATATGAAATTTTAGACATTTTGCACAAACAAAATCAATGCAACAAAAATTAGAAGAAAAGCAGGAAAGTGGAAAAAGAAAGATTTTCATTGCAAGTTTCAATAAAGGCCAGATTTCTCTAATATATAAGGAACTCAGTCAAATTTATAAAAATAGGAGCCATTCCACAATTTATAAATGGACCAAATTTATCCCACTCAGAGCTAGATAAAGCTAACCATAAAATAAACAAGAATATAGATGAATAGAATTTTAGAAAAGTTAGATATGATAGACCCCTAGAGAATATTGAATGGGAATAGAAAGAAGTATACCTGTTTCTCAGCTGTGCATGGCAGCTTCACAAAAATTGAAAATGTATTAGATTTATAAATGCAGAAAAGAAGAAATATTCAATGTATCAGACTCTGACCATAACATAATGAAAATTACATTCAATAAAAGGTCTTTGAAGCATAGATTTAAAAAATTAATTGGAAACTAAATAACTCAATCTTAAAGAATAAATAAAAAAATAAAACATAGTAACAATCGATAATTTCATTAAAAATTATGACAACAATGAGACATTCTACTAAAATCTATGGAATGTAACCAAAGGGGAAGGGAGAAATTTTAGGGGGACTTAGGGGAAATTTTATATCATTAAATGTTTATATCAATAAAAGAAAGAGCAGATTAACAAATTGGGTGTGAAACTTAAAAAACCAACTAAAATAAAACAGCAAATTTAACCCCTTCCAAATTAAACACAAAAAATAGAATCCTAGAAATCAAAGGAAAGAATAATAAAATTTAAAGTTAAAAAGCTGAACAAATAAATAAAACTAAGGGCTGGTGTTTTGGAAGAAACCCAATGAAACAAATAAACAATTGGCTGATTTGATTTATGTTTATTTTATCAGATATTGGCCTTACCTATTACCATGGTCTCCAAACAGTCTTGGAATGAGTTTCAGTGAAGTAGTTATCTACTTAGCTCTTTTTTTTCCTTCTGGAAAGACTGAATAAGAAACACCCAGACATTTAGGGTAATAGGTTCCTCTAATTGACAGGCTGACTCACTCCCAGACATCTGGAACTAGGACAAGGCAAACATGGAGATCCCTAGGGCCAACTTGGTTTAAGGTCAGGGCAGCATTTTCCGCTAAGATGAAACTCGATTTAAGAAGGAAAGAACAGGCAGGGTCAACTCCTCCCTCTAGCATAGTAGAAACCTGGGGACTATTAAGGGTATTAACAACTTCCCTCCCTTCAAAGTCTTTCCCTTTACCTTCCAGACTCTGCAAATGCCTGATGGGACTGTGTAAAAATAATACAAAATATTCTTGTTTCCATGAATGTCTTTCATATTGAACTGCAAAATGTATTGGTTGAACATAAACAGGTCACTTATCCTCTCTGAACCTTGCTTTCCTCATTTGTAAAATGGAATAATGTCTGTCATAATTGAATCACAGAATTATTAGAGTCAAGTGGTCAAGATAAAGAATTGTTCAAATTTTGAGGTATTATATTAATTTTAGTTATTATGCATTGATGTAATGTAGACGTCAACAGTTTATTTTATCTCAGTATTAATTCTGCCTTTGTATGCTTAGTCTTCATATTTTGTTTTTCATGCAAAGGGGATCTTGAGTCAGTTCATATCCGCTTTCAAGAGTCAACTGTTTTATTTTCATGTGAGCATTTAAATAGATTATATTTTTGAGATTGGAGAGAGTTGTGTTTGTGTAGGCATCAGGATCTAAAGTAAATAGAGAAAACTGTAGGAACACAACCATGGATAAGCACCAAATAACTGAAAAAACTCTTGATTTCTATAGATTCATATGGATGAATAATATCTTATCTATGGATATTAAAGTGTTCTCTCTCAACTTCCAAGTCTCAATATCAAGACATGACTTTTTGCAGAAATGTCCAAATGAATTAGAAAAATTTAATTGGTAATAGTTTTGCATGTGTAACACTGCCATAAAATATTTAAATTATTGAGCTGCTTTTTCCTTATACTCCTCCAAAATGCAATAAATCCATTTTGAAAGACCACATTGCTATTGAAAGCTACCTGAAACCCCACACATAGATATGTCAGTTGTCAAACTGTAATTCTGCATTGGGGATAAATCATGATAAAGATTTCAAAATAAGAAAACATATAGGTACATCTTGGAGGATGATTACAACCCCTATAATTCATCATACAAACAACTTGCCATTTAGTGGTTTTGTGTTGATGTGTGGTTTTATATAAAGACCAACAAGGAAAAATGAGAACTCAAAAATGCCAATAAAAATGTTAGCATCACATAAAAACCAAAACTCCTATAAATCTTTCTTATCAAATTCCTCAAAGGAAGAATTAAGACAATAGCAGGGCCTAATTTGTGCTCAGTGCACTAGAAAAAAATCACAAGCAAATTAATAGACATCCCACCCACACACATCTGCTCATTCAGCCAGTTGCTGGACTAACCCTATTTGACTAAAGGCTTAAGAAATGTCACATTCCTATTTTAGAACAGAAGGGATAATTACTAAATGCAATTTTCTATTTGGTAGAAGGGTGTTTTGCTTTTAATTCAAAGAGGTCAACAAAGAGGTTTCTATTAAATCCAAATGTATAAAATATTACAAAGGTACTGCCTTCACTCCTGGGGTTTAACAGATTAACAACAAAAACAAATAATGGTGAGCTGTTTTGAGGAAAGAGATTTGTTACTTTATATATGCAGACTATTAAAAGCAATTGGTCTCTTGGCATTTTGGGACTTTGCCATGGTAAAGTCTCTGTTTAAAACCATTAATCCTTTCAGCACCCAGCAGATCACCCAGTCTCCCAAAGCTGATGCCTTCCCAGGTAAAGTCTACCTCTTCTTTCTCTAAATCACCACAGCCATGATTAAAATTGCCAGTTTAGGATTATTTATCTTTGATTCCTTATCTTGGTTTTCTTTTCTCTTCCCTCCACTTTCACTTTATTGTATCTTCATTTCTTTTTTTCCCCATGCCATCTTCTCTATGGTGCATAGTGCTCTACTTCTACCTTGGATGACTCTGGTCATACAGAGAGAAGCAGTCTAGCGGCTTAACATGTCACTCTCAAAAATATTTGCATCCTTAAAGAGAACACTGGAAAAACATACTGTTAATATGAAGGAATGAATTGCTAATGGTAGAAATTGCCAGCTGTATAGCAGACTTACAGATAATATTTTTGAGCAAGAGTGCTTTCATGGCATTCATTCTTCTTGAAGATTTATAAATAGAGCTAGAAGATACCTTAGAAATCATCCCAGCTCTTCTGTTTACTACCTGTGTGGCTTTGGACGTGTCATTTTACCTTTATGGACTTCAATTTCCTCATCTGTGAAATAAAGGAGTTAAACTACACGAATCTCTGCGATCCTCTATTTGGTCGAACCTCCTCATTTTTTTAGATGAATAAGATGAGACTCAGAGGTGTAAAGTTACTTCTCAAGGTCACACATCTAGAATAGAAGCTCTCTAGTCTTTCCACTACATACCAACGAAGTGACTAAGTGTTGCCTAAGTATGAGGATGGAACTGCGCTCTGCCTCTAAATCACTATCTAAATGCCCCCATTCTCCTTTTTTTTTTCTCTCTTCTCCTTTGCCCTATCTGTGCTAAACTTTCTGCACTCCAGATTAAGGGTAGAGGACTGGGCAGGATGAAATCATGCTCATATATGAAGAACAACTATTATAATTCTTTTTTCATCCCCCTCACCTTCCAGATGTTATCATCATCATCATCAAATTAGTATTTATAAAATACTTTACCTAAACTATCTCCATTAATACCCACAACCCTTTCAGGTAAGTGGTATCATCATCCCATTTTCCTGATGAGGAAACTGAGGCTGAAAGAGGTTAAGCGACTTAACCACAGTCATACAACTAGTGTCTGAAGCAAGATATGATCTCAGGTTTTCCTGACTCTAAGTCTAAAACTATTTACTGTACCAGCTATCTGCCTCTTTCTTTGCCATGCAACATATCCTGGGAATTATCTCTTCAGAGGACAATAGTTACAGACCTTCTTGTCAGAAGAAACCTCATATCTTAAAGGCAAATGCCCTGTCTTGGGCATCAATCCTCTCCACATCTCAAGTGAGTGGTCATTCAGTCCCTGCTTGAACATTCCCAAATCAATGATTTGTCACCTGGATTTACAGGAAGGACTAAAAGTATCTTTATTTAATCAGTTACACAACAAACATGAATTAAGTGCCTACTATGTGCCAGACACTGTGCTAACCTCTGGGTATGCAAAGACAAAAATGAAACAGTCCCTGTTTTTAAGGAGCTTACATTCTATTAAGGAGATAATTAGTACATATAGAGGTAGATTGGGAAAGAAATTATTTCAAAATTTTAACCCTTTTGGACTTCACAGAATCTCAAGTTTTGGAGGGCCCTCCATTCCAATCTGTACCTGAACAGGAATTTTCTCTAGGATGTAACTACAACTTGTCACCCAACTCTCAACACTGTAAATGACAGCACAGTCACTGCTTCCCAAGGTCAACCATTCCACTCTGGGGGATGGCTGTAGGTCTTTGGATGGGGTTTTTTTTGTTGTTACATCAAGCTAAATTCTTCCTGCCATTGCTTAAGTTCTGCTCTTTGAGCTGACCAAAGCACATCTAATCCTCATCTAATTCCCTGTGGCAGCACTTTAAATACATCAAGACAGATTTACTATCCTCTTTAAATTTTCTCTTCTTCAGGTTAAACACCACCAGGCCCTTCAATTCATCTTCTTATGGCATGGTCCTTAGTCCTTCTACCATCTTGTACATAAACACAGTTATCTGTAGCCCTCCTAGAATGCAGTGCCTCAGAAGGACTAGAGAGGTCCAGATTGCCCTGACAGGGTCAGAACCCAGCAGGGCTGTCACCTTCCTTGCTCTGCACAGTAAGGCTCAAAGCCAAAGAGGATGTTTTACTCAGTTCCATGATTTTAAGGCTTTAAAAACATCAGCGTTATCCTGCATGCCTATTTTTTTTAGAAAACATTGAGAACTGATAGGAAAATTGTCATTAAAATGTTGAAAACAAATAAGTAGACTAGTGCCTTCTTCTTTGATTTAAAGCTTTATTGGAAAATCATACTGATTGATATGCTTCTCCTCCCACCTGATATACCATGTCCTGTTTTTGTATCTTTGCACTGATTATCTCGTGGGTCTGGGAAGCTTTACCTTCTTGTATCCTCCTCTTAGGACCGGTATCTTCCTTCAACACTCAACTCAAATGCCATCTTGTGCCAGAGGTCTCTCTCCATCCTCCCTTATCACCCACCCCCTGTGTAGGTGGAGGCTTTTCTTTTAAAGTTACCTTCCTTCTCAGCCCTCCCTCACTCAAAAAACAAAGTCAAGTGCAAGTCATGTCATTATTTCTCTGATGGCATGGTCTTCTTTGTCAACGAAGGATGAACACATACACACCCTCCTTCTACTCTGTACACATCATCAGTGCGTCTATTTGTGTACATGTTATCTCTCACATTAGAATGTAAACTTTTTGAGAGCAGAACCTAGTTATATCATTCTTTGAATCCTGATTGCCCAGTACAACATTTGGCACATACTAATTGCTTTCTAAGTGCTTGTTGACTGACTTCCATACTCCTTGACCGTAAGAAAGATTTTGCTTTTGTCATTTGTACCTCCACCTCTTAGTATAATGCCTGACATATAGTGTTTCATGTTCTTCCTGATTGTTTAACTGATTGATTGACTAAACAAGATGGTCAAGCTGTTCACCACAATACAGAGCTTAAAATTGTTTTTTAAAAAAAGAATGAATAAAATGTCTTTTGGTGAATCTCTCATCATAATGTGTGATATAAAATTTTCCTTCTAGTTAAGAAGGGCCTTTCCCATTTTCTTGGAAATGAAATACATTTTGATATAGTTACCTCTCAAGACTGGTTAATCTCTATGAATAAAACACTGCAAAATTTGAACATCAGGTTTTAGTTGTGGAAAAAAGCTTAAATGGATGCGCGCCCCATGATGAGTACAGTCTGGTACCTTAAGTGCTTCATAAGAGCAGAGCTTTAGACAGAAACTGAGCAGACTGACTTCTGTGGGAAGCCTGACCAGTGATGGAAGCTTATTGCTGCTGTCATGAGCCATATCAAGTTTATTGCAAATCATTTTATAGACCTAATGTAGTGTTCCCTCTTCCACTGCGGATTGTAACTCTTCTTAGAGAGGGAGTCTCTTCACCAGGCAGGGTCTCTCAAAACCAGTGAAACCATAACTCTGGATGAAAAAGTGATGAGAATATTAGAAAATTTTCCCATTGGGTTTTAATAGTTCTTTTATTGATTTACTTAGAATACGATTTCTTTCAGACCTCTCTTATATGAAAAAAAATATGAAGAAACTAGGGAAATTTGTTTTATAATCTCAGTTCTGTCAGGACCTCATTGTGTGACCTTGGATAAATCACTTTACTCTCTGGATTGGATGACCTTTAAGTTCCTTTAATATTATGATTATAGGATTAGAAAACTTTAATATTATTATTCTTATATATAAAACTCCAAGTTACAGATGAGTTGCCAGTCTGCATCAGTGAAGGGAGTTTGTAGCCTGGGAGTTCTCTAAATTGTTGAACTCACATGTTAAGATTAAAAATGACAAAAAATAGCCCTAAGGTCACACTTTTTATTTTGGAGGGGTGTTTATGTATATGTTCAGGTCGGGGGGAGATGACAGTGAGGCAGGGGAAGGCACATAGACACAGAACCAAATTAGATATTTTTCTTTTATTTTGTTGCATCTGTTTATTTATTTATTTTTAGTTTTCAACATTCATTTCCACAAAATTTTGAGTTCCAAATTTTCTTCCCATCTCTCCCCTTCCCTCACCCCTTAATGCCTTGCATTCTGATTACCCCTTCCCTCAATATGCCCTCCCTTCTATCACACCCCTCCCTTCCCTCATCCCTGTTTTCTTCCTTTTCTTATAGGGCAAAATATATTTCTATACCCCATTACCTGTATTTCTTATTTCCCAGTTGTAAGCAAAAACAATTCTTAACATTTGTTTCTAATACTTTGAACTCCAACTTCTCTCCTTTCCTCCCTCTCCACCCATCTCTCCTGAGAAGGCAAGCAATTCAATATAGGCTATATATGTGGAGTTTTGCAAAAGACTTCCATAATAGTCATAATGTGTAAGATTAACTATATTTCCTATCCTTCCCCCCATTTATTCTATTCTCTCTTTTGACCTTGTCCCTCCCCAAAAGTGTTTACTTCTAATTACTCCCTTCTCCCATTTGCCCTCCCTTCTATCATCCCCCTCACCCCACTTGTCCCCTTCTCTCCTACTTTCCCATAGCATAAGATAGATTTTCATACCAAATTGAGTGAGCATGTTATTCCTTCCTTAAGCCAAATGTGAAGACAGTGAGCTTCACTTCTTCCCTCTCACCTCCTCCCTTTTCTCCATTGAAAAAGCTTTTTCTTGCCTCTTTGATGAATGATAATTTGCCCCTTTCCATTTCTCCCTTTCTCCTCCCAACATATTCCTCTCTCATCCCTTAATTTTATATTTTTTAGATACCATCCCTTCTTATTCAATACACCCTGTGCTGCGTGTATATGTGTGTGTGTGTGTGTGTGTGTGTGTGCGCACGTGTGTTTGTAATCCCTCCAGCTACCCAAATACTGAGAAAAGTCTCAAGAGTTACAAATATTATCTTTCCATGTAGGAATGTAAACAGTTCAACTTCAGAAAGTCCTTTATGATTTCTATTTCCTGTTTACCTTTTCATGCTTCTCCTGATTATTGTGTTTGAAAGTCAAGTTTTCTATTCAGTTCTGGTCTTTTAATCAAAAATGCTTGAAAGTCCTCTGTATCATTGAATGACCATTTTTTCCCCTGAAGTATTATACTCAGTTTTTCTGGGTGGTATTTTTCTGAAGTAGGCAAAATTTGTTGTTTTTTTCACTCCCCAAATATTCTCTTTCCTACGATGGGTCTTCTTTGTGAGTGTCATCCTTAAGAGTGCTCTCCTACCTTAAAAATGTCCTTTCTTTCCTCCTTCTACCTTCCTTATGATTATATATTATATGAAATGTGTGTATGTCTGCCCTTCAGGCTTCTGGTAGGGCAATGGGTGGGGCACTGAGTTTGGTGTTAGGAAGACTTGAGTTCAACTATGGCTTCAGACACTTATTAGCTTTGTGGTCCAGGGCAAGTCACTTAACCCTTGAGTTACAGTTTCAACTGTAAAATAAAGGTCCTAATAGTGCTCACCTGCCAGGGGGTGTCAAACGGGGTAATATTGATAAAAACACCTAGCATAGTACCTGACACACAGTAGGACTATATAAATGCTTATTTGCCTCTTCCTCCTTCTCTTTTCCCCTTAAGGGACTTCAAATTTGTGATCTGAATACAAACATACATATATACCAATGGTAATAGGTCACTAATGCTCTTTATTCCTTGGAAAAGTCTAAAAAAAGGAATAAATTTCCCCACAGGTCAATGAAAACATTCTTGATTACCCTCATGGGGTGTTCTGACTCCGACCAAAGTTGGTCTCGACAAGTTTAAACAAACTTGTCAGCTCTGGAAAAACTGAGTCTAAAAATTTCCCATCAACTCTTCCTATATATAGGGTCTTCATAAGTTCCTTGTGTGGCTTTAAAATGCTTAACTTTGAAATCTCAGTAACTTAGGTTGTAAATATAAGGATAGAAATCCATAACTGACATTTAAAGGCAAGTTTTGTCCAAGTTTTAAGTACAACTGTATTATGGTATTTTGCATGTCAGGTTGAATTCTTCATAACCCAAATAATCCCAAGTAATCACCAGGATATGATGCTTCTCCTGAGACCTAATCTTCCAACTCCCTAAACTGCAACCATATTCCTGGTCAAAGATCTCATGGACCACCAAGTCAGATAGCAGGGGTCATGCTCTGTCTTCCCTTTTGTTAGAATGAAAAACTAGAAGCCCATTGGAAGGGGGTGCTCCTATATTTGTACTGGCTGAACATATTGTGGTATATGAATGTGCTGGATTACTATTGTGCCATTAGACACAATGAATATGAAAAATTCAGAAATGCATAGGAAGACTTGCATGAATGAATGCACAGGGAAGTAGAATGAAGAAGGCAATGTAAACTTTTGGTCTTCAAGAACAGATGATAAAACATACTTCCTTTCTTTTGATAGGTGGATGGCCATGAGTACAAGATGTTGCAAACAATTTTAGATGAAGACACTACATTGACTGGTTTTTACCTCATTGCTTTTGTTCAAGGGAAGGCTTTTTGTGGTGGTATCCATATCAGTAAATAACTGATAGAGGAGGAAAAAAAATATAATCTTTAAAAAATAAATTGAGTTGGTGATATTAGATTAATTAATTAACCAAAGAGCATGACTTTTTCAAATAAAAATACTTTTAAAATGTCCTCTTTTAAAAAAGAAAATGTAATGGTAAAAATTTGTCTACTTATGGGAAAAGGATATTTTGAATTGTATGGTATATTGTAATATGTCGTACACTTCGAGTCAGTACACGCAGAGTACTAATTTAGAGCACAGGACTCTAGCTTGTTGAAAGAGGGTAGTATCAAATTTAAATCAGTTATTTTCAGGGAATCATTTGCAATCCTTTCCATATAATTATCCCATGCTTGTTAGTTAGAGTGCCTGGTTTGTCATTCACGGAATCAGTTTGTCTAAGTTTGGTCACAGGTTCTTGTATGTAGAGTCCAAAGGGACCTCAAATATTATCTAGTTCAGCAGCTCATTTTTCTGTTGAAGAAAAGGAGGCCTAGAGAGGCCAAGTGACTTATTCAATATCACATGGTAGGAATTATATTGCAGAACTAAAATCTGGTCCAAATCTGATGGAAATTAGGGGGAACAATATAAATGATGAACCAGCAAGGGAGAGTGGGAAAGAGCAGTCATATAGGAGGGATGAACATCAAGAGAGGAGAGAGGAGCCAGACAGAAGGGTCAAAGGTAAGGAAGTAGAAAAGATCACTGGACCTAGATATTGCAATCTGGCAATTAACCCTGGAGAGAGCAAGTTCTGCTGAGTAATGAAGTTGGAAATAAGATTGCAAAAGCACTGGGATATAAATGAATAGAAAGTCAAGGCAATAGACTTTGGCTAAAAGAAATGGAGGAGCTTGAGAGGGTTTGAAGGTATTCTCTAGTATTTAAGAATTTTGTTCTTGTGTTGGGTCCTTTCATGACCCCATTTGGGCTTTTCTTGGCAAAAATATTGGAGTAGTTTGCCATTTTCTTCTGTATCTCATTTTACAGGTAAGTAACTGAGTCAAACAGGGTCAAATGACTTGCCCAGAGTAATACAGCTAGTAAGTATCTGAGGTCAGATTTGAACTCAGGAAGATGAGTCAGTCTTCCTGATACCAAGTCTAGTGCTTTATCCATTGTGCCTCCTAGCTTACTCTTTAAGAATACTAAAGTCATATTGAGTCCATGATTTCAAAAATCTTTATTGGTTTCCTACAGCTTTCTAAAGAAAATAATTTGTTTGGTATGAAAAACCCTTCATAACATGGCATACCACTCATTCCACATAATGTGGTGCAGTAGTGTCAAATTCAAATAACACGGGGCCACTAAATCATGCATATGGATTCTTGTGGACTGTACATTGATTTAGAAAATCATATATTTACATAATCTATGTTTTATTGTGGTTTTTTTTTTGTTAACTATTTCCCAATTACATACTAGTCTGGTTTGGGCCCCACTTGGGAACTGGCCCACAAACCATATATTTGGAACCTCTGGCACAGTGGATAGACTATTGGAATGAGATTCAGGAAAGACAAGGGTTCAAATCCCCCCTCGGCTACTCGTTAGCTATGTGAACTTGGGCAAAATACTTAGCCTCTTTGTCCCTTACTTTATTCACCTGTGAACTGAGGAGATTGGCCTATAAAGTCCCTTCTAGGCTGAAGTATACATTCATGATCTAATTAGAAATTAAATTTCTGTGTGGCACCTATTTTTGATAGTAAGTGATGACTTTTTTTTTTTATCTTCCTTACCACAAATTTAATGCTGCTGCTCTCTCTGGGCCCAATTTTCCTCATTCATAAACAAACAAAAAACAAAAAACAACGAGACTGGGCCAGCTCCTGATCTATAAAATAAAACTAAACTCAATGGCCTCAAACTATTATTTACCCAGTGGTATGCTGGTAAATATCTGATGACTAACTCAGTGCCCCTGCCCAAAAGTACTTGGGATATACTTTTAAGTTTAATCTGCATTCTTAATATTTTCTGCATCATTTTCTCATGTGAAAACAATAAACAAAACAATGTCAAGCCCAGATTTATAGCATTTGCTGATTTTTGAGGTGTAAATGCCCATACTGAATATTTAACAATCAACTCTTGCTTGAGCACACCCCTTGTTTCTGCTTCTCTGTCTCTGAGCAAATGGAATATTATCTTTTCAAATATTGGTAGCCACTTTTTGTCATAGGAACTGAAACAATAAAGCTGTGCACGACACTGGAATTTATTTGCCTGGAAAGTAAATACATTTTCTTTTAAATGATGTTTACAGATTGGTTCTAGCACGCCAACAGCCCAAGTCAGCATTTCTTTAACTGCATTCCCTGGACCCCTAAGGTTCTTCTAAATAGTCTGTGGGGTGAACTAGGAGGAAAAAAAATCCTGTGTATATACAGACAAAGAGCAAATCCATCTGCTTCCTTTTCTGTCAGTCTCCACCTGCCACATGCTACTGCAGCTGGGCCCCTGCCATCTTCTACCTACTTAGACATCTAGCTCCTGTTTTAGTCAAAGCTACTTTAGGCGCAGGGAGCTAGCTAGCTGGAGGTAAAGACTTCAGCCAAACAGCAGAAGACCAACGTAGACAATCTGGGGGAGTAGGGCTTGCCACCACTCACCGTCAAGTGACTGATTCAGGCCAGAGCTTGAATCTCTGGCAGCCCAAACTCAGGCCTTCATGAATCCAGGCCTGGCACTCTATCCACTTTATCATCTAGCTACTTCACTTTCACCTTTCCCCTTTACTTTACATTCCTTCTCCTCTTTTCAAAATTCCATCACTTTTAAAATTTTGTTCTCATTTACGCCCCTCTGTTTACCCATTCTTCTCCATTAGGAAATATCCACTATTGGATGATGAGCTCCCTGAGGGCACAGACTTCTGCCTTTTTCTGTATCCCAGCTCTTAGTCCAGAGCCTGGCACATAGTAGATGGCCAATATATGTTTATTTGACGACTGACTGACAGTGCTTGGCACACAATGCCTACTTAAAAAACACTTGTTACTTTGCCTGTGTCCTAAAATTTTCAAATAATCCAGTAATCCTTGTTTCAAATATTCTTTGTTCACAAGTTAAGCATCAAGCCCTTTGAGAGATCATGCATCCTGATTTTTAATTTGTAAAATATCATCAAAGTACCCATGGCCCCCCATGATTCAGCAAATGTTTATTACACACCTACTGTTAAACAACTGCTTAAGCCATTGTGCTAAGCTTTAGGGAAAGGAAAAAAAATAAACCAATCTATAGCTCTCTTGATTTTGAACCTGTTGCTCACTGTATTTTCCAAGCCCTTCTTTCTATTCAAGCTTAGCAATGATCCTACCTCTAGAACTGGAAAGTAACTCAGATACCCTCCAGTTCAATCTCCTCATTTAACTGATAAGGAAACTGAGACTCAGAGAGGTTAAATTACTTATCCAAGGTCACACAGATAGCAAGCATCAGAAGGAAGATGTAAATCCAAATCTGAGGTCAGTGCTCTTACAAATGTACCATGTTGCCTTCTTGTACCATGCTGCAGATGGGATTCTTGTGCAGGAATGAAGTGGATTCTTTGGCCTCTTAGCTACCTTCCAACGCTGAGATTCTGTGACCATCAAAGGCAGACTTGGAGGAGCATAGTCGCAGAGAAGAACCTCTGTCTGTCTCTAAATATACACATACACACACACACACACACACACACACACACACATGCCTTGATAACAGTGGGGGAAGGGATATTTATAGACTAATTTCCATGATATAAACCTCAGGATTTTTTTTAAAGTATAGTAGCTAAGCTACAATTTTTTTTCTCTTTGTTTGAATAACTTCCCATAGGGAGGGCTCTACAGTAAGAAATCATGACTAAGTGAGAACAGGCAAGGAGATGTGACATGTAGGTGTTAATTAGGTAGCATTCCTGAAATCTGAAGCACTAGAAAGTGAACAGTGCCTGTATTTTCCTCAAAATTTAATTTTGCCTGCAGTCCCTGCCTAATTTCTTTCAGATTCAAAAAACATGGTTCTAGGCAAATTTACATGACTGATGTGTATTTTATACGTAAGTTCAAGCATGCTAACAACCTTGAATGTGAGATATTTTGCTTGTTAGAATAGCAGTTTTCTCCGCCCCCCCCCCCAAAAGATAAAAGAAGACTTCTCCTTCCCCCACTTCTCCATTCCTTTGCAGGGGAGGGAATGGGAGTTCACAGTCATGGAATGTTGCATATAATGTTGGATTTTTAAAAATAATGTATTGATTGGGTTTGCTGTATTTTTTTATAGTCTTTTTCTTTTAAAAATCCTTTATTATACAGGATAACTGGCAGACGGCAGGGATGGTATGCAGAGGGATATCTAGGTTAAATAAGAACAAAAGGTATTTAAAAAATCTTTTTTTTTGATTAGAAAAAAGGATATTAAGCCTTCTTTTGTCCCAGAATTTCTCACCTGAAATCAGTTCGGTAGCTAGTTATACGGCAGGTATTTTGTTCAGTGTTTTTATAGGGCAGTAATTAAGGTGTCATACTCCATCACTTGCACAAAATACTAATGAGGTCCTTTTTTTCTGTTTTCTACTTTTGTCTGAAAATGCTGTTTTCTGTAAAAATTAGCACTAGTGCTGTTTTTCAATTAGAATTAAATGTCAAGACTTATCTTGGTGTGGTGAAAATCATTCTGTGTATGGAAATTTATCCATTAATAACAATATTTATTATAATAAACATCCGCTTTAACCAGGCTCAATGTTTTTGAAGTTTCTGGAGACAAATAAAAATTTGATGTGATCAAAGGGGTAAGGATTTTATTTGCTCATCTGTCTGTTTATTTTTAACTGCACTGCGCAAGTAGTTATAGCTGAATATTTAAAGAGATCCAAATCACTCATTTCTTGTTTGCCAGGATTCATAGGAGAGGAAGAAAAACCTCCTTTTAAAGAGAATTTTAGAGTGAAAATTGATCTATCTGCTGTAGGTTTACTTTCAGGTTGGGAATTATTTTAAAAATATTCTTAATAGGTTTAATTATGCTGCAGCACAGTCCTCAAGTGTGGGCAGCACTGGTGATGGCTGATACCCCCCTAGTAGTCACACACTGAAATGCAGATGTAGTGGTAAATGGTCTTCAAAGGTGGCTGCCCCCAAACTTCCAAGGATGATCAGTCTGCCTCGTCACTGAATGTATGAGGGGGGAAAATCAAATGGCAGGCACATTTACATCTCTGGGTATAAATAGACATTTTCCAAATTTCACTGCATCATTTTTAAATAAGCAGAGACTGGAATCATAGGATGACTATATGCATGTAGTAGGAAAGGATTATTTCCTTGTACTGAATGATACACTTGGACAAACAGACCAACCTTAGACATAAGCTTGGCTACTGGTGTCCATAAGGAAGGTCTCCTGCCTACATATCTCTGTCTTTTGGTCTCTGAGATTAGATTTCAGCTAGAACATTTACCTTAATCAGTATATAGATTAAAAAGAAAATCTATAGATCCTTAACATTTTACTCCAAAGTATCATAGCCTCATTACCATTTTATAGTTTCTTTGCTAACATTTTATTTACTTTATTTTGCTTCAAAACTCATTACATATAATACATTATATTTTAAAAGTTTAACATATGTATATATAACCTACAGTAATATATAAAAATATTATCCCTATATATTAGAGATATAGTTTTCTTTATTTGGATGCTCTGTGCTTTAGGTATCAAGACTACATTTATTTTATGGAAGGCATTTTGCAGGAAATATTCTTTTTCTATTTTTTCAAACAGTTTATGTAACATTGCAATTAATTGTTTTTCAAATGTCTTACAGAATTTTCTTGTAAGTTCATTTAGACTTGGGATTTTTTTCTTTCCTTTTTGGAACTTGTTATAGATAGTTCAATTTTTTTTCCTGAAACTGGGTTATTTAAATATTATATTTCTTGTTCTGTTTATCTGAGAATTTTATATTTTCAAGAATATTCATCCATTTCATTTTTGTTTTCATTCTTATTGGAAAAGTAGGCAAAATAGTTTCTTTTTTTTTCTTCTTTTTTTCTGAATTCACTGTTTTCATTTTTGATAACTCATTGGTTTTCTTTTTTTTTTTTTTACAAAAAAGTTCAGCTAATTGTGTTATTTGGTTTAAAAAAATGAGTTCCTAGTTTTACTTATTAATTCAATGGTTTTTTTACTTTCATTTTTGTTAAACTTTTCTTTGATTTTCAAATCAAAATTTAATTGGAGTTTCATTGAGGTTTTGTAATCTGTTGTTTCTCTAGTTTTTTTTTAGTTATATGCTCAATTGTTAATCTTTCTTTTATTGATGAAAGTACTTAGAAACATTAAATTTCTCCTAAAAACTGCTGTGGTTACATCCCCCAAATTTTGGTATATTGACCATTTCTTATCTAATATCCTCATTCCAGATATTGGAACCTTAGTCAATTCTGCTGAGATAGTGTAGACTTTCTGCTCTTAATCCTTTATCATTTTATAGACCAGTAGGCCCATAAAGACCCCTTTTTTAAAAAAAAAAACAATTTAAGGAAACGTGATGGTAATTGCTTACTAGTAATCCTTGATTGAGAAAATGTTGTTTTGTGTTCATGAATTTATATGTCCATGTGCTTCAAGTTATGCTTTAAGCTGAAACAAGGTAAAATAATTAATGATGATGATGATGATGTTGGTGACTTGTGTATACATATAGTATTTTAAAGTTTTAGAGTGTTTTAGATAGTGTGTCCCAAAAGTCTTGGTGCAATTTAAAGCTATAATGGCCTAGATGACAATAGCTTTCAATTTGTAATTTAAATTATGATAGTTTTTAATCTATTTTGACCTAAAATTGCACCAATACTTTTTGGACACCCTGTATATATATATTGCATTTGAGCCTCAACACTGTTGGTTGTAGATTATGGTTACAGACAAGGAAACTGAGGCTCAGAGAGTTAATGATTATAATAGAAGGATAAGTGGCTATTTTAGTGAATTTTCAGCTCATTAACAATGTAACACAAAGCCAAAAAAACTAACATGATCTAAAGCTACATTGAGAGAAGTATGGTGTCTGGCAAATAGGAGTTGATAATGCCATTGTTGGTTTTTGTCCTTTGTTCTCAAAGAGGACCATGAATAATAGTTCCATTGCAGGGGCAGCTAAATGATGCAGTGGATAGAGCAGTAGGCTTGGAGTCAGGAAGACTCATCTTCCTGAGTTCAAATCTGGCCTCAGACACTTACTGGCTGTGGGACCCTGGGCAAGTCATGTAACCTTCTTTGACTCAGTTTCCTTGTCCATAAAATAAGATGGAGAGAGAAATGGCAAACCTGCTCCATTATCTTTGCCAAGAAAACCCCAAATGGGGTCAGGAAGATCTGAAACAGCTGATTAGCAATTACACCACCACCACTACCAAAAATTTCATTGCACTGTGATCTGGTTAGATGACTTTTGGAATACAGTGTTCAGTTCCTCATGCCACATTTTGAAAAGGATCCAGAGAAGCTTGCAGACATCTGACCGAAGTCAACCTGACTAGTGAGAGCGTTAGAAGCAATGCCACATATGAAGATTGCCTGAAGGAACTGGGGATGTTTACTCAGAAAAGAGAAGCCTCATAGGGGAACGTGTTGATAGCTGTCTTCAACTATTTCAAGAAATGTCATGTTGGAAAGGCATTAGATGTGTCTGTTTGACCCTTAAAGGGAAGAACTAGGGTGAAAGTCAACATACATTCATTCAACACTTGTCATGTATGAGGTTTCATGGTAAGCAATGGGGATACAAATAAAGGCCCAGAATCTCTCCCCAAAACAAAAAACAAACTAAAAAACCCAGTCCCTTCTCTCACAGAGCTTATAGTCTAATGGGTGAGATGACAGGCAAACAACAATGTACAGACAGGGTAAACTGGAGGTAATCTCAGGAGGGAGGCACTCAGATTAAGGAGGACTGAGTGGAGGCTGCTGGGAGGCCAGTTTAGGCTCCACAAAAGAAGCCTTCCGATACTTCTCCAAATGTATCAGGGACTTGCCTTGATAGGTAAGGGATTCCCTGTCAGTAGGGCTCTTCAAAAAGAAGCTTTATGACCACTTGTCATGGATTTCATAGAAATACCTATGCAGATATGGATTGGCTTAGAGGCTTCTGAGCCCTTATTAACTCTGACTCTATGATGGGAACCTGAGGTTTCCTTGTACTATTACTAGTAATCGATAATAACTAATATTTCTATAGCATGTTAAGACTTACAAGGAGTTTTACAGATATCATCTCGTTTTATCCTCACAATACTGGGAAACAGGTACCATTAGTATCCTCATCTTATAGATGAAGACGATGCAGACAGAGGTTAAGTGACTTGTCCAGGGTTACACATCTAACAAGTGTCTGAGAATAACTCAGACTTTCTTATTCCTGATTCCAGGTCCAATGTCACCTACCTGCCTAGTATAGTATATAATATTAGCTAATGCTCATGTTCTGTATTTCACTGGGCAAGGGGTACTGTAGTGTCAGGAGAAAGATACAGTCAAAGGGACATCTCGCAGGAAGGAAAGGGAAATCCCTCTTGAACTTCCTTTTTGGGCAGTCATGATATAAACTGAGCTCACTTCCAGCAAGGTGACTTCCATATGGATGCTACTCAAGAGAAGAATGTGTTTTGTCATGACCGCTCACTGACAAAGCTACAGACGTGTACCTAACACAAAGCAGTATTTTACTTTGAGACAGAAGAAATGTCTGTCTGACTTTGAGCACATTTTGCAGGAGGTTAGTACAACGGCTTTGGACTCTGGGTTAAAGAACAGATTAACTCTGTATCTAAGATGATGCTAGGTTACTTCTGGATTCTGTTTACTTCTGGATTCCAAATTAAAAAACAGAACATTGCAAAATAGAAAGCATCATGCCCACTGAGAATGTTCCTTAACAGTTGCAAAAAACCAAACAAACCCTATTCCTCCTTTGTAGTGACACGTAGAAAACAATGTGCTCTTTCAAAAGATCATGAAGTGAGGTTCTTGACATTTTTGGTTAAAGGGCGAGTTTGATTATACACTCTTTTTGAAAGTAAGGAAGCATTTGAAGCAGAGCTGGTAGAAGGGCAACTGGGGAATGTTTCTATATGAGTCAAATGATTTTTTTTTAATTGAAAGGGATAAAATGCAGAATCTGCATACTGTCCATGCTTAAACATGGCGACTGTGTAATAATTTTTTGTGGGATTGCACTGGATATCATGAAATGTAATTTCATTTTTTAGTGCCATTTTATACTCTCATAATGCAACATATTTAATTTGCCTTTGTGTTTCCTAACTCATCTACCCAGGACGTTAAACTGATATTCAATTGGCTTTTCCATTTAGAAAGACAAGTTAATTTGTATGAGAGCACTGACATAAGTGAAGCCACTAGTCAGTAATGAACACTGTATAAATGTTGACCTAAATGGCTTTAGGATGTGTTATGATCGATTACCCTTAGAGACATCTGAACAGTCAGAGTTATGAAACATTCAAATTTGCCTGATGGCAGTGCATAATTTGCCTCTAAATTGCTGCAATATGAAAATTGTGTATCCTTGACATCTCACGAGATGTTTGTAAAGTGCTTAGCAGAGTACCTGGCACATAGTAGGTGCTTACTAAATGCTCCTTACCTTCCCCCTTCCTTTTTCCCCTCTTCCCTTCCCCTAGCCTGAGACATGAGAGGAATTTTTAAAAAGAATCCTTTTTTTAAAAGATGGTTCTAAGAACATGGTTGTTAGGATGACAAAGTGACATAATATTTGTAAAATGTTTTATAAACCTTAAAGTTTTATATAAAATGCAAGCTATTATTATCGTATAATATACATTATGTTTTCCTAGATCATATAAACTGTATATTATATATGGTAATACATAATAAATTTGTAATTATATTTATATATATATGATATTATATATGACATAAGCTATTATTATTATACATTTTAAATTCCAGATTGTTTCCTTGTTATTTCTTTTATCTTGATGATATATGGAAGTGGAAGGTAAGGGGAAAGAATTCTTTCCAAATTAGTTTCTTACAAGGAAAAGACGATCTAGGAATAAAGCTTATATCTAGAATAGAAGGCCCTTTCCAACTCTAATGGTTTAACATCTTTGAGATAACAGGAAGGCTAAAGTGGAAAAGGTGACATGATTCACTGAAAAGTCACCAACAAAGGACCATATAAGGCATGTATTTTTCTATTTAAAGTACACTGAAACTGTTTTTTTTCTTTGACTCTCTTTGGCTATCTGTCCCTCCTACAATATGCCTCTGAACCCTCAGAATGGTCCTGAATACTATAATTAATTATACTGGTACTTGATGTCCTGGCCCAGAATTCAGCTTCTCTGTGACGGTATGTAATGCAAAGAATGCTAGGGTTAGTGCTGTGAATGAAACTTGTGAATTAAAAAAATAGTCAGACTTTTGGAAACTGCTCGAGGAAAGCCATCTGCTTTAAAATGTTTAGCTCCAGAAGCAATAGTGGAAGAGAATATATAGTTGAAACTGATTTATAGGAGATAAGCTCTATCTCCATCTCCTGACAATCAAGTTAACATCTGTTATCTGGAGCTCTCATTGTCCAGTATTTGCTGAACCATGGAGTTAGAAGGATCTATAGAGTTAATTTGGAGGGAAAGTGTTTTGCTCGGACTGGAAGAATCATGAAGCAATTGAATGTGTATTAATATCTGAGTTGTAGGCAACTTTCCTCATGCGGTTCTCACTTGGGAAGGTATTTTTGGAGTGTCTGTGA
The DNA here is from genome assembly GCA_028658325.1 of Potorous gilbertii. Classification (NCBI taxonomy): domain Eukaryota; kingdom Metazoa; phylum Chordata; class Mammalia; order Diprotodontia; family Potoroidae; genus Potorous; species Potorous gilbertii. The sequence continues at coordinate 565,894,896 of CM053770.1, forward strand.
CATAGTCCACGGTCAGTCCCTTGATTATGGGTGATAACAGTGCATTCCATGGCCTTGCTGATTTCACTACAAATCTGTACCTTGCTGAGCTCAGAAGCTGAATTTGCTACTTGTGACTTTAGCCATAGTGGGAAAATAACAACTGGCCAAAGGGATGACTTCATAAAAACTGTCCTTAAACATCTTATAGGACTTGTGATTTTTCTGTGTCAATATGGTAGCTCCAAAATGTCAACAGTATAATATTTCTGGAGGATACTGTATCAGTCCAAGGGTGCTTTTCTGTATGAAAACCTCGATGATTTTATCTGCTTTTTGAAGCTCTACCTTCCACCCCTTAATCCCCAATTTAGGACCGGCTCAGACAGCATTCTATACCAGGAAGTTTGAGGTAGGGTAAATACCAAGATGTCTGTGAATTCTCAAACCTCAATTACATGTAAAAATGTGAACAGGAAATATATAAACATAAAATATAAACATGAAAAACAAATATACTAGCTATTGATTATTTTCTACAAATGGATTTATTATAAAATCCCTTTAAATAGTTATTTGACTTAAATTTTTTTTAAATTAGAAAAACTTTTCAGAAAACATTCATTGATTAAAGCAAAGGAATAATAGAATGCTAGTTTCTCCCTGTTCTTCATCTTGGCTTCCAAGTTAGACTCCCTAGAGGCCAATCAAGCTTTTCTTGGTAGATAACCTACACTCTTAGAAGGTGTGGGGAAAGAGTAGCAGTGGCCTGTCACCCCTGGAAATCTCTAGCTGCCAGGAATCATGGGACTTGGCTCCCTGCTGCTATTTTTCTTGGAAGAGGTTGGATCTTTAGGGAGGTCTGAAGGGCATTTAAACAAGTATGACTTTAATGTGAATTGTAGGCTAGCATGAGAGAGTCTATCCTCCAAACGGATTAAGGACATGATGGCAGCTTCTTTGCGGCTGTATAAATATAGAGTTTTGAATTCTCTGGCTCAAGATGCTAATTACTCTTTTCAATAATCTGATTACTCCCTATAAAGTATTGCGTCCCTGGCTCCCCGCCTTAGAAAGGGTCATTTGTTAACTTTTAGTATATGGGATAATATTTTTAACCTCTGTGTCTGTTTGATACTTTCTATAATTAGAGAAAGAATGGAAGGTAAAGTGCATTTAATACTAAAAGAGTACATTGAGAGGCAATGTTGTAAACACAAACAATAAAGAAAACACACTAACATACTTTTTAAAGCCCTGAGGGTGATGACTTGATTATTTCTTTTAGAAAGTCTTAAATTTGATCAAACAACTACACTGAAGACTAAAAATAGAGAGAAGCCAAGCAATTATAAGATTATCTTTAGCAACAGTGAACTGCTTGTAGCATTTTTGGTAGGTGGTTCATGGTTTGAATGTGTTCTATAAGGTTATCCAAGTAAACTTAGTTTGCTTCAGGTACCCTGAGGAAATCAGAGGACCAGCTGCTGAAGACAGAGAATCCCAGAATGCATCATTTCTGAGCCAGTCCAGGGCTTACCTTTGTCTTTTAAAATTTCAATTGATATTTTTGTTTTGTAATATCACCATCATTTCCCTGCATATTTCTCAGGCCTTGCCTACCCAGAGAATCATCCCTTTCAACAAAGAATAAGGAAGAAAATAGAAAAAAAATTCACAAAACAACCAGGCCTGACATCATCTATAATATTCCACACCTATAGTAGCCTACCTTTGCACTGGAGAGGGATACATTTTCATGTCTCTTCGTGAGTCCAGATGTGATAATTGCAATGACACAGCAATGCAGTTTTTGCTGCTTTGTTCTCATGGGTGTTCTGATAGTATTTATTAAGAGACCTCTGTTTTATCAGAACTTCAGAGAGCAAGGCATTTAAGATGACAATAACCTTAAATCTGACCACATATAAGTCAATTACAGTTTTAGGTTTCCCCCCCTTAGATTTTACTTGACTTGTGGCCTAATTAACTTGGTAAAGTTATTTGCAGTTTCTGACAAAACTACCTTACCTTAGGTCCTAATGCTGCCCCTCAAAGTGGATAAATTGAGATCTGCTCCTGAAATTAGTTGTGGCAGTGGAGGAGAGATGGGGAGGACTGCTTTTGTACACATGAAAATGCCTTGGAAATAGCTGGATGGCATGTCATAAAACTGTTGCAAGAGCTTTAGTTCTGCAGTTTGAGCACCTAGGTCCAAATCTTGCCTTTGCTGCATTTTCCTTGTGTGGGCTGGGACAAGGTATTTAACTTTTCTGGACCTCATTTCCCTCATCTATAAAATAAAGAGTTTGAGCTAGAGGGTTTTAAAAGCCTCTTCCATGACCGTGGAAGATTATATAAAAGTTCACAAAGCATTTTAAGGATTGCAAAATGCTTTCTTCAAGATAATCCTGGAAGGAAAGTTATTGTGCCACTCCCATTATCTCCTTCTAATAGATAAGAAAGGTGAATTACAATTAAGCAGTGACGTAGAAGCCTGGCCTGGAGTTAGGAAGACTCATCTTCTTGAGTTAAAATCTGGCCTTAGACACTTACTGGCTGTGGGACCCTGGACAAGTCACTTAACCTGGTTTGCTTCAGTTTCCTCATCAGTGAAATGGAGAAATTAATAGCATCTGCCTCCCAAGGTTGTTGTGAAGATAAAATAAGATAAAAAGCTTAGCACAGTGTCTGACACATAGTAAGTATGATGTAAATGTCAGTTATTACATTACGATTGCATATGATCCTCCAGCAGCTTGTTTCTAGGTCACAGTCAAACAAGTATATCTTCCAATATAATGTAAAAGTACATTTTGTTTTATTTTGTTTTTTCTTTTCCCTTATGTTTTGATTTTTAAATGACAGCACTTATGGGTTGTGTGTATCTCACTTTAATTGTGCCTGCCTATCCCCAAAGTCAAATAAAACATTCCAGATCCCTAGGCCCCAGGGGGTGGGCCATATACTTAGACATTAGAGATCATCCTACAGTTTCACTAAGCCTCCTGGATCGCCAAGCACTGTAAATGTTTCTCTCCATGCTAATCATTAATTTTGCTTTTCTTAATAAATGATTTTTTGTCAAGCAGTACAAGATGGAAGAGTGAGTCAGCTCTCTGGAAGTTTCTTCTCATTCTTCCCCTCCTCTTTCTCATACCGTATGAATGCACTTGTTTGGGTGGTCTAACTATTAATTCTTCCAGCATGAGGATAATTCATCAAAGTCAAGCATCTCTGCTGCTAAGCAATGTAAATATTCATGTAAATATTGAGACTGTCAGAATCTAGGGTAAAACTTTCCTCAAGTGCTTTCAGTGCTTTTTAAAGGAAGAGAAAGGGCAGTGTGAACCAACTGACTTAGACTGAAAAAAGCATCGGGTTTGCTGATGCTGGGATAAATTTAGTTTATAATGAGTTAATAGTGAATTATATTTACCAAGGGGTCACTTAGAAGTATAGGTTCTCCCTGAAATTAATATCTTTCTATTTATCTCCCACAAAGTAAATTAAGATGTGAGGTATATTCTCTATCTGAGTAATTGTGAGGGATTGTACAAATACATTTCTGCCCTGTTGTTTGCTTTCCTTCCCTGGATTTTTATAGTCATCTCCGTTGTAAAATAAATCCTCCAGTTTAATTATCTATGTTTGTCTGGGTTCACTTAAAAATTTATCCCCGTGTTGCATAAGTGGAATCAGGAAATATGGTTTCAAGTTCAAGTTCTACTACTAACTAGCTATGCTATTTCTTAATTTCTCTGAGCCTCAGTTTCCTAATCTATAAAAGTGGGGTTTGTTCTAGATGATTTCTAAGATTCTTTTCAACTTCATGTTATGGGAATGCCTTCATGTTATGGGAAAACTGCTGAGTTTTGAAATGTAGAATGTTTCACTGACTTAGTAGAATACTCATTGAGCAAAATTACTCCATATTTGGTAGGGTTTTGGAGTTATCCATGTGGCATTAGATAAGTCAGTCAATAAGCATTTATTAAGTCCCTACTATTTTCCAGGCACTGTGCCAGGGTGGGGAATCTGTGGCCTCAAAGTCTTCTAGGTCCTTGGGTGTGGCTTTTTGATTGAGTTCAAGTTTTATAGAACACATTCTTTTATTAAGGGGATTTGTTCTGTGAAGTTTGGATTCAGTCAAAGGGTCCCAATTGAGAACCTGGAAGGCCACATGTGACCTCAAGGTCACAGGTTCTCCACCTTTGCCTGCTCTGTGCTAAGTACTTGATTTGATGGCACAGAGAGAAATCATAGAGTATCCATTTATGTCACTACCTAGTTTTAATGCTCAACAGCTGTTCCTTACAGAATCTCAGGTATTGGAATTTATTCTTAAAAACAATGTAAGATCCTATGTCTTAGAGACTGATCCACAATGCCATGTGTGTCTTAGGATCACAAAATTTTAATGCTTTAAGAGACCTTAAAGATGGTTTAATTCTCCTTTTTTTTAATGATAAGGCCATAGTTTACAATCCAGTACAAATTGTCATGGTTTTCCAGCAGTAATATGGCTACTAAAAGAGTTGATGTAATCGTTGTCTGCCTAGTAGCCAGAATGAGGAAACTCACAGTCTCACTGCATTCTGTGCTGGTTGTACCACCTCCAGGGGGACTGTGTTCTGTTCCTGGCTCATTAAAAGGGACACTGAAAAACTAAACTATAGCCCATCTAGAGGAGAGCAACTGGGGTGGTGAGGGCACACAGAACCTGTTCATGAGTATTGGTTGAAAGAAACTTTAAACTGAGAAGAACTGATTGCTAACATCAAACATCTGAAAGGCTGTCACGTGAAGAACGCAGTGTTCACATGTAGAAAACCAGAAGAGACCTCAGAGGCTGGCTGGGCTAACCTTCTCATTTATATCACAGAGGCTCAAGCTGCTGGGCAGTTATTATGGGGTTTCCTCTATAGAGTTAGTCTATGGCCTCTGGGATAGTCTGTGGCTTATAGTCAGTGTCCTAAATATAGCTGAAAAGCACTTGGGGGAAAGGACAATTTCCCTTGGCCAGCTTTTGACAATTTGACAACAGAGAATCCTTTCAACTATGGGAAAATGAAATTATTATTACTTCAGGGGACAGCTCAGTGGGAGACATATTCTGATCCTGGAGCGCCTTTTTGTGGATACTTACCTGTGGTGGTTCTGACTTTTGTGTCCAGCTGAGCTGCTTTGGAGCTTAGCTATCCTCACTTAGGTAAGCCTGATAGCAATGGCACTAGATTGGACATTATTACATTTTAGTGAGGTAAGCTGAATTCTGTTCAGCTCTGTTTGTCTCTGTGTGTGTGTGTTTATGTGTGTGTGAGCTCACACATGGGTATGCATGTGCATTTGTGTGCCTATGTAAGCCCACTGTGTACAAAACAGCAGTCTGGCAGTCATTTGTGTTAAATTGATTTGCTAGGTCTCTTACTCATGGATAAGATAGATGGGTTATTTTTAGAAATGCTTTATGTCCTAGTGCCCTATTTGCCTTAATGGAAAGTCAAGTTAGCCCAGAAGCTATGGATGTCAATTAGAAATTGCCTGTCTCGTTGCCCTCTTCTGTTAAATTAGTTTGAATAACGTTTGTTGAGCACAGGTCTCAGGGTGGAAAAGTCCTCCGGCAGGGGAAGAGGAATACTACTTTTTATGTAGGCTATCCCACAGAGGAATGGAGGAAAAAAAGGTAACTTGACCAAATGGACCAGTGCCTAAAATAGCACAGAATTTGTGTCATTCAAAAATGGGGTTTCTGTGAATGTTCAAAGGACTTTAGGGTATTCCCAGGCTGTATTCTGGGTCCCTTCGGGCCTAGGGTTTCAGGGTCTTCTATCAGAAGAGCTTTGAAAACCAGCATATTGCTTCCTGTGGACAATTTATGTTTTTTAAGTAGCCCTGAAGGTTACTACAAATGGAATGGCTGCTGGTACAGTCAATTCTCAATTATCTTTATTAATGGTGGGGATCCATGGAAGAGGGCATGGCTGTCTTATCCTCTATACTCTCCATTCAGTGCTAGAAATAGACTCTTTAACTGACAAAAGACCAGCTTTAAAGCAGAATTAGACTCCCTCATGGCAGTTCACAGTGTCCCTGAGTCAGAGAGATAATTTGTGGTTTAAAAGACTTTTTCTTCTTGCTCCTTTTGGGGTAAAATAAACAAAGAACCTGACTAGAACAACACAAAATCACAGGATTTGAAAGTCATTTTAATATCACAAATGCATATTAAGTGCCTACAATGTGCAAAGACCTTGTTAGTGTTGGAAGATACCTTGGACATAATCCAGTCTTATTTTTCATTTTATAGGTGAGAAAACTGAGGTCTAGACAAATGAAATGACATGCTCAAGGTCATATAGCTAATTCATGTCAGAGACACAGGACTTAACCTAATCTCTTTAAGTCCAGGGCTTTTTCCCTACTTGATTACGTCATTTCAGTATTAACATGAATAAGAATAGTCTACCTAAATTTGCCAATGGAGAATTCTACAGATAATTAAACATCAATTGTAAGAATGATTGCAGATTAGCATCATTTGTCATGGCAGATTTATTGTGTAGCGTTTTCTTTAATGAATACTATGCAAACAAGTAGAATTATTATTGAAATCCAAAGTGCGGGGTGTTTGGGTTTTGAGGTTAAGTTTTTTTGTCTTTTAATTTAAAGCCATATTCTAAAAGAAGCTTTGAGGTAGTAGTGAGGAAGGCAGGGCAAGGTAGTTAAGTGGCACAATGGATAGAGTGTGAGACCTGAAGTCGGGAAGATCTCAGTTCAAATATGGTCTCAGATAGGTACCTTGGACAAGTCACTTAACCCTATTGCCTCAGTTTTCACATCTGTAAAATGAGATGGAAAAGGAATGACAAACTATTCCAGTATTTTTACCAAGAAAACTGCAAATGGGGCCACGAAGAATTAGATATGATGAAATGACTGAACGGCAGCAAGGGATAGAAGAATGTACATCAGCTTTCAAAGTGATCCTATCTTTATATTGATAAGTCAACATAATATCGCATACTCTGTGTTTGTATTGCTTGTTTTAGGCATTAAGTTTATGAAGCATGTTTGCTGTCTGAACCTGTTAGGTATTGATCTCTACCAGTAATCTGAAGTTATATTACTTTATTTTTGGAATGGGAATATAGAGTATAGAGGCTTACTTCATGTTGTAAATTTAAATGTACTTTTCTGATTAACTAGAAGTTTATTGTTTTTTATTATTTTAAAATAATCACAACAACGAGGGCAGCTAGGTGGCTCAGTGGATAGAGTGCTGGACCTGGAGTCAGGAAGACATCTGAGTTCAGATATGGCCTCAGACATGTACTAGCTGTGGGACCCTGAGCAAGTCACTTAACCTTATTTGCCTTAGTTTTCTCATCTGTAAAGTGAGCTAGAGAAGTAAATGTCAAATCATTCTAGTATCTTCGTGAAGAAAACCCCAAATAGGGTCATGAAGAATTGGACATGACTGAAAAATGACAGGACAACCACAAAAAAAGCATTATTAAGCTTCTTGAGTAAATCATACATCCCTGTAACCTTTGCTATGAGGCATTCAAGGCAATATAAATCATAGTTCCTTGGTTTCAAGAAGTTTAATTAGCTTTCTTTTTCTAAACTCTATGCAGACTAAAATTCATTGATGAAGGCATCCCCTAGTGAGTTTCTAATGGCCATATTCAGTAACCTCATCCTATTTGACATTTATGTAATTTTAATACATATGGGAGATACAAGATAGCACAGAGGTTAGATAGCTTTCCTCAGAGCCAAGAAGACCTGTGTTCAAGTTCTTCCTCTGACACATTCTGACTATGTGATCCTAACAAGTCACTCAATCCCTTAGTCCCGGAGGCAGCTCATTGAGCTCATAGAGAAGATGCCAACCTACAGTGGCAAATGAGTGATGCTGCAGGATGGTGGTAAAGTGGTGAGCAGAGAGGGAATGAGATTTGTGTATCTTAGGCAGGGCCTGGCAGAGTATCTGTACCTTACTTAGGAATTAACATGAATCCAGATGTGGTTCTTAGCTTTGCCGGTCTAGAAATCTGGTTTTATCCATTCACCAAAGGAAGATCAGACTCCAAAGGGCAGAGTCATGCCAACTCATAGAAGAATGACATAAACCAGAATACTGGGTTATTAATTTATAAGGGGAGATGAAAATAACAGAGTAATTGGTCCTGGTCGTTTGAACAGGACACTCTCTCCTCTAGGCAGTTCTTTAAAAAAACAATAATTGGAAACAGAGTTCCTTAGTAAACAGAGAAATAACAAAGGGAGTTTTGGTATTATTAAGGATTATTGCTTTAAAGCTTTGACACCTTGATGAATGATTCTTCTACAATCAAGAGATATTTCCACTAGGATTACCAGTATGGGTCATTATAATGGGGAGATACCCCAGATAGTGTTAGAAACACATGGCCAAAATAGAATATTTGAGTTTTCTTTTTCTAAACTCTATGCAGACTAAAATTCCTTGGTTAAGGCATTATTTCCTTCTCCCCCAGTGAATTTCTAATTGCCAAGTTCAGTAACCTTTTAAAATTCCTCATCCTATTTGACATCGGTGTTACACTTAATACTATTGCCCATCCATTCCTATATATACTTTCCTCCCTTGGCCTCTAAGATATCACATTCCCATGCTTCTCCTACTGATCCTCTCCAACCTACCCCCTTTTCTTTAGGTTGTCTTTTCCCCAAGTTTTGTTCTTGGTGTTTTTTTTCTCAATATACACTTTCCCTTAGGAAATCTCATGGCTTCAACTCTCACTTCTAAGAAGACTCGCAATCTTTCTCTCCAAGTATGATCACTCTCCTGAATCAGACTCATATCTCTAATTGCTTACAAGGCAACTCTGTCTTGATATCCATTCCATTAGTGGTGCAGTGGATGGAGCACCAGTGCAGGAGTCAGGAGGACCTGAGTTCAAATCTCACCTCAGACACTTGACTCTTACTAGCTGTGTGATCTTGGGTAAGTCACTTAACCCCAATTGCCTCATCCTGGATCATCTTCAGTCATTCTGATGAAAATCTGGTCACCGGATTCAGATGACTCTGGAGGAGAAGTGAGGTTGGTGACCAGCACAGGCCTCCCTCACTCAAAACAAAGTCAAGTGCAACTCATGTCATCATTTCTGTGATGGCATGGTCTTCTTCGGCAGCAAAGGATGAAGATATCTTAAACCAAGCAAGAACAAAATCAAATCTCTTTCTGACTTCAATGTTTTTGTCGGCAACTCCACCATTCACTTAATCTCTGATGTTCAAAACTTTATTATTTTGGATTCTTCCTTCTAATTTATCTTTCATATCCAATTAGCTACAAAGTCCTGTAACCACTACATTATCTCTCCTGTCTGTTTTCTTCTACTCTCTATAGCCACTGCTCTCATCAAATGGCTAGCATGATTCAATAATATTCTAGGTCTCCTACCCCTAACTTTGATTCTCTTATCCCTTCCTCAATATAATTGTTAGATGCATCTTCCTTATTCCCTACTCTGATCATTTCACTCTTCAGTTTAGAACCTTCCAATGACTCTCTACTGATTACCAAGAAAATTTCAAACTCGTTTGTCTGGCATCCATGGGCCCCTGTAATCTGGCAACATTTAACCTATTCTGTTTTATTTCATCATGATCCTTTTTATGAACTCTATGGTCTTTGCTATCTAGATTTCTTGTCATCTACTGTATGTTTCCTATGTGTTATTATCTCTTTGCTTTAGGTTTTGTTGTTTCCCTTGCCTAAAATATCTTCGTTACCCTTTAGACTCTTATCTATCTAAGACCAATTTGAATGTCATTTGTCTTTAGGCAGGCTTCTTTAATCCCTAAAGCTGCTAGTGATCTGGTCCCATTCAGATTCTCTAGTTTTATTTTTTGCTGTAATTACCTATGTATGTATAATATTCTCTAGGTTGTAAGTTCCATAAGTGAAATATCATATCTTATTTAAATTTTGTATCTCCCTCAATGCCTGTCCTTAACTCTACTTTGCATACTGTAGGTGCTGAAACAGTGCATACTGAATTGGACAGGTTACAGTTGGATCACAGCATTTCTACATGTCTATACATCACTGTGCACAAATAGGTTGGAATGAAACAATGGGCACAGTAGGAAAGAAAGGGTAGATTTTAGCTTTGAGAACATGTCCCAAAATTTAATCAGCTTTTTTGGGAATACCACAGACAATCTTAGAGATTGAATTAGGAAAATTGCATTAGGTTTTAGACTTTGAAAAAAGGTAACAAATATGAGGGTAATCAATATATTTTAATTTTCTCTTGTGGCATTCTCTTGTGGCGCTATTCCATCTTTTTTATATTTGTTATAGTTCTCTTACTTAATTTTCTCTTTCACTCTTCATCCTGATAACTGAAAGCTTTTAATTTTCAAAGAAGCATCCACTTGGGCTCATGGCCTTCCCACCTTAGAGTTTTGGAGACAAGGCATATCATTATCACTGCAGGTTCCTGAAAGCTGTACTAGCCCTACATCACAGATATATATGAGGAACCGGAAAGCCGAGATGCAGAGCCTCTATGGGGGAATTTGGGATTGTGGGTACCTAGTGGTTGTTGAAAAGTGCAGGATCTGATTGTAAGAAAAAGCAATCTTGTTTTGGTCACATTAAATCCAAGCTGGTGGTGAGCTATTCATTTGGAAACCACTGTAAATGGTGAGAGAATTAGGCCTTCAATGAAAAAGGGAGACCAAGAATGAGTACCAGGTGGACATAGGGGTCACTAGCTTTAAGATCATAGCTCTAAAAAATGTGAATGGATTATTTACTTACGGTAAAGTGAGAGAGCTCTGAGGCCTCAGTTTGTGAGCAAGAAGACCTGTGGAAAAGAAAATAACTACTACTACAACTATTACTACCACTAGTTCTGCTACTACTAAGAATTCTATTACTACTATCAGGCTTATGGAAAATAGACTCAAGGGCAAGAGGTTTAACTTTTTTTCCTTTATTTAGTTACTTTAAAATGGTAAGACTTAGTCATTCGATCCTAGTAACACACTTTGTAAATGAGGTGCTATAGAAATTAAAATAAAATAACTGATTCATTAAGTGAACATTTCCATAGCACAGCTCTCCTACTGTGAGAGAGAATACATAATAACGGTAGAATGATTATTGTTAGACCCCATTAAGGAAGGAATGAGGTCTTTTTTCTTCCCCTCTTAAAACAGGAGGAGGGCTTCCTTGTGTCTGTCTACCACCAGCCACCAGATTATACTTCATTTAGTTCCATTGTGATTTTATCAGTGTCATTTCTTTCACTCCAACACTTGAACCTTTCATAACTGGCTGTTAATTGACAGCTCTCATATAGTGCCAGAATCCCAATTTACTTTTAATGAACTGTTAGAAATGAAGTCTGTCTAATCATTTTAAAATTAAAAGATAAACTGATTTTTAAGTTAGAAAATGTATGAAAAATTGCATCAAATCTTTTTTTGGACACAAATTATAGAAATGTTTTGCTTCTTTTAAAATCTTATGCATTTTATTTTGTGTTCTTGGCTGGCAATATAGGACCTTTCGATTTAGTATTGGAAGGAACCTTAGAAATCATCTAGTCCAAATCCCTTATATTACAAATAAGGAAACTGAGGCCCAAAGAGATGAAGTTAATTACTTGAAGGTTGTAGAGGTAATGAGTGATAGAGCCAGAATTTGCATCTAGATTCTTTTACTCCCAAGTTAAATGCTCCCAAGCCTTCAAAGTTCCAACTACAGCTGATTCAATAACTTACCATCAGTAAGAAATTTAAGAGATTTTATTATAAACTCAGAGGGCTCGATATTTTATTTCACATATGCCATACTGATGTATTTTCATAGCCTTTTTAATATTAGTGTTATTGATTCAATGCCTTCATATGTGAGAAATGATATTGAATATGGATGATATAATCTCATCCCCATGAGAAAAGTAAGAGATTTAGAACTGGAAAAGACCCACATGATCATGGAGTCCAACCCCTCTCCTCATTTTAGTAAAGAGAAAATGATACAGAGGGAAATTAAGTGATTTGTCCAGGTTCACACTTCTAGGAAGTATTTGAGTCAAGATTTGAACCTAGGACTCCCTGACTCTAAATCTAGTGCTCCATCTACTACATTATGCTGTCTTAACTTTTTATTAGCCACATATACTAAAATGATCTTGAACCTGGAGAAGAATCTTTTGAAGCAGTTCAAATTGCTTTTTGATAGTATTTCCTGAAAGTTCCTAAATATTTTACATTTCTTGTAATAATAGAGTCACAAGAATGGAAGAGATCTCAAGAAGTCATGAAGTCCATTCTCACTGAATCAAGTAAGACTGAATCTATCTAGGATTACCTTCTAGGTGGCACAGTGGATAGAGCACTAGACCTGCAGTTGAGAAGACCTGAATTCAAATCCAGTCTCAGACACTTAATAGCTATGTGACACTGGGCAAGTAGATTAACCCTGTTTGCCTCAGTTTCCTCATTTGTAAAATGAACTGTAGAAGAATTGCAAACCATGCACCAAATGGGGTCATGAAGAGTTGGACATGACTAGACCTCCCACAAATTGGCATGTGTCTTTATACATCCAATGTAACAGAGACCCTTTATAGAAGATTCACCTCTCACTATCTAAACCCAAACCCTTGTCTTGCTCCCATTTCCCTTTTTTAAAATTTAATGTTTCTCAATGAACAAAAATCCATTTTCTCTCTCATTAAGAAAAAGAACAAACCTTTGTAATAAATATGCATAGTTGAACAAAAAAAATTTCTGCTTCAGCCACTTCCAAAAAATAAGTTTCATTATGAATCATGAGTTCATCATTTCTCTGTCAGGAAGTAACAGTTATCTAGACAGTCCTCCAGACTCAAGATTGTTCATTATGTTGATCAACGTTGTCTTTCAAAGTTGTTTGTACAAAGTTGTTGCTATTTATTCTCTTGCTTCTCCATTTATTCTACATCAGTTCATAAAAGTCTTTCCAGTTTTCTCTGAAACAATCCATTTCATCATTTCTCTAAGGACAATCGTCTTCCATTACATTCAAACATAATTGGTTCAATCATTCTCCAATTGATAGGTATCCTCTTTGTTTCCAATTCCTTGTAACTACAAAACTCTATAGATTCTCTTTCTTTGATTCTTTCTCTATACATTCTCTTTCTTTGATTCTTTTTAAGTTACCCCTGAGTCAAAGGGTATGTAGTTAATAACTTTTTTTCTGTTCCCATTTTCTGTCTTTTGAAGAGATAGAGAATAATTAATTGACTACTATTTTCTGTATAGTATATTTGGGGAACCATTTCTTCCCAATAGAGGTAGCTAGAAAGTGCAATGGATAGAGTAGTGGGCCTGGAGTCAGGAAGATCTGAGTTCAGATCCAGTCTCAGACACTTATTAGCTTTGTGACCTTAGGCAAATCACTTAACCTCTGTCTTGGTTTCTACAACTGTAAAAACAGAATGCTAAAATCTGCCTAGAAGGGTTGTTGAGAGGATCAGATAAGATAGTATTTGTAAAAATCCCTTAGCATAGTGCTTAACACACAGTAGGTGTTATATAAATGCTTATTCCCTTCCTTTTCCCCTCCCTTCCTAATATTGATTTAATGAAGGTATTCATGAAAGTGTACAAGCAAAATTCTTCTTTTTCGTTTAGGCAGGAGGAAAGATTGCCAAATCTCAATGCAGCACAATCTGCTGAATCATATTTCAGAATTCTAGGACAGAACCTCCCGGTTAGGGTAAAGGCAAGTAAAAACATAGACTCTATAGAAGCTTTTATAGGATTTCTCAATCTGAGCAATAAATCCTACTGGCAGCTAAGATTGTTAATTTTGCTTTTAGATCACGAGGTTCCTACTTAGTCCTACATAATTTTAGAAGAAAAGAATTCAGATTTAGTAGTGTGAGGATAGGGGTTTAATGGGATGATTTTATTTTTAAAGTGTTTACTCTCTTTGGTAAAGGGCCCTGTTTTGAAGGTAAGGTTTAGTGAATAAACAGGAATTTCAGTAGGGAGTGAATAAGTCTGGTTGATTAATTTTCCTTTGGGTTCTTTCCCCCAGTTGTTTTTAGATCTGGGAAGAAGAGTGCCTTTGTTTCATTACTTCATGTCTCCTTCTTGTCAGGAAAACAGTTTTAGGGGATGTTTAATTTTTCATTAGCCTGGTATTGTGCCTGATTTTCAATTTCTAGCTAAGTATCAAGAAATTAACATTCAGATGCAGCTCTGCAGTTGGCTGAATTGCCCAGAGACTGCAGCTCTCTTCTCCTGTTAAGTCATTGCTGTGCACTTAAAACATAAACTGGGTGTGTTTGTACCTGCTCTAATAGTGACTATGGGAAGAATGAATAAATTATCCTAATAGGAACATCTACATTAACTTTTAACATTTTGAACCAAGGACAAATGACATGTAGTGACATGAAAAACAGCCCTGAAAATTTTCTTCTTTCTTTTATTTGTGAGTAAGAAATGATTAATGTAGACCTGTGTACAGTTTAATAATGGTATTGCAAGTTCTGTTTTTCTTATTCAGCTACCTTCTCTTCTCTCTTTTGGAGCCCAAACAAATGTGTAAGAATATATATGGAAAACATGAATGAGAATATATTTTGTTAACATTGTCTCTGTATTTCTCAAAATTCCAATAAACAGGGATTTTTGGATTATATATAGGTGTTTATATATATACATATATATATATATATATATATATATATATATATATATATATATATATATATATACATGAAACCATGTATGCATGGATGTTAACCATGTATTTTAAGCTCTGGGGACTTAACTGCTCTTTATATCTATGGTTCTGACTTTGAGAGTTGTGATGAGAATTATTGGGAAGGAAGCATGCCATGCAGTAAGTGCTTAATAAATGCTAAGTTGAAGTGGCTTGACTGGCATCTGTTTTTGTTCTGTAGCTGCTAGATTTTCTGGGTTTTTTAAAGAGGTAGATAATAAGATGTGATGAGAGGTTAGGTATATCTCCTCATCATTCCCTCTTATTTTTTTAATGAAGGTAAGGTCACCTTTCTTCTAGAATGGACCTTGGCATACTCACACATTCAAATTCTCAGAACCTAGCATTCCCTTTAACTTTCTTCATTTTGCCCAAGAGAGTAAAGTATGTTGGAATTACCATGGAATTCCATTGATAAACATTGAAAAAAACTCATGTAACATTTTGAAGATGAGACAAAGAAAGGATAAACCATCTTCTTTTATAACAATGAGTCCTTTCTTTATAAGATCCTTACTCTAGCAATTCTTTATCCTTCCTCTTTCTTGCATGTATACTACAAAAAAGTTTACAAAAACAAAATAATATCAAAATTAGAAGAAAGGAGATATTTCTGGGATGTACAGGGAAGAATTCATGGAAGAGACAGCATTATTCTGAACCTTAATGAATAAAAAAGATGTCACTTGGCAATGGGGGAGTGCATTCCAGGCAGGGGTAGGGGCAGAAAAGTGCCACCCATGTTTGGAGAATGATGAGTAGTTTTGCCAAAGCACAAGGTAACAGCGAGAGAACTTGAGATAAAGCTAGAAAGATACAATAAGTTCACATGATAGATGATCTTAAATGTCAAATGCTAGCTGACTTTTAGAACATAAATTAGGAAATAGTGAGCTACTGAAGGTTTTTGAGCAGGGGAATGATATGGTCAGAGTAACAATATTTAGCAGATTAACTAGTGTGTGGAAGGTAGGCTTGAAACAGGGAGACCAGCAGTTAGGAGGATACTTCTACAATCCAGGCAAAAGTGACAATGCTATAAACTAGCACAGAAGCAATCAGGACAGAAAGGAAGGCATGGGTTCAAGAATCATTTTTAAGGAAAGATCAATTGATTAGATCTTTGGTGAGAGTAAGAAGAAAGAAAGAGTTGTTGAGGAGGTAAGCGAATCAAGAGACTATTTCTAAATAAGGGAGATTGGAGCAAGCCTGTAGGCAAATGGGAAAGAGAAGTAATAGAACGTAAGCTTCAAAGTCAGGAATGCCTGACTTCAAGTACTGGTCTACTACGTACCAGATGTGAGACTGTGGTTGGGTAAACACCTACTACCTCTGTGCTTTAACATCTCAACTCCTTAAGCCTATACATTGTGGAGAAGCACTGCATTGATAGAAGGAGCTCCCTACAATGATGAAATCTCAGGTTTGATTTTTTAAATAATTATATGATGACAAGTCTCTTGACTCATAGTCCTCATAATATACTGTGCCTGGTTTTATTTTTAATTAAATTTATTTAATTTTTAATTTATGAAATAAAACAGGCATTTCCATAATGTTGTATAATTTTTAAAAAGGCAATCACATGAAATTGCAAATCTATTATGTACAACTTACTATTCCTTTTAAAATATATAATAAATGTATGTAAATCTTTTCCTTTTTTTCTTCCCTTCCCTCCACCCTAGAGAGGATACCTTTAGACATAGATATGTATATATGTGCAGAATCATTCTATACATACTTCCATTCATCAGTTCTTTCTCATTTAAGAGGAATGAGGAGATTTGTGACCAACCGAAATGATGAAAAGAAGAGGGAAAAGGCTAGAGGGTAGGTTAAAGGATCTGGGGTGAATGTATAGAAACTAAAGCACTAAACTTGAAGTCATGAAGATGTGTTGGAATCCTACTTCTGTGGTTTACTAGCTGTGTGTTCCTAAGCAAGTCACTTGGCCCCTCCAGGTCTCAGTCTCCTCATTTGCAAATTGAGGGGTTGGACTCAATTGACCTCTAAAGTCCCTATCAGCTCTGTCTAGGAAGAGAGCTGCTTCATCAAATGAGACATTTGTAAAAGCACTTCACATAATGCCTGTCACTATATGAGCACTATTGAAATGCTTGCCATCATCATCATTATCACAACTTGAAGTTGTATTAAGGAGAATTCTAACAATATTTCATCTCCATTGATGCTGGAACATGAGAAAATGAATGCAAATTATTGGGAGGTACTGATGATTGCAAATCATATCCACATCTTATATTTTTATAGTCACTTAGGGTTACAAAGCACTGTCACATAAATTATCTCATTTGATCCCCTAAGGAGTTTACATTTTTTGTTAAACCGAGTTCCTATATTTAAGAGCCCTATAATCCAGAGAAGAGACAAAGTAGATGAACACAAATGGGACATAAATAAATGGAATAAGATAATACCAGAAAGTATAGAATGTATAGAAAATGCAAATATTTTCATTCTCATCGATTTTGCCTTTACCTAAGGGTATTTGGTTTTTCTAGATTCTTTTGCTGAATGAACCAGATTGCGCAGGGGACCTCTACCTCCTTTCCATCTTGATAAAATGCTTATTACCTTGAAATTGAATGCTTCCAAGAGAAGTCCCACTTGTCAACTCCTGTAGTCTGACAGTTCTGACTGACTTGTCTCTTCAGCCCCTCCCTTAGGCAAGGAAGTGGTCATGGACCTACCAAATATTACAGTTAGAAGGGACCTTAGGGGTCATCTGTTCCTGAAGCAACACCATGAGTCATCTGGTTTTTTCACATCATTCCTGTTTTCAATCATTTGATTATATTACACGCAGAATTCAGCACAGAATAACATTAGTGAAGTGGAGAGGACAACTTGAATGATGTAAGGGCTCAAATTACTGCCATTTGAGAATTGCTTAAAGGAAAGGCAAATATTCAGCTTGGAGAAGAGATAACTTTGGGACAAGGAGACTTGATAACTAATAGTAATATTTAGTATCTATATAGCTCCTTGAGTTTTTGTGAAGTCCTTTATAGATATCTCATACGATCCTTACAAGGACTTTGGAATATTGATACAATTATTACCTGCTTTTGTAGATAAGAAGACTGAAGCAGAAACAAATAGAGTTATTTGTTCAGGGCCACACAACTTCAGTGCATGTCATGGAATTTGGATTCAGTTCTCCCGAACTCCAGGTCCAGTTCCCTGAGTCATCAGATTGGTTTCTTCTGTATTTAAAGGGCTGTCACACCCAAGGGGAATGAAATTTGTTCTGCTTCTTGCCTAAAGACAGCACTAAAAGCTAGGAATGAATTGAAGTTTCAAAGAGGTAAATTTAAGTTTGAAGTCAAGAAAAACTTCCAAATAACCATTATTCTCCAAGAGTGAAATGGATTACCCAAGGAAGTAGTGAGTTTCCTCTCAGTGTAGGTCTTCAAGTAAGGGCTAGATGCAGTGTAATCATTCATCACTTTTTAATGACCTTAGGATGCTTTATTTTATACTTTCTGTATGCATAGCTTTGCAATGAATGTTTTTGAGGATAGAATTAAATTCATATGTACTGAGTTTTGATTGTGAAGGCATTGTTGTAGGCTTTTAGGTCTTGAACCTAGTTGGTGAGACAGTGGTCATGGTTATATAACAATGGGACAGGAAATTCACTGTGATTTTACTGGTATAGAGAAATCCCTGGTGAGAAAACTCCCTCTACCAATGCAGATCAGTAAATTCCCTGCAACCTACAGTCCCCAAAAGTTGCCTAGAGTGCTGAGAGATTAAGGGACCTGGCTAGGCTCACTGAGTCAGAATATGTCAGAAATGGGACACGAACTTAGGTCTTCATCGCTTCAAGGTCCCCTCTGTGTTCACAATGCCATGTTGCCTCTCAATATGAAAAAATAAATTAAATAACTATCCAAGACAACTGTGTAAGACAGGTCATGTATAATTGCAAGATCATGTATAATTAATTAAACATTATTATTATGTATACATAATTAATGTATACGTAACAAGTGATTTGAATTCATAAGAGAATGAGATCATTCTAATCTTGAGGATTTGAAAAGATTTCATGGGGAAGATAGGACTTAGAATCTATGGCACTGGCCATTCCAGGTTTACAAATCTTACTGAGGGACTGATATAAACTTACAACAATTATAACTAACATTTATATAGTGCAAACTGAATGCCAGGTACTATACTAAGTACCTGGCATTATTTCATTTGAGCCTCATATGAGCTATTGTCATTTCCATTTTACAAATGAGGAAACTGAGGCAAGATAAACCTGCATTAAGTAACTAGTGAAAAAATGACAAAGCAACACTTAAGTAAGGGCAGAGCAGTGCAAAGAGCATTCTATCTAAGTGTGCAGAGAACACAGAAAATATGAGTGATGAGCAAGGGAAGAGGGCAGTCAGGGAAGGATTCCTATGAGAGTCAGTTTTGAACCAGGTCTTGATATATATAGACTGGGAGAGACAAAGTTGGAAAATAAAGGTGGCTAAAGAAATGAGATTGCTCTGCCTGGAGGAGAGGAAACTGTGTTAGGGAACAACAGGGAAGCAGCTAGTGGTGCAGTGGAATAATATCTGTTAATCATGAAATGTTAATCAAATGAAATAATATCTGTTAAAAAAACAAAGCTGTCAGCACAGTACCTGGCACATGGTAGGCACAATATAAATTTATTCCTTCCCTTCTCTCCTGAATGGGTATCAGGGAGAGGTGAGAAAGACTGAGAGGTAACATAGTAAATAGTAGGCTATTAGATTTGTTCTGATAATAGCTAACAGGCATATAGCATTGTAAGGTTGCAAAGTACTACATATACATATGCATGGGCAGCTAGGTGGCACAGGGGATAGAGGGCCAGGCCTGGAGGCAAGAAGCTTCATCTTCCTGAGTTCTAATCTAGCCTCAAATACTTACTAGCTATGTGTCCTTAGGCAAGTCACTTACTCCTGCGTATATAATCTCACTTGCAAAGAAATACATGTATATATTTATATAATCTCATATACTTATATAACCCTATGATGTATGTGCAAATAATAAAAGTATTAGTGAGCATTTATAGAGTTTTACAGTTTGCAAAATATTTTACAGTTTTGCAGTATTGTTTTATTTTATCCCCTCATAACAACCCTGTGATATAGGAGCTATAATAATCCACATTTTGCAGAGGAGGAAACTGAGACTGAGGAAGAATTGACCGGGATTCAAACTCAGGTCTTCCTGACCCAGATTCCATCACTCGATACACTATGCCTGCTAGCTGGTTACAGAAATAGGTCACAAGAATGGGCTTTTTTAAACAGGGGAATAATGGGAAGAAAATCCAATTTAAGGAAATTTAACATGGCACAATGTAGAATGAATTGAGGCATGGAAATCAGTTAAGAGTAAATTGCTTTAAGTCCATTATGAAATAGAATGATAAAAGTCTAGACTAGAGTGTTGGTTATGAAAAAGAATAAAATCCTGGAAACTCTCATAAGAAATAATGGCACTGAATGTAGGGGAAAAAGAGGGTACCCTCTGGCCACTTACCCTGGGGTCCTTAGATGCAGAGTAATGGTTTTCTCTTGCAGAGTGCCTCTATCAAATTGGGTTTAGTTTGGTTACAAATAAAATTTGAACTCAAAAACCTAGATTAAGTATCATTATTTAGTGTCTTCAAATTAGCAACTAATATTTCTTGGAAAACACTTTGTTGTTGTTGTTGCAGTCCATGCGGAATTATAAAATTATTGCTGAGTCAGCCTGCACAGAACAGACACAGATGGTGCCAGAGATGTGCAAATACATTTCATAGCATTCGTGAAGGCTGTCAAACAAGGCTTAGTTTTCCAAATAGTAGTTTTTACACTATTTCCAAAGATGTTTTAGACTACTATGCCTTGAAAATGTTGATAGTAACCATGACTGATGACTCTGTTCACATTTTTTACTTATATCCCTCTGAGGCTATATAGCTAGGATATACAATTTTTTTCTGTAATATAATTCATATAGTGCAGTAGAAATGGTGCTGGGCGATTCAGAAGACCTGTGTTTGAACCAGATAATGGTTACTTCCTAATTGTATCCTTGAGTCTTATGATTTTACCTCTGAGTTTCCATTTTCTCATTTGTAAAAAAGAGAAGTTGGACTAAATAGCTAGTATTTATATAGCTCTTCAGAGTTTGCAGTGTTTTACAAATAATGTCTCATTTTGCCCTCAGAAGAACTTTTGGAAATAGGTGTTATTACTATACACATTTTATAGATGAGAAAACTGAGTATAGAGAGGTTAAATGAGTTATCTAGGGCCAGACAGCTAGTAAGTGTATGAGGCTGGATCTGAACTCAGGTGTTCTTGACTTCAGGTTTAGTACTCTATCAATTGTACCACCTAGCTCTCTCTATAATGTTTATACAGCACTTTAAGGTTTACAGAGTTTGACATATGTTATTAGCAATCTAGGGTCCAGCTCTAGCATTCTGTTATACTCTGGTGATGGGATCTTGTTTGGATTTAGAAATTATGAAACAGTGAAGATACACATTTTCAAAGTTCTGGGATCTGTACTTATTTATTGTTTCAGAAATTTTTTCCCAAAGATTTAGTTAGCAGGTGACTTTACAAGGCATTTTCATTATCAATAGATAGATATATTTTTGAGTTCTGCCTTGAGACTTGTGGGTTTGAAAGCTATGAAATGGAATTATGGAATTTTGATGATATATGCCCACCCCAGCACCATTTTGTGAGTTCTGAGAGATAACCCTGAAGGGAGGTCACTACAGTTGTCATGAATTATGAAACATGGAGTTTCTTATGCAAACAAGATTCTGGGCACTTCTCTGCAATGTGTATTTAAATGTAAGAACACTCCTGGTGGGTCTGTTTTGCTGCTGTGTAGCACTACAACAAAACAAATCCGACTCCATCTCCGGTGACTGTGAATCTTTGCCTTTCTGAGAGCTGTGTAAAATGTCACAGTTTATAGAAGCAGAAAGAGCTTCAAAGCATCAGAGGTTTCTTTCTGGCGATCAAATGACAAAGTAATCATTTGCCAGATTGGAAGACTGGTAGGTTTCACATTCAGTAATAAAACAATGCCAACTCTTTATCCCATTTCTTTCAAATAATATTGATCCCAATCAAAATCCCACATACTGCCGTCATGTGGATTTATCAGAGGGATGATTCTTAGAAGGTTGTGGCATCTGTAAGATGGGATAGTATTTGTATAGTCAGATGAGCTCAGGCATAAGAAGGAAAAATGCATCGACTTGCACCCTTTCTTTTCTGCCCTTACCATTTCCCTTCTTGGAATTTGAAGAAGAAATGTGATTGATTTTTCTTTATGCTTCTCTTGGATGATCTGCAATGGTTTTGTTTTTTTGTAGCACCAATGAATAGGTGAAGAGAAGAATGACTGCTTTCTAAGAGTAAAAGGAAGAGTGCTCAGTCATTCGTTCACCCCCAATCCTCTACTCTCACCAAGGCTTCAGAGTTTCCACCAGGGGACCAATGATATTCCTGACTTCAGTGAACCTGGAGTCCTTGGGATTCACTCTGTCAACAGCAAGACAAACGATCACATTTTCCATCTATCTTTCTTCCTTGTCAGTAAAATATCTGTTAAAGAGGGAGAAATTATGCAAACATAATATGTTCTGCCTGATATTGAGATACTGAGAGATGAATATTTTCTATATTCTGTTCAGGATTAAGGTACCATGAATCTTGAGAATTGGAAAGTTGGCTTTGGAAATATCTTTGATGAAAGAGACATTATAGATTGAATTTTAACGTAAATATTTTCCATTTGATATTAGATGGTATTAGACATCTACATAACTTATGTTTCCTCTGATGAAAAAGCAGATAAAATTTTATAAAATACATCAAGGGAATGCATTTCTATCTAGAGACAGCTAGCTGGCACAGAGGGTAGAGTGTTGGACTTAGAATAAGGAAGACCTTAATTCAAATCCTCATTCAGACACTTGCTAATTGCATGCCTATGAGAAAATTATTTAACCCCTGTCAGTCCCAGTTTCCTCATCTGTGAAATGGGGATAAAAACCACCTATCTCACAATATTGTTATAAGACTGAATGATTTAACGTATATAAAGTGCTTTGCAAACTTTATAGCATTAAATAACTACTAGCTATTTTATTCAACATGTTTATGCCTAGATGTCTAAGTAATTGATGAAAACATGCATATGGTGAAATATATTTAGGTATGGGTTCTCCTAGTATTTTCAAAATCATATTCTAATTCCTAAGTATTTTCAAGTTCATAGATTCTTACTATTTCTAATGTAGATACTGATCTAGACTGATGTGAACTGGGGAATGTGAACCCCCTTATGGTTAGGTTAGGGACACTGAGAAAAAAGGGTTCATGTTGCTCCAGATATCCAGCCTCACCTGTCTGATCCTGTTAGAACTTGAGATATCCGAGAACCTTCTAATGCCATGAAAGTATTTAGGGAGCCAGTGGCTTTCCCCAGGATCAGTAGAGGGCAACAAAGAGCTGTCCAAGGCTAGGTCTGGTTCTTGGTCAGTCTTTTCCACCCTGGAGTGGGGAAAATGCTGAAAAGAGCAGAAATGGGGACAAGGGAGCAACACTGAGCTTTGATAGGGTTAAGGAAAATGGGAAAGAGTATTCTAAGTTTTCAAAGTCAACACAGGATGCAGAGGTCAATTTCTAGGGCAGAAAAGAGATTTTTAATTGCCAGGGCTCTTGCAAATCAATGACAGTTTTGACAGCTCATCCTGACCCTCAAGGAGCTGTCCTCTAATCTCTAGAGGACATCAAAGTCTCTGTTGATATCTGACAGGAATGCCCTACTAATTAGTGTTTTCATTCATTTATTTATTTATTATTGTCTTCATTATGAGTACATCTGTGACTGCAAGGGAGAGGCAGCAGGGCATAATGGAAATATTATGAGACTTAACAAATATGCATTTTACTAATGAGATCCTAGATCCAGGTGTTTGAACTAATTTTCCCACACAAAAAAGACCACGTAGATGAGGAATGCCCATTGTCCAGTCTATGACATACAGTTGGTTGGATGACCTATAATATTAATCCATAACAGCATATATCAGACAGTCATTCAGTCAGCCAGCAGTTATTAAGTGCTTACTACATTTAAGGCACTGTGCCAAGTTCTGGAGATACAAAAAAAGGCAAAAACAGTCTTGGCCCAGAACAGACAGGAGCAGTAGAGCAGGCTGGGTTGCTATTGGGAAAATGCACAATGCTATTAATGGGCCAAGATCATCTTATAAAAAAAAACAACTACTTTTTCTGTGGTGGCATATAATGTACAGATCATAGCATACCATGATTTCTGAAGAATTAAAGTTGAGGTTTACCCAAAAGGCAATGGAGAAGTGCATGGTGGGTATGAATTGGATTCTACACATTACAACCAAGAATTATACCATAGAAGCGATGTGAAGGATGTCATTAGAAATATATGACTGGAGAAGCAGTTGGGCTGATCATTTGGCTAGAGCAAAGGCTGATCAGTAGATAACCTGCATACTTTGTTAGTATTTAAGAAACCACAATAGAACTAGGGATAGGTCTCAAGTATGTTGTATATAACCCCTATGAATGACTTATGGGAAGAAATAAACAAGAATTTCACAGC
This sequence comes from Potorous gilbertii, assembly GCA_028658325.1. Classification (NCBI taxonomy): domain Eukaryota; kingdom Metazoa; phylum Chordata; class Mammalia; order Diprotodontia; family Potoroidae; genus Potorous; species Potorous gilbertii. The sequence continues at coordinate 565,919,356 of CM053770.1, forward strand.
AAGACAAGGCTTGGGATCAGTACTGTTAAGAGGGAGTTCTCACAATCAGTGAGATAATACATCAATCCATCAAAGTATTAAAGTGTCAGGCAGTTTGTACATTGTGTGCTTTGTAAAGTGCAGAGATTTAGCTGTCTCTGAACTAAATATCATTAAATGGTATTTTAGTAAAAATATTTTCAATTATTCGGGAACAATGATTGGACCTAGAGTTTCATTTGCCTTACCTTTTCTTTCTTGTGTACTTCTAAGTCGCTTCCTTCACTTGTCAATAATCCTAAGTGACATCATTTATCTATTAGATTGTCTAGGGCTAATGGATTATGCTCTCCTATGGGATACTGAGATCTTGTTTCTTTCTGATCCCTGAGTCCTTGTTGCTGTTTTAGAATGAACGTCTGGGAATTCTGTGGAGAGATGCTTTTGATTCAGTGGTGCTGAGCATCTGAATGTATATTCATCAGGTTGTTAATTGAATTCTCTTTTGGACTGATGTCTACTGACAGGCTCTCGTTGATTGCTATGCTCCTTTCCTAGGAAGGTGAGATTTCTTTTGTCTCAAGGTGTTATGTTTAAATGTGGAGATACACACGCACACACACATTGTTTGAGTTGTATGAAGGTGAGGAGAGAATGGGGATGCCCATTGTTTATCATAGGGAATGGAAAGGAGTTTAATCCTAATCATCCATTCTTTTTCTTGTTCAATCATTTCAGCTGTGGCCAACTCTTTGTGATTCCACTTAGGGTTTTCTTGGCAAAGATATTGGAGTGCTTTGCCATTTCCTTCTTCAGCTCCTTTTACAGATGAAGAAATGGAGGCAAACAGTTAAGTGACTTGCCCAGGGTCACACGACTAGTAAGTGTCTGAGGCTGGATTTGAACTCATGCCTGGCATTCTATTCACTGCTCCACCTAGCTTCCCTCATCCCTTATCTTTTATTATTTTCTGTATATTCATGCTTATTTTATGGTCTCACAGCTGACTGATTTTTGTTCATGTAAGAATTCTCTGTATTTGTTTTGTAGATATTTTAACTCAGTAGAATAATATTCAGCCTCACAGTTTCTACTTGGATGTCTCTTATGAGCATGTCTAAAGTATAAAAGCTTACATGGATTACAACTTAACTTTGTTCAGTGATCTGCTGAGAACTGGCATTAACTGAGGTGTTAAACAGGGAAATTTATTCTCCCTGAAGATGTTTACCACTGTCATGGAAAAATGTGCTGCAGTGTCTGTAAAAATGATTTCCTATTGATGGTGAGGTTCTCCAAAACACTCTTGTGCATCAATGACATCATCATAATTACATTCAATCCCTGAATACTGCAGATCCTTCTTAATGGAATCTAGTTATGTAAAATATATTGGTTTAATCATCCACACTGGAAAACTTTACACATACAAAAATACAAAGAGGTCTAACAATAAATTCATGGATCATAGGCCACATCTTATTATGAATCTATGTCAGAGTTGTTCTGTGAATTCAATAAAGATTTCAGTTTCTACTCTATTCAAGGACATTGTACTAGGCCTTATAAGGGATACAAAGGTGTGTTGGAGAAATTATGGTGTCTGGAGGTACTAAGTCATGAAATAAATCTGATGAAGTCCTCTCTCCCCTATTAAAAAGACAATCAGTTATTTGCAGATTACCTGTATATGTGTTCTTTTATTTGAATCATGGGATAGTGTATGGGTGGTACGATAGAAAAGGCATCCCAAATCTATTCCTTGCTATCCCCTAGACATTGGACACCATCCTCAGCTGCTGCATGTTATATTCTTCTATGTAAACAGGGTTGAAAATGCTTGCTTGACCTATCTTACAGGGTTGTTATGAGGAAAGTACTTTGTAAACTATTAAAGGCTGCATAAACATCATCTGTAATTATTGTTGATAGAACACAGTTAATGAAGGAAAAGAGTCACAGGATCACAGATTTGAAGAGATGAAGTCATCTAATCTAATTCCTTCTTTGCAAATCTATAAAACCTGGAGATGACAAAAAGATGAAGAAACTTGCCCAAGGTCAAATAGACAGTGAGAAGAATAATGAAAATCAACCACAAATCATGTTCTTTCCACCATACCACACTTACTCCCATCAAAGCATTCTGAAAGCTGTTAACAGATTTGATTATAGTTCTAATATTTTGTCAGTGTAGGGAACACCTGGTGTGGGAACTCCTTCCACTAACCAAGCAGGGTCCTATCCATGTGGTAACCCCTATTCCTCCTTTCAAAGATTCTGAAGCAGAAGTCCAATTGGATGGACCTATGCTTCCTCCCATTTTGGCCATTATATGAAGCCAGGACACTTCAGCTCCAAAGGACAGCCACTGAAGACAGTAGAGGAGTGGGGGCGAATGAGTAGGGAGGTAATACAGTGGTAGTAGAAAAGTAATAAAAGAGAAAAGGGCAGGAGAGTGGGAGGAAAGCAGGGCATAAAGAATAAGCATTTATACAGCACCTACTATATGCCTATTAAGTACTTTAAAAAAATAAATACTATTTCATTTAGTCTCCTTTAAAGGCAAAGTATTTCTTCTTCTCTTACACATACTCCAGATTCAGGGTTCCAACCTGACATGGTAGGCAGCCACCTCATAGTACTCTTGGCTTGGAGGAGATGAGTGGATTTGAGCATAGGTTCCATGAGACAGCAGAGTGTCTTTTCTATCTATACATACATCTATCCATCCCCATACACCATCCACATTTTAAATAAATGAACATATGTATAACTAAACTGCTACTACCTAACAGCCTTTTTTTTTTGGAACTTCATGCGCAGACCAATACGGCTGGTATTGGTCTCGACTCCTGCCATCTACCAGGGTGGGAGGAGAGAGAAGCTCCACCTGTAACCCTCAGTCACTGCTGCCTAGCAAGAAGCTACACTTGAAATTTGACCTCATTTTGATACATATTAAAAAATCATTCCTCTACATTTATTGTCAGTTTAAAATGAAATTTGTAGGGTTAGTTTTGCTGTTAATAACATTGATTTGAGTTTGTTTTTCACTGCAAAAAGTAGATGCATTTATGCAAAAGTTTTTCTCGAAAATATCCATCAATTTTTGTCTTTATATGCCTTTTCCCTTTCCCAAACACTCTTTTGAAGACCCACAATTTAGAAACATCCCATACCTGGTGGAGGCCTTAGGGAAGGCTTTAGTGGAGACAGAAAAGTATTATGATTCCAGGATGTACATAGGACCACGAAGCTAGAGATGTAAGGGAACTCAGAAGCCACTTTGGCTAGTCCCCTCATTTTGTAGCCAGTCAGCCAGTAAACAAGCATTTATTAAGTGTTTACTGTGTACAAGGTATTGTGTGTGTTCGTCCTTCATTGCTGAAGACCATGCCATCAGAGAAATGATGACATGACTTGCACTTGACTTTGTTTTGAGTGAGGGAGGGCTGTGCATGTCACCAGCCTCACTTCTCCTCCAGAGCCATCTGAATCCAGTGACCAGATATTCATCAGGATGACTGGAGATGACCCAGGATGAGACAATTGGGCCCCAGATCACACAGCTAGTGAGTGTCAAGAGTCTGAGGTGAGATTTGAACTCAGGAGTCCTCCTGACTCCTGCATTGGTCCTCTATCCACTGTACCACCTAGCTGCCACAAGGTATTATGCTAAGCACTAGAAATACAGCTGTAAGCAGAAAGAAAGTCTTTGTTCTCAAGGAGCTTACTTTCTAATGGTCTGCAGGGTGAGGAAGACAACATTTAAAAGAAAGTCATAAGGGGGAACTGGATGGGAATGAAAGTAGTTGAAATCTGGAGTGCAGCCTGAAGAGGATGAGACATGGTCAGCCTAGGTGCCCTTCTCAAATAGAGATTCTAGGAGGAGTCATTCAATTGTAGGGAGGCCTCAACGTTGGAGAGTATTTCTAACCTGTGAATTCCAGGATTGGAGTAAGGCTTGATAATGAAGAGAGGGAGCATATTAGAAAAAATCCAGTGTGCAGCCTAGAGAGAATAATTTACAGATGAGGAAACTGAGGCTAAAGAGGCAAAGTGGGCAAAGTTGGGATTTGAACTCAGGTCCCTTTTCTCCAAATGTATCACTGTTGGCACTGTAGGAGGTTGTCTCTCAATTAATTGTTACATCTGAAGCTCAGGTAGGGGATGTCATTGGTACCATACCATAATCTTGTTTCACATCTGAATCTATTATAATCTAATCAAGTCATAAATGTAACTACCTGCTTGGCCATCTGGTAACATCAGCAGGGACAGTGCAAACGATATCACCTGTTGCTCAGCCTTGCTTTGATCCAGCTGATTTCTCAAGGTGATAGAGATGAGGAACAATGACCCTATGTTGCTGTAAGGTCTAACTGGCATTTATTTGTATTGCTCAGACTCACAACCAATCAAAGTGCCTTTATTCATGATGCTTTTACTTATGTATTCATTTCACAAATATTTGGAAAAGGAAATAGGTCATTCTGTGACAATCACAGAGAGGATCTCTCTCTTAGTGATTGCTGGCAAGAATTTTGCCAGAATTCTTAATCAGCTGATCTTTCACCTGGAAGATGGTCATCTACCTGAGAACCAGTGTGACTTCGGAAAGGGCCAAGGAATGGTTAACATTGTATTTGCTACCTGACAGTTCCACGAGAAATGCCACGAATAGAACAGAGGTCTGAATACGACATTCATAGATCTGACCAAGGCCCCTGATGTTGTCAGTCATGAGGGCTTGAGGAAGAACATGGGAAAATTTGGTTGCCTAGAGAAGTTTATCAGTATTGTGTGCTGCTTCCATAGTGGCATGCTTACATAGGTTCTAGATAATGAATGATGTTCTCCTGCTCTCCCAGCCATCAATGGAGTGAAGCAGGGCTGTGTGGTTGCCCCCATGCTTTTTAGCATGATGTTTTCAGCAATGCTGTCAGATGCCTTCAGTGAGAATGAAAATGTCATCAAAGTTAGCTACTGTACGAATGGTACATTATTTAATTTGAAAAGACTGCAAATCAACATTAAAGTGGAGGGAGAGTTGGTACGTGACTTTTTGTTCACCGATGATCGTTCACTCAGTTCGACTTCTGAGCCTGAGATGCAACAAAATATGGATTGATTCTCTGCCACGGGTGCTAATTTTGGTCTATAAACACTAAGTAAACAGAGATTCTCTACCAACCAGCACCACACCATTAATATAGGGGAACATCTATTACAACAAATGGAGAAATTTTGAATGCTGTGGATAAGTTCACTTACCTTTGCAATACAGTTTCCAGGGATTTACAGACAGATGATGAGGTTGATGCATGCATTACCAGAGCTAGATCAGAATTTGGCAGGCCCTGAAAGAAAGTGTGGAAAAGCAGACGTATTAGACTGCCTACCAAACTGAAGGTCTACAGAGCCTTTATAATGACCTGATTGTTGCATGCCTGTGAAACCTGGACAGTATTTCAGTGCCATGTCAGTAAATTGAACTACTTCCATTTGAATTGTCTTAGGAAGACTCTGATCATCATCTGGAAAGATAAGGTACCAGACACTTAGGTTTTTTTCTCAAAGTAAACTGCTAAGCATTCAAATTCTCCTGCAGTGAATGCAATTCCAGTGTTCTGGTCTTTTGGTTCAAATGCCAAATGCACATTTGCCTAAAAATCTGTTTTATGGAGAATTCACACAAGGCATGTGTTTACATGGAGGTCAGAAGAGGCAATGCAAGGACATTCTCAATGGCTCTGAAGAATTTTCGAACAGATGAGACATGGGAGACACTGACACAGGATTATTCAGCATGGCATGCCCACATCAAAGAAAGTGCTATGTTCTATGAGAAAAGCAGAATTGCAGTAGCTCAAAAGAAGCAGTCTCCAATCCAGATGTTCCTATAGATTATTTGTGTCCAACCTGTGGTAGAGCCTTTAGAGCTTGCATTGGTCTAATAAGCCACATTCAGACATACTGTACCTTGTCTCCAACATAATGATGTCATTTTGGTCCTCTTCCAGCATAAAGAACAACAACCATTCAACAGATATTTATTACATACCTGTGATGCTTAAAGGGCTGTGCTAAGGATAGTTAACTCTTGATGGTATGCATATGAGTTATCCTTATGTGTATGATCCTGATTAATTTTCCCTCTTATCTTTTGGTATGTGCTTGAAGTTATGCCACTTGAAGGCAGCATGATGTAGCTTAAAAGGTCATTTGCTAGAACCTGAGTTCTATTCCCATCTCTACTACTAGTTGTATAAACTTAGATAAGTCATGTAAACCTCCCCTGCTTAGCCTCAGTTATAAAATGAAAAGGTTATGCCAGATGATCTCCAAATTCTCTTATAGTTCTAATAGTCTACAATTTTGCTAGGATGGAATCTCGTTGTTATATCAGTGATTTATATATTCTAAACAGTTTATATTCATTGAATAAATTTGTTGACACATTTACTATTCAGTTAGTATACTGTAATATTTCAGTTAATATAAGTATTTTAGGAGATTCAAGATAATTCTAATATGAACTCCCCGATTTGGAGCTTAGTATAATTGGAGAGAATTTCAAGGCATGGAAAAATTATAGGACAAATCAGTGTGAGTGTGAGTGGTTTCAGAAGACTTCATGGAATAGGAGATTTGAACACAGTGTTGGATAAGTGATAAAATGTGAGGAGAAAAGAAGGTATCTTAAGAGAGGGGATTAGAACTGTCAAAAGTATGGATACAGGATGGAGTTTTGGCTACTTGGAGTTGAAAGTACATATTGAAAAATATTGGGAAATAAAATTGGATTGATAGGGTGGAGATCGTCCATACAGTATCTTAAGAATTTGGTGGGAGAGTTTGGATTTTATTGGATAGAGTGGACAGTGGGATCCCCTATCAAAATGTATGTGGGGAACTCAAATAAGGGCCATGTTCTAGTACAAAGAAATTGAGTAATTAACTTTTTAACAGAAATAAAGATTGGAGGCTGGAAGACAGGAGTTCAAATCCTGCCTCAGGCACTTATTAGCTGCAAATCTAATGTCAAGTTTACAGTGGCACGTCCAATTAAGAGAGGCCATCACCTCTGTTTTCATAGATGTTACAAAAGGGGCTTCCCAAGGCAAAAATCAAGGTTCTCATCCTTTTCGGGCACAGCAACTGTGGCTGTTTCATTGTGAGCATTTAACACAATAAACCTTCTCAGAGTCTCTCTTATTTTGACTTTTAATGTTGAATTGAAATATTACGTATTCTAAATCCAAACCCTTCACGGACTAATCCATTTCATTGATTAGCAACGTCCATTTTACTTTTATTTTAATACCACAACAGCACCATAATGTAAATAATTTATCAATTTATGCTTTTGTTTTATGTCTATAAATCTATCATTCTCTCCTCTCACATATTGAGGAAGTTAGATTAAATGATCGCTAACATCCCTTCCAGCTCTTAATCTAATGTCCTATGTTCTTTGTCTTCATATTGTTTTGGTGACTGGGAGAATGTTTCAGAAGTAGAGCTTCCTAACATAGATGAAGAACTCAGTACCTCCTGAAACACCCCATACTAATACATAATGTTTATCCAGACCCTGTTTAATGACTCCTAGTGATGGGGAATACCTGCTTCCCTAATACAACCCTTTCTATTTTGAGATAGATCTCATTGTCAGGAAGTTTTCCATTAAATCAAGCTGGAATCTGCTTTTCTACAATTCCACCCATTATCTTTACATTTCCCATCTAAAATCAAGTAAAAGAAGTCTAATTGCTCTTTCACTTGACAATCTCAGATAATGACTTCCTTGGTTTTTTTAAAGAGATGGTTGGCTAGTGTTAGAGATACAACAAAATGACCGATATGGGGACTGAGTCTATCACAGTATCCTTACCAGTATCATGATCCATCCAGTTACTAGTTCTACTGAAACTGTCTACAGTCTTTTGTGAATAATGCCCGTATATATGAGAAAGAAAAGCATACACATGACATATGAATCAATGCCAGTAATCAGAGTTGCTAATTTAAAATTTTATTTTGTGATCCATGGATGGACAGTGATATACTAATATCTATATCAACATTCAAACAAAATTCTTTGTATGTTTAATGTACTTTTTTTTAAAGTGGGAGGGTCTTTCTAAAATGAATGAAATTGATCCATCCTTTAGTATAGGACTTGTACTTAGCTTCAACAAAATGAAGTGTACATATATATGCATTACATATACATATGTAATGCATATATATGTACACACACATATCCCACTTCTGAAAATAAAATATAATTAATGAGAGTTTTTATTCATGACTTGATGAATGTAATGAGTGGTCTTTTAAAAAGACCACTATGGAATCCCTGAGTTTGATGACTGTAGGGGCCCCTTTAAATGTCTTGCAGCAGAAAATTCTTGGTATCAGTTAGAAACCCTGCTGCAATGCAGAAGGTGGCACTGAGTTTAGAGCTTTTTTTCTGTCATCTTTTATGTTGTTACAGAGAGAAGTAGAAAAAAAAAGAGGGGGATGTGGTTATTAGTTTCTGCGTTCTAAGGTTCATTGCTTCTACACAAAGATATAACAATAAAATGAGAGGTCACCAGAGTATAACTATGGCATGAAATAGCATAAGATGATGCAGTCTCAAATGTTTTCTTTGAAGGGGAAGGAAAAAGGTAATTCCCTTTTTTTGAAGTTTGAACTCCCCCTCCCCTAATACTGATAAATATGGAGAAGAATTCCTCTGCAGTGTTCATGACCGGTCATTAATACTTACAAAAGGTGGTTCAGAAAAGCTGTTCCCAAGACTCTTTTAGTTGATTTCAAAAGCTTTGCTTTGTTGAATATTTGATGAAACAGACTGCAGATATCTGCAGTGGAGTTCTTGGTGAATCCCTGCTGGCAGCTAGTCATCTTTCCTTTTGGGGGATTGCAGGGGTTGTTTCTCAATCTGGAGGTTATGAAGGGGGGGAAGATAGGCAATTTCATAACAATTAGAGGAAAACATAGCATGGATCAACTGTCAGAAGTTAGAAATACAATTCGGCAATATAAATTAGCCATCTGAATTGATGGCACAATTAAAAAAAAAGGAAAAAAAAACAAAACAAAATACCTAGTAATATATTGTAGTATTTGCTAGACTGAAGATTTGCTGAGTAATATTTTAGAGAGTGTGTGTGTGTGTTTGTGTGTGTGTAGTGTCTGTTTTATGTGTGTTGTATGTGTGTTGTGTGCTTATGTGTGGCTGTCTGTAGAGTACTCAGCAATGAGGGAGTTACGGTGCAGCTGTTTGATATAACTGCTTGCTTGAATGGTCACACCATGATCTACCTTATGTTCTCTGAACTTATGGCAAAAGAGTCTCAGATATATTCTTTTTTTCTTTGATGAAGGGATGATATAAGGCTCCACATGACTTAGGCTTAGCCTTCCCACTCCAAAAAAATTTAAACCGTGACAAATCTCAAACCCTTAAACTCAGAGGTCTTTGATATAAGTAAAAAGAGTCAGAATAACTGATGTTTCTTTTTAGGTTTTTTTTTCTGAGAAAAGTTATACTTCCTGTTGCATGTAGTTGAGTCATCTTGACTACTGATTTATGGCCCTGGTCGACTGATGTCGGGATAAAGTCACCAAAGGTTCTACTTTGCCCAGGATAACTATAGTTCACATTTATATGGCATTTTACAGTTTACAAAGTACTTAATTCACAGTAGGACTAAATGGAGAATTGATTAACAGAGTGCTGGAGTTGATGAGTTATATGAAAAATTGGAAAATTCATTTGGGGAGCTAGACAATTGATCACTTTTAGAAGTAGTCTCCTAATCATCATTGAAATTATGAAGGTCAATTTGTGGTGTTTTGTTTCTTTTTAAACTTTTCTCTTTATTTAGCAATTCTTTCCTGATGGTTAAGACTCAAGTCATGTACTTTTACTATATAACTTTTGTATTGGTGTAAGGACTGGACTTGTGATTTCATTAGTATTTTGAACTCCCTTGTTAAGGAAACTCTCTCTACCAAGGCAACTTGGCATCTTATCTGCAACTTGTAGTTTTAGATAATTTCCTAGAGTGCTGAGATATTAAATGTCCTTCTGAAGACCACATGGCCAGTTTATGCCACATGTGAGACATGAATCAGGTCTTTCTGGCTCTGATGCCAGATTTCCTGTTCTTTTTTTTTTACTTGAGTACACTGCCTCAATTATTTGAATAGAGTTCTGGTGAAAGTTTAGTGGGAAAGAAGACAAACATATTAGTTAAAGGAGGGGTTTCTAATGGGCTTCATTTATCTCTGCTATTTATTTCTCCATATACCTTAATATGAGTGACTAAGAGTTATTTTATTATTGGTCAGGTCCCAGTTTCATTAGTTAGAATTTCCATTTTGGTGAATGGCATTGTATTTTATTTAAAAATAATAATGACAAAATATCACAAAATTATCTCCTTATTTTTGGAAAGTTGACAACTGTTAAAAGTAATGAAAATTTTCTTTTTTTCCCCTGTGATCAAGGGGTCATGTCATTTGCATCAACATGGCTATCCAGGTCTCTCCTGCAATTTTCCAGTAACCTAAAAAATAAATAGAGTTAATCAGAGATAACATTAGAATTTTTTATTTGTGAGAGATCTTTTTTCCCATTTTACAAGTCTAGGACTACCTTAATCATAATAAAAACCTTGCAATACCTTTGTCATATAACAGTTGCTTCTCTTCCCATTGAGATTAATGGAATTTCATGTTTCCGACTGCTTAAAATATTAAAATATAGTTAGTGTGAACATGTATTAATCACTTTCTAAATGTCATCTCATCAGTCTCTAATCTGTTTTCCCTCTAAATATCGAAAGTCACCTTGCTTATGCATTGATTTACAATATTAATGAAGATCCTGGTTATGACTGCCTTCTTATAAGGTAGTATATACTTCTTACTTTCTCCAGATTTAAAAAAAATGTTTTTTTGAAATTTACTTTTATATTTTTAAAGTGCCTTGTAGTACCCTCTTTGGTGAAAATTTGTAAATGAAATGATAAAATGTCTGCCTAAAACTCTGAAAGTAACTAAGACTTTTGTTTATAGAACTCACCAGAATTCACAAATTGTATACATAGAATGTGCCATTGAGTGAAACTCCAGGTCCAAGTGCTAAGACAAGCTCCTAAATATTATGAAAAGCTAGAAATAAACAATAAAAAAAAGACTTTTAAACTCCTACTCAAAACTGATTGGATTATTTTTAAAGTTGGGGTAGGAACTGATATATCTATATCGATGAAATATTTACTTGGGCTATCTAGGTAATGCTGAAATCTAAAGAAGATTACTGGGTTAATATAATGAGAATTTTATTAAGTACCTAATTTTTGGTCCTTGTTCTTCAGTTTACATTCTACTTGGGGTATGGTAGTCATGCACAGATTAAATAAATACAAAATATATGCACAAGAAATAAATACAAGTAATTTTAGGGAGGAAAAAGTATGAAGACTTGGGATAATCAGGAAAAGTTTCCATGTTGGCGGTGGCACTAGTGGTGATCTTTGAAGTGATCTAGAGGTTTAGGTGAGAAGCAAGAGCATTTCAGGAATAAGTGAAAGAAAGACATGAAGGTGTGAAATATAATGTAAGGTGATCAGGAAACAGGTCATTTTGGCTCAAATTCAAGTGTGTAAGGGAAAGAAATGTGAACTTTATCTGAAGTAAGAGGATGGAACTAGATTATAAAGGATTTTAAATGTCAAACTGAGAAGCCTGCAATTTATCTTGGAGGTAATGAGGAACCATTGACGTTTTTGGAGCAAGGGTGTGACTCAGTCAGACTGGTGCTTTACGAGTATTGATTTGGCAGCTCTGTGGATGATAGATTGGAGAAGAGAGTTATGAGAAAGCATTTCTAATTGTGTAAGCAAGAGGTAATCATAGATCATATAGAGCTGAGAGGAACTTGGAGGTCATGTAATGCAACCTTCTCATTTTACAGATGAGAAAACTGAGGTCTAGAGCAGAAATGTCACCAGTAAGTGTCACCAAAGCCACCCAGGGAATAAACTGAAGATGGCAAATTTGAAATGAGGTCCTCTTAGTACTCTTTCCCCTGTTCATACCAGCTGGTGATGTGGGGTTGGGCAGAAGATCTTGGAAGCATAGACAAGATGAGATTGATAGCTGGAAAAAAGATGCCAAATTATTTTCAGGGAGAAGAATCAGCTTTATTAAGGATCAAAGGAGCTTGTAGAAAAAGCACCCATAAAACAGGGGAATTATATCAACAATAAACATTATTAAATACCTTCAAAGTATAAGGAATATATTTATGATATGAAGTCTACCATCACATCCTCCTAAGTTCCCCTTATCCGTTTCCTTTAATTGACTCTTTGGGTCATGGTTCCAACACCATCATGGCTGTTGTTCTGTAGGAACATTCCAGATCATTAATGTCTCTTTGGTAATGTGGCAACCAGAAATGAACAAAATACCACAATGTATCCGATTGGGGCAGAATACAGTCAGACCATCCCCTCCCACTAACTGGATATTTCCTCTCTTGATACAGATGATCAACTCAGTATGATTGCCTTTACAGCTCTGAGAGGATCCTGTTCCCATATAACCTTAAAGGAGAATGGCCTTTGTCTTTGCAAATTAACCAGAGTCAATTCCAAATGATAGGTAGTCTAGATTAAATCCATTCATTCGAACTGTATTCCTAGGCTCACACTTAGCCAACCAGGAACCTGATGGAGGACTTTGATGGTTAGCCAACTAACTGCTATCTAAGTAATTACCATCCTCTCCTCTTAGGAGAGCTGACAATTTGAAACATTATTATAAGATAAATAATCCCCAAAATAGAGATATTTTTCCTCCCACCAAAAATAAAAGATTCCCCACTTTCAACCTTTTTATTCACACTCTTATAGCACATACCACAGGCCTGTTTTTTTGTGTGTACAGTATATGTGTGTATGACTCCGTAAATTGGGATTATACAAAGAATGAATATAGGAGGGAGAAAAGAGGTAAACAGTTTTTGTGTGCACTTTGTATGTATTTTCTATGTGCCTCTGTCTTAAATATTTTGGGGATATATATGGAATATTTATTAATTTTATTATCCCTATTGAGATATTTTTAAAAAATAGTGTTGTTCATGATAAAATTTGTGGATTAAAGAGAACAATTTTATGATACTAAAATTTTTATCATGTATTAAATACAATTTTCTTTATTATATGAATTTCTTTAAAATCTAGTTATAAATAAATATATATAATTAATTCTCAATTACAAAATTATTTTCTTTATTTCTTATGTGTATCTGCATAGAAAACGCTAAAATTTAGTTGTTTTCATCTCAAATAAGGGGTAAAAGAAAGTTAACTGAAAGCTAAAGGGAACAGGGACCAACCAAAAAGGTGGAATCCTTGGACTATATGGCTTTTGAGGTTCAATCTAACTTGGAGAGTCTATCATTCTGAAGGTACTGATCCCAATATGCTTGCAATGTAGTTGGGCAGCTAATATACATACATACGATAAGATATATGAGTGTGTGTAAATATATATATATATATACATATATATATATATATATGTATATATATATATTTGTACATGTATACTTATAGATGTTCAGTCATTCTTTGAGGCAGTCCGTGCTACAAGATTTGAGAGGATTGATGCACTCTGAGATACGTACATCTTGATTTCCTCTTTCTTTAGGTGACTGTCATATAACCCAGGGGCCAAGGCATTAGCCCTCAGTTATTACCTGGCATACTAATGGGGTTGCTCTAGATTTTTCTTATTTGCATTCCAGAGATCCTTTTTTTAATTAGGGAGGAAACTACAGGTAAACTGTTGAGAAAGCTCTCGTAGCTCAGCAAAGCTCAGCAACCTGCCTGTCTGCTGGTACTTTTGGTATTAGCCATTTGTAACTATCAAAATATTATGAAATATTATATAGGAATGAGAACAAATGTTGGGAGTCTTATCAGGAACTTCTTATGCAGAAGCTGCTCTCATCAGTGTTTTTCTTAATTATGTAGTGCAGTGGTTTGGAAAAACACTGTGATAGATTCATCTTTTCCTGCATCACTGCAATTGTTTTTGCCCATGAACTTCCCATAAAGCAAAGAGCTCTGCAGAAATGGTGAAGTGTTTTAATCCACAAAAAATATATATTTTATATAGGTTTCTTGCCTTTTTTCCACATCCTGATTTAATTTCCCTTTTCATTCTTGTCAGTCTAGTATTTTCTGAGTTTTTATTTATTCAGTGGTTCATTCAATCAACCTTTGTAAACACCTACTATATGCAAAGTCCATGATTACCTTTCCAGAAATGGTGGGAGTGGGAGATAAATGGAAGAGTAGAAATGCCATTTTGTTTCATTCTAATTCCCAGGAGTATGAAAATTATTCAGTGTACAACATCAAATTAATTAGACATTAACTCTAATCTTAAAAGAGGTCATTCATGTGGCCTCAATTTCTGTCCCTGTTTGTGAGGTGTGATTAGCTCTAACTTTTTCTAGTCAGGAAACATTCCTGACTTACTGAGTTCTTAATTTAGAGTACTAAAATATGAAATTGTGTTTTACCAAAAGGGTGAAAAACTCATTGAACCTCAAAGACAACAGAGCCAACAGGCAAGAGGGACATTGACCTAATTATTAATACCGAAAGGATACCCAAGGCCAGAAGAAATATTGAAATTAGGAGAGTGGATTGGGCAACACCTGGAGACCCAAGGTTAGGAGCAAAGGCAGAATATTAGGAAGCAATGACCAACCATCTTATAATTGGGGTCCAGAAAAAAAGGAAAAAAGAAATCAGTAGTTAAAAAGAAGTATGGACAGATACCTTATAGACAAACTAAACAAGCCATGAAGGTATAACTATGAAACTCATTCATCATTTAAGATGAATGAAATTTTTTGAGCAAACCTTCTTCAGAGTGGTGGTTGTCTCCACACTGCAGAGAGGTAAGGAATCATCTGGTAGAAGAGGAATTAATAGGTATGTATACTACTAAAAAGAGAAATTTGGCCATGAAAGGAAGGAGAGAAATAGATAATTATTAGATAAGGAAGCAGGATCTAATGAAGGGAGGAGAGAAAGGAACAACCATTTATTAAATTCCTATTATATTTCCAGGTACTATGCTTTACAAATATTATCTCATTTGATTCCCCAACAATTCTGTAAGGTAGATTCTTTTATGATTTTCATTTTGCAGCTGAGGACACGGAGGTAGATAGAGGCTAAGTGACTTGTCCCCACAGCTAGGCAAGAGTCTGAGACCTGATTGAATTTAGATCTTCTTGACTCCAGGTCTTGGGCTCTGCCAGCTGTACCACCAAGCTTCCTGAAGATTTTTTTTGTGTTGTTATTCCTATGATGGGAATTTAGCTGCTTTCTACCAAGCTATACAAGTTGTGCTTACGTAAATTTTCACTTGAGTATCATAATAATAGAGAAATGTTGGCTAGAAGGATTAAAGGGGGGAGATCATAAAACTTTAATAAAGAACATTAGAAATTAGATTTATTTTACTTGGAAGAGAGATGTCAAAGGGGACTTGATTTAACTACCCCATTAAAAATGATGAAAAATTAAATGAAAACCATTTAGTCTCTTCATTTCATGCCATAGAAGAGGACAAAGGATACTTACAGTAGTTACTGGACAATGTATTTATTTATTAGAAGGATCCATGGTAATTTAAAATATCTAACACCCTGTAGGTGTTAGGTGCCATGACCTTAAATGAATTACTGAATTTCTATAGTCTCAATTTTTTTCATGTGAAAAGGGAGAGCAAAATGAATACTTATTTTTCATGAGACTAATAACTGATGACATTCCATTATAATTACTAAAATGATATGCAAAGTGTCACTTTTGCTGTGAAACCACTCTTCTAAAGAATCAAAATCCCTTTTTAGCTAATTGTTTTATTGTCTGAATGTGAAAATAATTTAAATCAGCATAGGGACACTGTGACAAATGGAGCACACTCAATGGCGTCTAGGAAATATTCCTAGATGACTAGGAAAATTGTGGCTTGATTAAGTGTATACATTTTAATTTGTTATACTAAATATCCAAAAATAAAGTCACAATTTTAACTTACCAAATACTAAATGTAATTCTAATAAAAGATCAATCATTTTCTAATCTCCAGAGATATTTCATGCTTCATGCTTCTCAAGAAAATTTATGTATTTTGAAAACATTTTGGTTCCCTTTCATAGGAGATTCTAACCCCCTTCTTCACTCTAGAAACTGGAGTTCCACTGGACTTTTAGAAAAGCTCATGAACAAAATTATTTAGGATCTACCTGATTTATGAGGTAAGAATTTCCGGACACAAAGGTTACTTTCAATGGGGAATCACCATCTCACTGGTCTTCTTTGTTATGTTGTTTCATTGTTATAATCTGTCATCTCTTCATCCAAATTACACATTTCTCATTGTTTTAGTAATGCAGTACTTTGCTGTACAAAACAAATTTTGTAGCTGATTATAGATTTGGCTATTTTATTATTGGAAGTAATCCCTCATATTCTTGTTAAGCAGTCTTTTGAATGGTACTTTTGTTCCCTGCAAATCACAGGAACCACAAGTGGCACATGACAAGATCTATATATCATCAGTTTGTAAACAGAAGTGAAATAGTGCAAGCAGAGACCTTACTCTGATCATCTATTTTATAGCCACAATTGAGTTTTTAATTAGAGAATTAAAATTTTATTGCTACACAAAAATTAATAGAAATGATTTATACAATTGACACAATTACCTGGCATATTGAGAATTTAAGTAATACAGATCAATATCTGCGAAGTAAAAAAAAACCATGAGAAAACAACAGTAGAAACAGTAATTATGTTTATGTATCACAAATGACAGGACAACTTTTTGCATATTGAGAGTTTCACTGTATAACTGAACACACAGTTATCACTCTCACCTCAAAGGCAAAAATAAAAGGACGATGTGACTTCTCTTGTCTATGGTGTCTCCACTCAGGAACTGTTCAGAAGTTTATACCACTACTCTGTCTCCTAGCATGGTAGCAGATATTAGTGGCTGAGGTGGATAACATATGTATGTAATTCACAAGCTAGTCAGAGGACCTGAGTTCAAATCCTGGCTGTGTCACTTATTATTCATATAACCTTAAGTCAGTGAGGTTTTTTTTGAGTCTCAGTTTTTTTTTTACCTTCAAGATGAGGAACTGGAAGAGAAGACCAATATGGTTCCTTCCAGCAATTAGTCTATGTACTTTTTGCTATTTATATATCCTTATAGTTCCCCACCAGTAGCACGAGTAACAAAAATATATTGGATTTCTACTATTCTGGTTTCAACAAATCCCTTGGAAATTTGTGTGACTATCCTTGAGAATCTCAGAATTCAATTTGAGAAATAAAACCCTCTGATCACTAGCACAGGATAGATGACAAGTGGCAAGCCAATTAAAACAAATCACCACAAGGACATTGTTGTACTTCATCCTTGTGCTGAGCCCAAGCAGATTTTATAAGCAACTCCTAGCATTTTCCAGGGGGAGATGCCTCTGAGTTATCCATGGTTGGTATAGCTGCTCACCACGACTCCAGGGACTTGTCATTCAGAAAAAAATAAGTCTTTTTGTTTACAGTACTTTTCAGTCAAACAAGTGAGGTAGATAGAGTATGGGAACAGGCTGGAGAAGATAGAATGGGCTCAGTTTCTTCAGCAGTAACTTTTTGGTTTTCATTGGGCTCATCTATTACAAAAAGGAAACTACCTCTGCATTAGGATGAGGTGATACTTGTCAATGGCTTACTTTCTCTGGGAGGAAAATAGTGCTTTTCAGTATATTAGGCTATGTCCCATGAGAAATGAGCCACACATTTATAGAAGTTGATTAATAAGAATTTTAAAAATTCTGTAGTAATTCAGCCTTACTGTTTCAAATATTAAAACATTTTATCCTTTGGAGTTTGAACATGTAATCATGAGTCAATCTTTGTAGTTATCAGTGCTTCATTTCCTTACTAATGTATCTCTGCAAATGAAACATATGCCTACACATAGAATTATAAATCTAATATGCAGGTTTTATAATGCATTAAATCCATAGAGCTATATTTCCCATTATTTGTCCTTTAATTCTTAATGACTCATTTGCACTACATCTAATAGTTACATTATTTTACAGTATCATCTCTGCAAATCACATTCAATCTGGATAGCATTCCATGGAACACAATTGATACATGTGTAGCTTTGAATTCTTTAAATACATATATATATATACACATATATAATTTCTCTTATTTTTCTAATGGTATGATATTTTAAGAAAGCTAAAATTTTTGTTTAGGAATCTGTTACTTAGGTGCCAGAATCCCAGAAGTGTTTTTAGATTTCTTCTCCACCTTCCTTTTTTCCTTTTGCCACTTGAGTATTGATTTTAGAGTAGAGCACATAAAACATTTGAACTCCATCTGACTAGTTAGGTCTCTTGATTAGAATTGTGTCATTTCATATTCTTCTCTTCCATGCTCACAGTGCATTTCCTACTCTGCACATTTGCTCATCATTCTCCCCATCTAGAATACTCTGTATCCTCCTCTCTAGCAATTTAAAGCTTATCTGCTTTACTTCTCCTTAAAGTCCCATCTCCTTGGAGAATATTAAAGAAGATGAATTTCAAATGTAAGCCTTAAAACACTTTCCAAAGTATCATTTTTGGATTATTTCTGCCATTGTGTTCCTTCATTAACATGCCTAATCAAGAGTTGATTATATATTAATTTTTATAAAACAGTTTAGGAATGAAACATGATCCAGTTGGTGAGTAATTGAAAACCATCACTGTGTGATAAGATAGGAAGTTAAAAGGCTAATTTTGAGTATTACTGGTAGGTCTAAGCTTTACCCAGAGGAAAGGAATAGTGGAATAGAAGGCTGCAGGAGTGAAAGATTGAGAAAAGTGGAAGAGGTGTTCATAGTGAGTAACTGAGTGTCTGAGTTGTCTGCCATTATTTAATATACCCTGCTACAGAATTTAGTCAATGTTCAAACTGCTTGGAATGGCAATTAATGTGCTTAATGCTATGACCGCAATCTGCCATACCCACCTTATCTCCCTCCCCTACATAAACCTTCAACTTCAGTCAAAGTTTTGATTCTCTACTTCCTGACTGCCTTGTGCTTTCCCATCTCCATACTTTAACTCATACTGTTTTTTATCATCCTATAATATCATTTCCCTTTTCTTATATATTTAAATCCTACTTGTGTTTCAAGACCCACATCAAAAACCATCATCTTTTTAAAGGTTTTCCTTGCTACTCAATCTTGAAATAATCTTCCCCTTCTCTAAAGTCCTAAAATAATCATTTGTGATATAATTAATCTAGTAAATGTCTCTTCTGTTGCTTTGGATTCTTATTTAATGTTTCATGTATATGTCTTGTCTCAATAAGATTATAAATTTTTTGTATGTATTCTGCATAGCAATTAATCTGATGCCTTGCATGCAATGGAATCTTAGCAAACAAACATTTGATTTATAAAAAAAAAGCATTTTCTTAGTTTTTAATCACATGCAAGACATATTACAATAAGCTCCAGTAGGTTACCTAAATTCTTTGTTGTTCCGGAATTTGTTTAGTTGAAAATTGTTTCAAATTGGTGATATGAGGATTGGACATCTTACAAAACTATCCATTACCATGATGATAGACTGTCACTCCTATGCACAGACTAGCCTAAGTGTGAAGATCATCATCAGTATTTGGGCCACTAGATGGTGAATTCCTTGTGTGCTACAACCCATCATACAAAGTAAAAGTACAGAATGATTCTTATTCCTATGAAGTTCCCTTCCACTTAGATGGATGCAACATGGGGAAGTTAAGAAAAGGAAAAGAAAGATGCTAAGCATCTAAGGGTTCATATATCATCTGTAAACATTAATTGAACTATTGAAACTCTCAGTGTGAGATCCTTGTCCTTTGGAAAATGAGATGATCTACTGTTAAGTAGCTGTATTGACATACTTGCTATAAATGAAACAAAGCAGAGGGAAGCTTGAACCAAATGGGAAACCAAAAGCTCATTTGTTTCAGAGTTGATTTCATATTGTGTCCAAAGGCAACAGAAAACATCATTTTCCTATATGACCTATAGTTTTCTTGCAGTGTTCATGATGTGCACAAAGCAAAAAAGACTACCAGGTAGATAGTTGCAATTAATGTACAAATACCTCTTGTAAAGGATAGAGAGGTAGAGAAAGAACTTGGTGAAGACCATAAAAAATTCAAATGTGAAGGCAGACACATGGAAGGAGGGTACAAAAATATTGGAAAATACAGTTTGGGACTAACAAATCAAAGAAGATAAAGCCTTAAGCAGCACCTGAAGAAGCACTGAAGGGGTCATGAGTGGAAAAGGTTTAAGAAGCCCTGTCTTAGATAAAATTCAGACATTTCATGCCTATATATCATGAAAACTTTCTTCAAGGAATCATTTGGAAAGATCTGGACATGGTTATCCTTGAACAACATTGAACTTACTAAAACTGACTATATCTCACCAGACATCAGAAATTAGTTACTATTGTGAGGATTCTGTCCATAATTGCTGTCTATGCCCTTCCAGACCATTGATTAGTTAAAGAAAAAGGTGAACAATCAACACCACAATAGAAAAATAAAGATGTGAAGAGGGCATTGAATGCCATTACTTACTCAACTTACCTATTCAAATAAGCTCTTAATAACAACAAAATGAATAACTGAAAAGACCAATTCTTAGGACTGCTGTTTCTTAACCAAAGTTTAACCAACATAAACTAGTTGCCACAGAAAGGAATGAAAACAAAACAAAACTAGAAACTGTCCCAACCAACAAATATTTTATTTCTTCTGTGAACAGAGGGAAAAATGACCACCAAGAATAACACTCATTCAGAATATAAACTCATTTTCCAAATTGTACAGAGTAGGATGAAAGGCAGAATGACATAATGAAGAGTCAGGAAGCCCTGAATATTAAGATCATAAAAGATTTCTTCTGGTTGCAAAAATAGAAATTTGCCCATTGGTCCTTAGACTATTAACATCAAGCAAGATATAAAAAGGTAGAAATGTACTCACCAAAAGAGTTTGCTCCTGTCATAGAGGATGTTCAATGCAGAGTTCAAAAGGGAGCAGAATTCCCTATAGTGAATCTACATCGGTCTACCAGATGCTCTTACTTGTACATGAGATTGGGCACTTTGTTTTAAGACTCAGAGTCATACAAGGATTCCTGGATGAAAACATGGAAGTTTAAAAGAGATTAGACTAACAATTCATATTAGAAAATCTAAAAAAATGAAAAAAATTTATTGTCCAGACTATGACATGAAGTTAAACAGAATTTCATCTGACTGCGTTAGTCTCTTTATACTTACATCTTGAATAGGTCCTGCAAAAGAACAATGAGCTGGGGCCATGTTTGAATAGGAGAAGGAAGAGAGTGAGTTGGATTGCATATGGGAACTTGGAGGGTTACTTTTTGTAATCAAGTCATTTTCTGACAGTAAATATGCAAATCAAAGAATAAGCACAATCTCTGAATAATTATTTAATAGTGACTCAAAGGATAAGGGAGAGATGCATTTTGGATCCCAGTAGTTTGTAGCCTGTCAAACCATCCATGACTTGGATGTAAGAAGAAAAAATTTTTTTAATTATCCTAGGAGTGTTGGTCAAAATAGGAGCAAATCATATAGATTATGGAATAACAAATAGATAAGTTGAAAGCTGTACTGATATACATAGTTAAAAAAATAAAAAAAAAACAACAGAGGAAGCCCTTCAATGGAGAAGTGATGGAATTACAGTTATGGGACTACCAGAGTCACACAGAACAAGAAGGAGTCAATGGGTTATGACCTCCACTGATGGGACAGGAGTTCCCACATCCATGAGATCATGAATCCATTGATCCATTATTAATGAATCCTATTCTAAAAATAAGAAGCCTCATGGCACTTGCTGTAATGGAATCTGACCTGTTCTGTTGAGTATTTGGCAAGCTCCGGTGTGCGTGTATGTGCATTCTGTAGTCCTAATCAGGCCATTTCAAGAACAAAAGTGTGATGGGATTAATGTATTCAAACAGCTGTCCTTAGCACCTTATTTAATATTCCTCATAATTGCCTTTGGCTGACCTGAATCTCTGATTAGAAAGCCAATATTTATTGGAGCTGACAGAAAGATTGGTGTTTTCCAGAAAGAATGTGGGGGAAAACCCTTAAACCCTGCAGGTGTTAAATTTTTGCTTGGCAGTCATGTGAAAAAAAAAAGCACACAAAACCTGACAGCTTTGTCAGATGCACTTGGTGGCAATCCCTCATTTGCGTTTACTGAAACTTACCAGGTAAAAATGTCCTCTAAGTATTGTCCTAAAGAACAACGAAAAATGAAGAGAAAAAATTATTGGTTGATAAAGATGTTTCAGAATCAAGTTAACTATAGTACAAATTTATGAGTCAAGATTTTAATTTTTTTCTAAATCAATACCAGGTCTTTGCTGAGGTTATATTCTGTAGTAAATTTTTTTGTGGGGAAATAGAATAATTTAATTCTTTGTAATTTAAATAGTCTTAGGTGTTTAAATAACACATGGTATGTCAAAGAAGTGAGACAATGTTGTAATAATAAGAATAAATTCATTTACCTAGTCAAGCAGAAGAAACAATGTGTTGATGATGCTATCTATGTTGGGAGTACACATACAGGAATACATATAAAAGATTTTTAATTCCTAGGTGGAGTAAATATAGCTGTATAGAATCATAATGTGGAAGTGTGAGGTCATATATGAACATGTTCCTAAAAATCTCATCACACAGTTCAAGATTTTCAGTTGTCTGAGGGACGAGAAAGTGGTCACTAAATTCTATTTGACTAAGAAATAGAAAATGGAAGCAAGAAGGTCATGATGAGTCTGGAAAACTGAGCCAGTAATGGCTTCAAGCCCTTGACCAGACTGAAGCTTTATGGATCAGTGGTCATGTACAAACCTTCTGTAAGGTTTTGATATTTTGGCTTCTAGTAGATATCAGGTCCAACCTTTTGTCCCATTTAATTAGCATTATCAGTGTTTAACATTAAATAGTGATGCAGGACCCTTGACAGTGAGATCTGGGGATGTAGTAGATATTGAAGCAATAGCTAATTTTGCAAGGCTGGTCACAGGTGAAGAATGATGATTGCTGATGTCTATATAATACTTTCTAGTTTACAAAGTGCTTTGAACACAGTGGGAGAATGCCAAGTTTGGAGTTAGGAGACTTGGATTTCAATCTTGATTATTTGTGTTATCAAGGGTAAGTTGCAACCTTGCTGAGCCTTACTTCTCATTTATAAAATGAAGGCGACAATAAGTTTATTATCTGCCTCATAAGGTTGTTTTCAGGAAAATGGTATGTGAACTTTAGATTGCTATGAACATTTGAATAGTCACATCTCTTTGGATCCTTATAATACTACTGTGAGTTAAGGAATGCAAGTATAATTACCACTAGAAAAGAAAACTGAGGCAAACGTAGGTTGAATTTTCACCAATCCACTAGTAATTGGCAAAGTTAGAATTCAAACCCAGGACTCAAATCCAGTGCTCTTTGTGTTGTACCTCAGTTACCTCTGAATTACTGAAGCTGTTGAACTCAGGCATGGTACAGACAAGGCAAGAGGGCAGAATTTGGGATGTGTTTTGTCTTTAGTTTTGGAATAATAGAAAAAAAAACTACCTGTAAGATAAAGCAGTACAGTATAGAGCATTCAGAAATGGATTGGTTAAGTTAGTACCGAAGAGACATCTTTAAGGACAAAGAATACTGAATTTGGAATCAAGGGGTTTAAATTCTGATACTGCCATTTGTTACCTGTGACCTTGGGCAAATAGCTTCAATCTTTCTGGGCCTCAGTTTCATCATCTATAAAATGAGAGGTTTGAAATAAATGTCCTTGAGGGTGATTTCCACCTTTCTGATTTATGATCCCGTGAAAGTACATGAAAAGACTATACATTAACCAAGGGAAGTACAGAGGCTGAGAATGGAATGGGGTAAGGACCTGGTCAGGAGGACAACCAATCAAGCTTCTGTTGCTAGAGAGGAACATAACTCATGTTTTTCCTCCTTTTTGTAACTTGGAAGAAAAATGAGTATTTTATCTCCTAAGTTTTAAGTTCCTTTATTAATAGTGTTTGTTTTCTGAAAATATAATATAAAGAAGAGAACCACTCTCCAAGAAGAATAAATCATTTTATTAAAGCTAAATTTAATCAACAAGAATGTAATTTTTTTTTTTGCAGAGGCTTACATAATTTATTTTCTGTTAAATAGTAGGTATAGCTGCATGACTTGTAAAACTCTTAGCAAAATAAATGGTCTTTGCCAAAAATAATATTTTTATATATAGCATTTATTTTAATGCTTTTTCCTTATTTAAAAATTTAAAGTATTATCTACTAGAGACAGTAAAGTTTACAAGGGTTTTCCAAATCATTTATAAGATGACCTATTCCATGCAAATGTTTATATTATTTTTCTTATGTTAATAATATTTTATAATAATTAGTAAAAAAATCTTAAATTTAAATTAAATTTCTTAATTAATTCTTAATTTAATTTAATTTATCTTAATTAATCTCTTAAATTTCTCATTAAAATCCTGAATTCTGAGATTTTTTTTGCCATGTAAGTTGCAGTTCCTAGTACCTTTTGCCCTACTAGAATGGTTTGTTAACTTTAAAGTCTTGAGAATCGGTGTTTCACTGAAGCTCATTGTTGGAGAAAACGTCAGAGTATATCTTATTCAATCCATATGTGTAAAAGAGGTGGGGAAGACTGTCTCCTCCTGAAGCAAACCCTTCTGTTTTTGGATGTCTCCAATTCTTTGAGAGTTTTTTCTTCTGTCAAGCCTGAATTAAGCTTCACTTTGCAATTTCTACCTCTCCCTCCTACTTTTAACCTTGGGGACAAGCAGAAAAAAATCTAACCCCTTTCTTTGTGAAACTCTTGAAAGAGTTGAAGACAAGTCTCATGAGTCTCTTTTTTCCCTACGCTCCCCAATCCAGTTTGGAAGTTTTCTAAGCCCAATCTAGCCCACAGTAAGTAAATAATTTTACCCTCCTTTGAACTCATAGCACTATTTATATCCCCAGTTAGGGTGCTGGGCCTGAAGTCAGGAAGACCTGAATGCAAATTTGACCCCAGACACTTTGACTGTGTGACCCTGGGCAAGTTTCTTGATCTGTTTACCTCAGTTTCCTCATCTGTAAAATGGACATAATAATAGAACCTACCTCTCAGGGTTGTCTTAAGGATTAAATGAAATAATAATTGTAAAGTACTCAGCACAGTGCCTGGAACATTGTAAGCTCTATATAAATGGTAGCTATTATTGTTAATTATTTTTATTGTGTACTGCCTTCTGATACGTTTTGTAATCTTACTTTGTTACTCAACTCTAGTATCATCTTTTACCTTTTCACAAACAGTTTCATCATAATTTATATTTTAATAACACCTTAAGGGTTTATAAGTATCTCAGCTGCCCAAAGAGAGGGAAATACCTATTTAAATCCTTTATGTAGCAACATAGTCTACCTTGAAGCATTCATTTCTATGCACATGTTCTTATCTCCTTATTAGACTGTAAGATTTTCATTGTTTTTCAGTTTTGCATCTTAAATATTATCTTACAACTAGTTAGTGTTTAACAAATGTTGTTGATTTGTGTTACTTATTTTGATCTCTCTGAAGGTACCTAGAACAATGCCTCGCACACAGATGATGCCCAATAAACATTTGTTGATTGATCGATGGATGTTCTTATATACCCATCTACCCTGCTTTTGTAAAGTAGCTAATTACGGTTATTCTCTCCCTAGTACATTGATTCTCACTCTCATTCAGAGAAATTACATATTTAAAGAATAAATTTGTTTTTCAAGCAATAAGATCATAGTAACAGCATAGATTTAGAGCGAGGAAGAGCCTTAGAAATCCAACCTCCAAGGCCTAGGAAAATTAAATGTCTTGTATAAAGTTGCATGAGGAGCAGTAAATATTTGAACCCAGTGCCTTCAGCTCTAAACCCAGCACTCTTTCCTTGGCAAAATACTTCAACATCAGAGAATTTGTTAAAAAAAATTTTTTTAGAAAATTTTCACTGTTTGCTACAAAGGTAATTTGCTATTGAAGTCTCCTTGTTAGTGTAAAAATGTCAAGAAATAGCGTATTTACTGAAGTGCTATAATTGTATTTTCCATACAACACAGTATCTCATTTATATTAAAAACAAATATATTATTCTTAAGATGATTTTATTAGTATATTGAAAAGAAACATAAATTCCATAGTCTGCTATAATAGTACTAAATCTCCAGTTTAATAGTTCCCAAAATAATACTGTTAGCCAAATCTTACTGCATCAAGCTGTGTGTGTGTACTTGCTTTTTAAACTTTTAAACTGTCTGTCATCCACAATGTTTCCTTAAAGAAGTCCTGAGTGAATATCTTCTCTTGATCATTTAGTTTATAATTCTTCATCTTCGAGACTTGAAAATAACATTCAGATTGACATATATGTCGGGCTTCTAGTGGGATAATAGAAAAGACTTAATACTGCACCATCATCACAGGAAAAAAAAACCAAACCAAAACTATTCCCCTTCCCCAGAAATCCCCTTTCCTTTTATTACCATAATAAATAAGAAAGAACCTTTCAAAATCATCATTTGTCTTTTACACTGGTCGATGAGTAAAGCTCAAGCTTGCAGCAAATTTCCACATCTGAATGTATTTGTTTCAAATGGCTGCAGAGATAATAGGTTGCGGAGGATGCAGCCCACATCGCAAGGTCTCCAGAGAACCCTGCTCTCATAAGCCAAGCCTCATTCCACTGCGGCATTTTGAAAAGGACCAGTAGCATGAATGTGCCTTTTGAAAAAGATTGGAAGGAACAAGTGGGAAGTGTGGAAAATGAGCTTCTCAGCCTAAACAAAATCAGTGTTCACTTTGACCCTACATTGCTGGAATTCAAAGCAGAGACAAAAAGAATGAGTTTCTCTTCCCCACTCCCTATCCCTATGCTGGGGCTGTTAGGAAGACTTAGCAGTAAGAATACCAGGTGGACTTCATCCTGGGAATTGTCCACTTCACTGAAGGCAAAACTAAGTAGTTTTCAGTTCAACTGAGATAACCTTCTCCTGATTATGTGGAGACCTTATACCTCTCAAAAAGTGAAGCAAAAACCAGTGGTAATAATGTCTTTTCCTCATGTTTGGTTTTTACCTGCAACTCACTTCACAGTATAATGCTTGAAAGGAATTTCAGAAGGGAGTTTTGAAAGCCCAATTTCCTCTTTGTATTTGCTGCTTGTGAATAATTTTAAAAACTGATCCTTGCCTTAATGCCTTTGCTTAACTCATTCTTTATATGTACTAGAATTCCAGTGTTAACATTAACATTGTTAACACTAAAAGCTTCCTGCTATTTTGATCAATGAGAGAAAGTAGATATCCTTTCTGTCCCACTGCCTTCTGTTTGAAAGAATTGTGATAATTTACCTGCCTGCTGACTGTGGGTGTGTAAATGTGTTTGAGGAAAAACATGAGTAAGCAGTAGAAAAAAGTCCCGTACCTGAGAGCACACAGCTTCTTGTCCTGGATTTCAGGAAAGGATATGGTCAGTTGCCCTGAATTTAGATCTGAAAAGACTATCCTCTATGGAAGGAACAGAGAGAGACTCCTTACCTCATGGGATAACACAGAATAATTTCTGTATTAGAAGCATTAAATTGGCACTCATTTATTTCTCTACAGACCTGTGTATTTCTAAGGTTGTCCACTCATGGTTTTAACTAGAACAAGGTAGCAACTCCTGTGATTTTTTTTTTTAATTTCTAGATGGATGTAGCATAATAGCTGCTACTAGGACAGCCTGATGATTAGAAAGGAGAAAGTGAAGAAAGCTATTTTTCCTTCTCTATTGATGTAATAACTTATCAACTATTTCAAAATATAGATGTTTAATCAGAAAAGTGTTAACATAATCCTGTTTCCCAGCTACCAAATGTAAATTTATTGGTGTGTCATTAAAAATGAATCATTAATTTTTTTCTAGTTACAGTCTAGTGTGATAAGACTGTTTTCTATTCAAGTTTTGACTGTTTTTTATTTCATCATGCAAGACTGTGCATTTGTCTTTAAAAAAAAGTATTTGCTACAAAACAGTTCTGTTTTCTGTTGAACTGTGTGTTGTTGCCAAGTTTTTGTTCTGACTGAGAGTGGATGAAAGAGCAGTATAACCATACCTGTTTATGTGGTGAGCTACCAGAAGGCCTATAAATAAATCTTTCTCAGAAGAAAACAATGAAAAGAACACATTAATTACTTTTGCCATGATCTAATGATGTAATGCCACCAGAGTTGGAGTTGTTACTGCTACTGTATATTCATTTCAGAGGAGTGTGAACTTCAGTGAAATATTAAAAATGTGAGCAAAATTGGAAAATTATGGTTAATATATGCAGATTAGAGGAGACAAAAAGAGATAGGCATTAATCTTCTCTTTTAATTTGTGGTGAGTCTTTTTTCATTAATAAACCAGATTCTTGGGTCTAAGTTAAGTAATACAGTTATAATACTAATTGTTACTATTAATAATACAAAAATTGTTAGTAATACTAATACTTTACATCATATAGCCCTTTATATATTTTTTTTTAAATAAATTTATTTAACTTTTTACATTCATTTTCACAAGATTTTGGGTTCCAAAATTTTCTCCCCATTTGTT